>BLSH010135440.1:48130-71077 GCA_018402905.1 Glandirana rugosa
GGTGGGTGGGTGGTAAATAGATGGTGGGGGGGAGTTTTCTGTCACTAGGCAGCGCTGTGGGCATTGCACATCGCCCACAGCGCTGCAGCACGTCCTCTCTCCCCCCTCTCTCCTCTCACACTGCACCGATCGGTGCGGAGAGGAGAGACAAGCCGGCGCTTCCGCCGGCTTGTTTACATGTGATCGCGCCGTCATTTGACGGCGCGATCACGGGGTGAAAGGCCGCGCACAGCGGCCATTCACCCCGATCCGTGATCAGTCGGGTCCCCCGGACCCGACGGTCACGGATGTTCCCGTGTGCGCGCCCCAGGGGGCGCGCGGGAACCGCGATTCTGGGAGGACGTCAATAGACGTCCTCCCAGAATTAAGCGACCGCCCTGTAGACGTCTTTTGTCTATAGGGCGGTTGTTAAGCGGTTAATAAAAGATACTGGGCAGGGCTGACACCACTCAGTCCACAAAAATACTTTGAGTTGTCAGCCCACAAGAGAGCTGAGTGCATTTCTTGCAGATCACTAGATACCGTTTTGTACTTGCAGGGTCTTCAAAAGAATAAAACATGTGCAAATCTAAATGTATTTCAGGGATGTGCTGTATATATTCATTTTTTTTTATTTATTTTGCCTTTAACAAAGTATACCATTCAAAAAAGAGTGATGCCGCACACTGCTAATCCAAACACAAGTCAAAGCAACTTTATTCATCCAGCAGCTGAGAATGCTCCACCTACTACTTCCTCCCCTCCTGAGAGGCAGACATGACCTAAACCAATACTTAAAGCACATCCAAACTCCTAACTAATTACATTTAGTCATTTAGTAGAGTAGTGTGTATCATATATGGTTTCCATGTTTTTTTCTTTCTTAAAATACAATTTTAACCTTTTTTTTATTCTTTCAACATGTCAATGCTTCTGACTTTCCAACTACATCTACATGCTTTTATTCCAGTATTCCAATAAGTCATCACTCTTGACAGACTTCCTTCTAGTGACAATGGTGGACCCTGCCTACACAACTTAGTCAACTTAGCCATATGCAGTCTCCACTGAGATGCATGTGACAGGGTGACAATGTATGAACACAATGGCCCAATGGGATCTAAGTCTAGTTTTGGTCAGGATTCATTCCTCTTGTTGTCCCAGTGTCTGCCCCAGGGGATTACCCCATTCTTGACCGCTGCTTCCATTACCCTCAGAAGTATTTCTTTACATTGGTATTTGTGTAAAAAAATATATAATTGGCTGTAGTTAAAACAGTGGGGTTCAGAATTAGAATACTTTATTGATCCCAATGGGAAATTATTATTATACAGCCACACTCCTCAACAAAGACAACACTGGATAACAACAATGAACAGAACAAGACATAATGACACCACAAAATTACCAATAACAACTATTAGCACCAAATAAAACAAATTAAAACTATACACTAATAAACCGTCCATACAATTAAAATGCAACATAGAATAAATAACACAACTACCAAAATGCAAACAATGCACCACCCTCTCCAGCACCCCCCCCCCCCCCAAATAATGGTTAACATAAGACCAACATACTAAAAAAAATGACATAAAAATCCTGATCATAAACTAGGGTAACATCTTCACCCCCAGCCCTCACAGAGAAAAATTATATAACTTGATGGCCACAGGCAAAAATGATTTCCCGTGGCCATCAAGTTATATAATTCTTCTCTTGATTTACTAAAGGCAAATAGTCTGTGCACTGCAAGAGTACTGCAAGTGCTGCGCTAGATCAGAGGGAAAAGTGCTAATTTCCATCATCCAATCATGTGCAAGCAAAAATGCATTTTTTTTAATTTTCCTTGCATGTTCCCCTCAGATCTAGAGCAACTGCACTAGATTTACTAAAGGCAACAAATTATGTGCCTTTAGTAAATCAAGCCCAGTACTTTATTATATGCATATATTTGATATATATAATTATTGAACCCAATAAATGTATTACATATTTTTATATCTAGTATTTACCATTATCTCCTCATTGGATCCTTGGATGGTTCTGAAGAAGCTCAATGAGAAACACATCAACGTAAGGGGATTTAGTGCGTTAAGTTATGTGATATGTGTATGGTGTATATCCTTGTCAACAATACATATTGTATGCAACAATACATGTTGTTGACTAAGTGGAGATATTGCTAACTACAATACATGATTATGGTTTTAAGGATCAAGGAGATCCATATTTTTTTATTGATAACAATAAAGCAATGTATAATATTTTTTATAAAGCATAAGCGTTATCTTATTTGTAACAGTGAAGTCTGCATAAACCATGTGCAGTTACATAGACACAATTTTTGGATGTGGTATAGTGTTGGTGGCCTTTATCTAGCAATGCATGAACACAATTAGCAGACAAGTGTCATCTCATAACAACATAGATGGCAAGTGCACAGAATTTGCCAGAACAGTCCCCCATCTAGGTGCTCCATCCTAAGATAAAAGCATCAACCTTATCTGTGGGGAGGGTGCAGAGCGGCCCTATTCACTTGAATGGGTCATATTTGTCAGGTGGTTGCGCCCCCTGAAAGCGACAGGGGGTATAATCACTGCAGTGGCTGCGAAGCAAACCATCATGGCCGTGGCATGTGTACACCCCATCCGCTGCCTCTGAAGCCAAAGGGGAGAACAGTTGGGGGACGGTAAAATAATGGTTCAAACACAGGGCTAAAAATCAAATCATGTCCTTAGATGACCTTTGTGCAATTAGGCCAATGGAGCATTGGAGAGCTGAAACCACCAGTCTGATTGGTATTTCTTCCCCATCCCCAAAATGCCTCAGCCAGCAGGGTCTGCTGTTAGCCCAAAGGCAACCAGATCAGGACACTGTCTGTAATCACAATCAATAGCAGAAGCTGCAAATTACATGTGCTAGAAATTTAAAGTTTTATACAGGAATTTCTGAAGATCTAGTTAAAATGTAGACCTACCTAAATGGACATAACTTGATCTTTTGTAAGTTCTTTGATAATTCTGAAAATCTGTGAATCACAATCAAATATACGTCTAAAAAAATTCAGCTATGGCTACCCATTAAATATGGTTGCTTGGTTTTCTTCCAGTACAATGGATAGATTCTACTCAACAGTAGCAGCAAAATATGTATTTTTAGTAAACAGAGAAAAGGGATGGCAAAGCAACAAACTGCATTGTAATAATCAACCCTAAACAAGCCTGCAGATATAGACTGCTCTTTTCATGGCCTGGCGAGCATGAACGACAAGAAGCAAAACAGTTCACTGCAAAAACTATTATCTCCATGTTTTATCAACATAGAAAAACACCATTCAGCCTGACAGGCACAAACCCCACTAGTCAGATTACATAAAAGAGCCTCTAAGACCAGACAATTCCAGTTATGGAAATATGAAAACTAAATATGTTCATAATAAAGCAGCAAGGATTTACCGAGCTATTCATAAATAGTATCAGGTTCCTATCTAGTGCAAATCTGCTTGTCTCTCATTTAACTAGGATTTACTAAATCACCTCTGTGCCACCTACACAGTTTTGTAGACATCTGCACTAATTTTAAGGAAAGGAAAGGAAAAAGAAAGAAAGAGTTGCTTAGTAGAATTAAGCATGCTTACTGTACATATATATTTCCCTCGCTCAGCAGTGTGGTTGTAGGAATCTTCCCTGTTGGCAGTGGTGGCCCGTCCATCAGGGGTGCACGGGTGCTGCCCCCCCATCCATGCGCCTAGCCCCCTGATCTACACACAGGGATGCCAGACCATGGATTCCAATGGGGGGGGGGGTTTGAAGCATGTGATTAGAGCCAGAGGCTCTAATAGGCTCAAAAGAAGAGTGGGCTCCAGGCAGCACTCTGCCCAAAGCCCACCCAGTTGTGTGGCATTAGCGAATAAAAATTCACCATTCTCACACTAAATCTCCTCCCCGCCAATCAGGAAGCGGGCCGTGAGACCCTTTTCCCGATGGGCTGAAAGGAGAAGCAACCTTATTGACCAAGGGGGAGGAGGAGGAATAAGAAGAAGCATGGAGGGGAAGGCCGACCCAGCACTGGCTCACTCGCAACGGCTCCACTCCCCGACTCAGACAGAGGAGGAAGGAGGACGGCAGATTGGCGTCATCCTAGGCAGGCAGGACATCTGCCTCCTAAGATAAGGAGACTTTGCTACACAATCAAGGGGCCCACGGTCCCTGCCTGTAATGGGCCTTTGCTTTATCTGACTGAGCCCTTTTTGTCAGATCATCTAACTAGTGTGCCAGCTGGGTCTGTGATTTTTGTGCTGCAGGCAAGCAATGTGCTGGAGAAAGCTGAGGAGTGTGTACTCAGACTGTACAGAGAAAAGTTATCCCTAAAGAGTTTTTGTAACGTCAAGGGGGCATCCTATAATACCCCTAACCCCATTCAAGTTGAATACCCCTAAATAAACAAAAAACAAAGCTGCAAGGACTGTTTCTTGACCCAAGAGTGCTATGGAAATTATGTGTGCCTGGTTGTGCAGGGTGGGGGATCCCTTTACACCAGCAGCTCCTACTGGGGTAGTGCTACACAAATTAAAAATGATACATTGAAACTAGAATTTTAACACATATTGATAAGATTATTTTTAGCAAGCTTTTTTCTAAATACTATATGCACTATACACATGCGTGCATATGTATATATATATATATATATATATATATATATATATATATACACAGTGCTGCCCATAATTATTCATACCCCTGGCAAATTTTGACTTAAAGTTACTTTTATTCAACCAGAAAGTAATTTTTTGACGGGAAATTACATAGGTGTCTCCCAAAAGATAATAAGATGATGTACAGGAGGCATTATTGTGGAAAACAAACATTTCTCAGCTTTTATTTAGATTTGAGTAAAAAGTGTCCAGTCCAAAATTATTCATACCCTTCTCAATAATCAATAGAAAAGCCTTTATTGGCTATTACAGCAATCAAACGCTTCCTATAATTGCAGATCAGCTTTTTGCATGTCTCCACAGGTATTTTTGCCCATTCATCTTTAGCAATGAGCTCCAAATCTTTCAGGTTGGAGGGTCTTCTTGCCATCACCCTGATCTTTAGCTCCCTCCACAGATTCTCAATTGGATTCAAGTCTGGACTCTGGCTGGGCCACTCCAAAATGTTAATGTTGTTGTCTGCTAGCCATTTCTTCACCACTTTTGCTGTGTGTTTTGGGTCATTGTCATGCTGAAATGTCCACTGGTGCCCAAGGCCAAGTTTCTCTGCAGACTGCCTGATGTTGTTGTTGAGAATCCCCATGTATTGCTCTTTTTTCATGGTGCCATTTTCTGTGATTTGGTTCCCTGATCCATTGGCTGAAAAACACCCCCAAAGCATTAGGTTCCCACCACCATGTTTGACAGTGGGGATGGTGTTCTTTGGGTTGAAGGCTTCTCCTTTTTTATGCCAAATGAAGGAAACATCATTGTGACCAAACAATTACATTTTTGTTTCATCTGACCATAACCTTGGTCTGCATCCGTGGAACCCAGCAGTATGCAGTGTCCGTTGGATTATCTGCCTTGAGACATTGCCACCAGCAGAGCCCAGATTCACAAGGATGGCCTTGGTGGTGATCCTTGGATTCTTTTTCATCTCTCTAACCGACTACGTCCTCTGAGATTTTCCACAGTGCCGAACATCTTGTATTTTTTAATAATACTTTGCACTGTAGCCACTGGAACTTGAAAACATTTAGAAATGGCCTTGTAGCCCTTTCCTGACTTGTGTGCAGCCACAATGCGCAGCCGCAGGTCCTCACTGAGCTCCTTTGTCTTAGCCATGACTGTCCACAAACCAACTGCAGAGAGCTGCTGTTTTTCACCTGCCGAGTTGATTAAAACAGCTGTTCCCAATTAATTAGGGTAATTAGGATGCTTTAGAACAGCTTGGACTATTTGGAATGGTATAGAACTTTTGATTTTCCCACAGACTGTGACAGTTTGTGAAGGGTATGAATAATTTTGGACTGGACACTTTTTGCTCAAATGTAAATAAAAGCTGAGAAATGTTTGTTTTCCACAATAATGCCTCTTGTACATCGTCTTATTATCTTTTGGGAGACACCTATGTAATTTCCCGTCAAAAAATGACTTGCTGGTTGAATAAAAGTAACTTTAAGTCAAAATTTGCCAGGGGTATGAAAAAAATATGGGCAGCACTGTATATATATATATATATATATATATATATATATACATATATACATACATATATACCGTACAATTCTGCTCCCCGTTTGCACTGTTTACCTATGCAGCAAAAATGATAACCGTCTCCCAGTGGCCCCAAGTCTCCTTCAGTTATTCAAACCCAAAACTAAAAACGTAATATATTGCAGCTTACCAATCATTGGATGTGGTGGCTACATCCGTTTTCTTTATTTAGGTTCTTTTCCCTCTGTTTCACCTGGTGATCTGGCCAGTAACACACCTCCTGTATTAGAGCACCCCCACTCTGAAGGCGCACAGGTGGCAAATTTGAACAGCAGCATTGTAAGTCTGGTGGGAAAGGAGTGTTAGATGTACTAACAGTTTTAGATACACTAAAGCCTTGTACACACGCGCCGATTGCTGGACAACCAAACGTCTAACTTTTGTCCAAATTGGCTGTTGGCAGTTTTGTCTAGCATACTGACGGTAGTCAAGTTAATCGTCCAACAAAGCCGAACGTAGTGACGTGTTACGAGCGTATAACGAGAAAGTTCAGGTGAATGTGATTTGTGAATTAGGAACACAGGTTTACATGCCCGAACACTTCCTGGATTCTGAGCATGCGTGTTTGCATTTCCAACTTTTTGTTGGGCCAATTTCTGTACACACGAGCCAACAATTGCCCCACGCCTTGTTGGCCAACAGAAGTTTTCTAGTCTTATCAGCCAACTTCTGTTGGACGATACTTGGAAATCGGCTATCGAATCGTGCATACTAACGGTCGGATTATCGGACAACAGGCTGTTGGACGAGCATTGTTGGCCGATAATCGTACCGTGTGTACGGGCCTTAATTAATTGAAGCCAAGCTCAAAAAATAAGGAAAAGAAAGCCTAAAATAATGAATACAGCTATCACATCTAAGAGTTGGTAACCTGCAATATAATAAATGTTTGCTTTTGGGTTTAATACTGCTTTAGTTCTGGTTCACACGGGTGTGATTCCAGATGCAATTTGAGAATCGCATGACAAGGAAAATCACATTGTTTTCCATAGTGTCACATCAATGCAACCCAGAATTGACCGATTATGGACAAGGTTCCTGTACTACTTTGGTGCGCTTCCAGTTTGATGTTGGCCCCATCGAATATACAAACCTTATCAAAGTTGCATCCAAGTAGCATTACATAATTACTATGGGGTTGATTTACTAAAGGCAAATAGACTGTGCACTTTGCAAAGTGCAGTTGCCCTACAGCTTAGTCAATGAAGGGAAGCTCTGCTGACTTCCATCATCCATTCATGTGCAAGCAAAACTGCTGTTTATTTATTTTTTTAATTCTCCTTGCACGTGATTGGGTATTCTTTGCAAAGGGAAGCCTTACCTCATTTACTAAGCTCTGTAGCAACTGCACTTACAGTGTGCAACTACACAAAGCCAAGTGCACAGTCTATTTGCCTTTAGTAAATCAACCCCACTGAATGAATTGCATGGCAGGAGTGTAAACCTACCATTAAGACTGAAAAGTATCACAGTGGGCTGCTTGTTAATGCATTTCCAGCATAGATAATTACATTTGTTTATTGTTGTTACACAGTCAGGATGTGTTTTAATAAGAATATTAGAGGCAGACGGTCACATAATTACCTTCTCCTAAATAAACTCTGAATCTGACTCATAGATTGGCCATAGGGTATACAGTATTTAAAAGCAATACAACAGATTCAGGATTCACTGTGTGTGGAACTCAAATTTCCAACTCCTACGTCACTACAGTGAGGAAGGGTGGGAGAATAGAACCACAGCACTTAGCGGAGGTACAAGCATCCAACTCTACCAAAAGTATTGAATGCTGAGTGATCATAAGCCTGCCATAGATGGCTTGTACAGAAGTCATTCTTTCAATCAATTTCTGTACAGACAGCCTATTGGAAAATATTTGCAATAGGGCCTAAGTTCTTTTGCACTTAGTTCTGCACTCCTGTAACCCAATATGTATCCCATATTCAGCCGACAGCGGGCTAAAGGCCACTGTCAGCTGATGTCTTAAGCCAATCCAGACTCTGCAGGGATCCAGACTTTAATGTATGGATCCACTCAGATGCCTGACCAGCAGCTGGCTCAGCCTCTCAAAAAGCCATTCCTACCCCTGCACAGTCCGGCACTCCTGTGAGCGTAAGAGGGGCAGAGCAGAGAGACAGTGACTTGACAGTCACTAGCTCTCTGCCCAATGAAGGCTGAGAACCTGAGCGATTAGTGGTCTTTGATTGATCCGTTCTCGGTCTTAGCGGTGGCAGGGACCGATGCAGTATTGGACTGATGCTGCAACCACCTATGTAAGTATGATTGCTTGTTTTTTTTTTAAATCCCACACTTCTCTTCAGAAGCTCCCCTCGGAAAAAATGAACACAGACAGAAACAATTCCATGCAATAACTCAAATGAGTTTAGCAGCCATAGAAAAACTAGACTTATATCCTCAGGTTATACCATATCATTGGTCCCCACTCCATATCCTATTCAAGATACTGGATGTATACTATTACTAAAGCTGGCCATAGTAGGGTCGGTCAAATTTTGATACATGTGTAGCCACTCCCACTCCCAAACGCTAATGTTTCAACATTTTTCTCGATTAGCGGCTGCTGCCAATGGCCAGCAGCTTCTGATCAGTGGAGAGTCCTGCTGTCAGAATACAATGCCTTAGCGAGGAGGATTTCTCCATCCAGCTCGCTTGTGTGGATGTGGATTGGGAAGTCCATTTGTTTTCTTGTTCAATCATTTTTGAGTCTCAAGAAGAAACAGAACAAAGTGTGCGCACAATGCTAGACTTGTGCACTGCTGAAAAATTAGTTTGTTTTCCTTTCATTCGCGCTTTTTTTTTTTTCATTTTTCGGGTCATTTATTATGATCACGATTCGTACATTCGAAAATTCGAAAATTCAGAAATTCGAAAATCGCAAAATCGAAATAATAACTAACTAACTAATAATAACTAACTATTAACCCCTTCCTTACTGGGCACTTAAACCCCCCTCCTGCCCAGAGCAATTTTTGGCTTTCAGCGCTGTCGCATTTTGAATGACAATTACGCGGTCATGCAACGTTGTACCCAAATAAAATTTGCATCTTTTTTTTTCCCACAAATATAGCTTTCTTTTGGTGGTATTTGATCACCGCTGCGTCATTTCTGATCGCCGCTATAAACAAAAAATGAGCTACAATTTTGCAAAAAAGAACAATATTTTTTACTTTTTGCTAAAGTACAAATCCATTAAAAAAAATTATTCATCAGTTTTGGCCGATATATATTCTTCTGTTTTTGGTAAAAAAAAAAAATCGCAATCGGCGTATATTGATTGGTTTGCGCAAAAGTTATCGCGTCTACAAACTGGGAATTGATTTATGGCGTTTTTATTATTTTTTTTTTTTTTTTACTAGTAATGGTGGCGATCTGCAATTTTTATCAGGACTGCGTTATTGCAGCAGACATGTCGGACTTTTTTTACACATTTTTGGGACAATGACATTTATACAGCGATCAGAAATTTAAATATCCACTGATTACTGTGTAAATGTCATTGGCATTGAAGGGGTTAACCTGCAGGGGGCAGTGAAGGGGTTAACAAATGTTCCCTGGGTGTGTTCTTACTGTGGGGGGGCGGGGCTGGCCGGGACATAACAGATCTAACTGATCCCAGTGACAGGAATCAGTAGATCTGCTATGTCCCCTGTCACAGAACGGGGAACCGCCGTGTTTACATCGGCGGTTCCCCGTTCTGAGGCTCCTGAAAGAGATCAGCGGGTCCGGGCAGACATCGAGTCCGCCCGAGACACGGGCACGCTTGCCGCCACTGCCACCAGGGGACGTGCGAGGAGCGTGCACAGGGGACGACGTCCATGGACGTCGTCCCGGCATTTCAGATCCGCGCTGGAGCCGTACTTCGGCAATAGCGCGGATCTGAAGTGGTTAAATTATAGGGATTTATTATTATTATTGGAATTTCCTTTTAAACCTGGCCATTAGTGAACGTAACAAATACAAATTTACCCAAAGTTACGAATTATTCGAAATAACGAATGCCACATCTAAACAAATGGAACAGAACAAATTAATAATAAATAAAAACAAAAGGTTATTATTATTGTTACAGTAAAACCTTGGATTGCAAGCATAGTTCGTTCCGGAAAGCATTTCAAAGCACTCGTATATCAGACCAAATTTCCCCATAAGAAATAATGGAAACATAGATGATTCGTTCCACAACCATTTATTCATACGTCCTTCAGTTTATAGTCCATATAAAAAGATTATAGCAATGTGATAGGTTGTGTAACCATAAAATGTCCATCCACAAATGGCCGCCTCCACAAGGGGATTAGAAGCAAAATCCAACAGGAGCTACAGAGAATAAAAGAGAAGAGAGGCGCCTCTAAGTGTAGCAATAAGGTTACATTTAATGAAGGTGCAGCATTTAGCAACTCACGTGGTTCATGATTAAAACAAGCACATCTAAGTATGCAGGCATCCAGGGTAAAGCTGTCCACATGGACCGTTCTCCACACCGCCGGCTCTCACCGCTATCAGTCTGCAATCATGACCGGGAAGTCTACCCTGCAGTAGAGCGATCTGAACGCGAGGCTTGAAGGGCTCGTGGAGCGCAGCATGGAAGGGATGATGTCGATGGCGGTGTGGAGGATGGTCTATGTGGACAGCTTTATCCCAGATGCCTGCATACTGAGATGTGCCTGTTTTAATCATCGACCATATGAGTTGCTAAATGTTGTACCTTCATTAAATGTAACCATATTGCTACACTTAGAGGCGCCTCTCTTCTCTTTTATACTCAGTTATGACGTGATGTTACTTGTATATCAAGATGTCGCTTGTTTATCCAGTCAAAATTTATATAAAAATTTAGCTTGTCTTGCAAAATGCTCTCAAACCAAGTTACTCTCAAACCAAGGTTTTACTGTATTTATTATGATTCATTTGTTACGTTCCATTCGTTTAGATACAGCATTCGTTATTTAGGATAATTCGTAACTTCGGATAAATTTGTATTTGTTACTTTCATTAACACCTAAATTTGAAAGGAAATTCCAATACTTATAATTTAACAGTTAGTAATAGTTAAGTTATTATAGTTAGTTATTATTTCAGATTTTCACATTTTTGGGTTTTCGGATTTCCGAATTTCCAAATTTAGGAATTTAGGAATATTTGACTATTCGAATTAACGAATATTCAGAAAAAAATCGTTAAATGGATTTTCATTAATTCGGATACTTTCAAATTAACAAATTTGTTAAAATTTGTTAAAAAACTAATTTGGAATGCACATGTCTACACAAATCTTCATCTCAGCAATAATTATACAAGCCATATAAGGAGACACAATTTAACTATTTTTATCTGAATATCAAAAGATGGGTGATAAAATACACATGGCAACAGCAGTGGCCTTAGTTTGAGCTCAAGAAAGGGCAATCAGTTTCAGTGCTGGGCATTCAATTAAGTTGCACGTGAAGCATCAACGTATGACAAGGTAGAAATGAGAGGAAAAGAGGGGAAAAAGAAGGAAAAGGGAGCAGAAGAAATTAAAGTAGTATCGCAGAAATAGGAAGGAAGTGGGGGAGAGTTGGGTCTTGGAGGGTCGGAGGGTCTTGGAGGTCTCGCATCCAGGATCATAATGAGACAGACCATTACAGGTCCAGGATGCGATGATCACCATTTGTTTTTCTTTTTTGTTCAGCCTGCTGGTTAAGCAAAAAAGTAATCTATGGCCAGCTTTAGGCTCAGCACTATGATATGGTAGGTAATGGTTTGATACGATCCTGGTTTTACCAGTATCTACAATCACCGGCCACTTTATTAGGTACACCTGTTCAATTGCTTGGTAACACAAATTGCTAATCAGCCAATCACATGGCAGCAACTCAATGCATTTAGGCATCTAGACATGGCGAAGATGACTTGCTGAAGTTAAAACCGAGCATCAGAATGGGCAAGGAAGGGGATTTAAGTGACTTTGAATGTGGCATGGTTGTTGGTGCCAGACAGGCTGGTCTGAGTATTTCAACAACTGCTTATGTACTGGGATTTTCACGCACAACCATCTCTAGGGTTTATAGGGAATGGTTCAAAAAAATCCAGTGAGCGGCAGTTGTGTGGGCAAAAAATGGGATGTGGTGGAACGAGAGATTCACATCATGGATGTGCAGCCGCCAAATCTGCAGCAACAATGCATAATGCTATCATGTGAATATATACCAGAATCTCTGAGGAATTGCTCCCATGCTGTATATAAGCACCTATGACAAAAACTAAAAATCTAAAAACTAAATGAGTCATACAAATAGTCATAATCCCATAAACCTTCAAAAGAATATCTAGTGCTCTCTGCTTACTGCTGAAGAAGCCCCGCCCAGGATGTAACGCATACGGGGGAAGAGCTACGTATGACGTCACCCGTGGCCATCTTTTCGGTTATCCGTGTATTTATGTTATATGCGGTTATCCTTAGCACTTGGAAAGAGTGCTTTACTTGTAAGTGTGTTTCTTTTTTTATACAATAAATTTTACATAGTAAGCAGAGAGCACTAGATATCTTTTATTACATTCCTTATATGCTATATGGAAGGCACACAGCTCAAGACATCGAGTTGTTACAGAATTGAGGGGAAATTCCCTGGGGGGAAAGTGTGTAATAGGCCATCTGGTCTTTGCAAGGAGGTGAGTGGCAGTGTTTGTCTTTGGTGGAGGGAGTGTGCACCTGCATGTACCCATCTAGGAGCACAGTTGCACTCTGCAGGAGTTTAAGGACTTTTATCTTATGTACTTGAGATGCACTTAATATGTAGATTGTTGGGTCTGGGTTGGTGCTCCCCTGATAAATTGGTGTGTCAAATTTCTATATCTCTATAGTGAGTATCCCTCTCATGTATAAGATTATATAGATACGTTATAAATACAGGTCCCCTAAATAATTTATAAAGTGCTCATGTGCTAGTATCGCCGTATAATGATGGGGTGAGTTACACTGGAATGAGATATTGAAACAAGTATGCTTTGATGGATGCACAATCTAAAATATAAAAGAAAAAAATGAAAATAAAAATAAATATAAAAAGATAAGTCTCCCTATCTTTCAGTGAGAGAAACTGTATTAATGTGCTAGTATCGTGTTGACATGTGAATATCCTAGTCCAAGTGTCAAGAGATTAAAAAAGAGTACTGCCTAACGTATTGTAGATACGGGCTGAAGCAACTAGAACACTTAAATGAAAAAAATATAAAATATATACAACTGATAATGTGCTAGTATCGAATATGTATAAAGAGTTTAAAGTGCTTATGCAAAGTGATGTGGAAAAGTGCTAATAAGTCTTTCCATAAAAATGTATCCAGTAATAATACAAAAAATAATAATGTGCTAGTATCAATGTGCTAGTATCACAAATACCAAGGACCACAGATATCCCAAGTTATATGTTGCGTTTCTTGGTTTAGTACTTAGATGTCCTTATGGCAGTTCTAAATAACTTTCGATTAGAAACCAAGGGTCTACTTGCAAGAGCTTAAAACCATGAGTCTATTGTACTTAGTCCTCTATTATTGCACAGCAATAGCCAACAACAAATTCTCAATGGTGCAATGGGTGTCCATATAATATGGTCCAAAATACATAAATCCTTAGTGAGACACGCGTGCTCCCCGATTACCACCCTGCTTACCGGACAGCGCCACCCCACACAGGGGTAAAGTGCAGAGGCGCCTGTCTCAGCCAGGTGTGTGAAGGATCCTCCGATTGGCGGCTGGTCTTTCCTTTTTCTCCTGTTGTCTGATCCAATTTCCTAGTTAGATGTTTTCTCCCGGGGATTTTTCTCCAACACGTCTTTTTTTCCAGGTAAATTCCAGCTTCTGTGGGTAGATGATGATCTTTCCTTCATGATGTGAGTTCCAGGGGGTTGGTAAGGTGATGGATCCTCCAGGTTGTGTGGGATGTCCAATTCATGGAAGGAATGGGAACAACTCCATAGCGTAATTCAGTTTTAAATGAGGTTTATTTCTTAAAACAAATGGGTCATACAAACTTCCAATCATGCAGTAAGCTCCAAAAGAGTTAAAATAAAATAAAACCGTCACTCTGTCGTCCAGTCCACTATCCTCCTAAAGTATAGGTAAATCCTCCCTATTGAAGAAGGCATGTACACACTTCCTCCATGTGTTGTTGCGCTTCACTAGGTGGAACCGGAAGTGTCTGGATAGGACCGGAAGTGACGTGGTGTGCGATCTGGTATCATCTGACGCGTTTCGTCCTATGGACGTCTTCTGAGGTGTCACCAGATCTGCAATGTGCTGTCTTATATAGCTGGATGTGGGGGCGGGTCTGGATGCAAATTAGTATACAATTAGTAGCACCAAGGGAGCCTAGAAAAGCCCTCTATTCCTCCTCAATTAAAAAAGTAATTAGTATGCATATATATATATAAGGGGAGTAAGGTGCTAGGATTTATAGGTTTAAATATATATCATATAAATAAGAAATGAAATTCGCCTAATTTTCTTTAAACAATTCCTGGTCTGTCTATAAACGGAGTAAGACAGTCCCCAGTGGTGGCAAAAATAATTGCATGTATTTTAAGTCCGTCGCGGGTATCCAAATCCAAGTATTAACTGGTAAACCTAAAATAATATAACACATCTAAAACACAAGAAATGAGTACCCTAGGATCTAAATCATTCAGGATGGCTAAGTGTAATAAATAGGGCTAAAAACATAACTACGCTAAGAAACCGTATAATAAAGTAGTAAATAAAATATATATATATAGTATGAAATGTATATATATTATAAAATAAAAATAAAAATAGAAAGTCGGAACCGGAATGGGTGGACAATTAAGATATGGGTGAAGGGAAAGGTGTATACCTTTTGATATATAAAAGGTAATCACTAAAAACTGGTCTGAAAGAATTTATGTATTTATATGTGCTACTACTGCAGTATCATATGGCAGGATCTATAATCTTTTGTGAGGGTAACGTTTCCTGAGTGCTAGGGTCCTTTTCTAAAACCATGCTGTGTCCCCATAATGGGTCCATCGCGATAATGTGGTTCAGCTCCTGATGTAGATAACGTTATTAGTGTCTAGATAGCCTATTAGATCATATTGCTTGTTATATCAATGGATTATAATGTGCACCCTTGATATAATATTAAGTGTTCCCCTTATTTAAAGGGCTTTTCGTATTCGTTTATTGGTCCGATATGAAGCAATTGAGGTCTATGTCGAGGTTTTATAAAGCATAGCTCTGCACTTTATTTGTAAGTTGCTCTACATTCTCTCAGTGTAGGTTTCAATAGACATTCTCAGTTTTCAATTAGTGACCTGTATTCTGCCTGTGTACTGCAGGTAGCACATACAGTATTTGTAGGTGGAAATGTCACTTCTAGGTGGATGGTGGTGCGCTGTATCTCATATATGCCTTTTCTCTCTCCTTGCTGCCTGAGCATTTCACTCCAGTGTTCAGGTACAGACCAAAGTTGAGGGTTATTTCTCAATGCAGCTTTCTTTCTGGGGGTTGGAAGGTTAAATAAACAAGATGCTATAATGCCTGATTTTCCACTGCTGATTCTTTAGCCATGGCAGCATGAATTTAAAAAAGTAAATGTGATTTCTACATTGCTTGGGATTTTACTAAAACACTATACTGTAATATTTCATTGCATACAAAGAATTCCATTTAAATATTATTTTTATGTGAATCCACTCCTAACAACTCTTGCCTATATGCTTATCCAGCACCCCTTATCATTTATTATGAAAAGAACAGCATTAGCTACAGCTAATCACCCCATCAGCAACTTAGACCAAACTGCAACACTGAGTAAAGTTTTTTCTTTTTATAAATCATTTTCTCCCGGACGTCTTTTACACGTGGCACAATGCAATGTCTACAGGCTTTGGATCTAATCAACTGTTACCATTATAAAAAATGCTGCGTCTTAGCATGGCTAATGTGCATTCCACTGCGTTTTGCCTTATTTTACTGCAGTTAGCATTTTGGGACATTTTTAATGCATGTTCTGACACAGGAAAAATATAGCCAGACACACAAAAACACAGCAAAACACACTGAAAGCTGGCACCAAAACACATAGCTATTCTATCATTACATCAATCCTGAACTAAAGAGACTCCGTTACTGAAATAAAAAGAAACAAAAAGGAGTTCTCTTAAAAAAAAAAAATACCTTGACTGCTGCCTGTCTTGCTGCAATGCAGGGAACTTGTCCCCTGAAATCAGTGTTGCCAACCGCCAGTAAATTTACTGACAGTTTGTAAAAATCAGTGATTTTTAGAACTGTCTATAAATATCAGGGTCTGATAATTTGTCATGCTGTGCTGACTTTTTTGTGGTAAACTGGGCAAACTACTTGATATGGGTATTGTCAGTGTTTCCATGTTGTGTTTAAATATCAATTGTCTTAGTTTTTAATAGGAGTTCAGTTATTTTTCAGGTTGCCAGTAAAAAATGTGCTCTGCCAGTAAGATTTTCCATGATTTGCCAGTAAAAAGCGCTGCGGGAGGTTGGCAACACTGCCTGAAATGTCTTTAAAAACTGACACTTCCAGGAGTGTCAGATTGCCAATCCCACTCTGCACTTCTGTAGGATGCAGCATGGCAGGAGGAACCCCAGATTGCTATGGAAGCCGGACCAGATTTATAAGGGGGCAAAAGGGACAATTGCCTCGGGCCTCCCCTCTATACAAAAATTATATAAAATAATATAAAAATATATATATATATATATATATAAAGCATTAAAAAATCAATGATAATACTATGATATAAAATGTATAATAAAAAAACATACTTGCTTTTATTAAATGTATCTCTGTAATATTTTGCTGCCCATCATCTGTAAAACTCTGGACTGGTATATTGTAATGTTTTTCAAAAATGAATTTTGGTTGCTCAAGCAAACCACACATAGAGCGATATGACTGCGTGTGTGTGGACATATGTAACCTCAAGATGACGTTGTATCATGCATTTTAAAAATGCGTGACTGTCACGGTTCTAAGAGTAAACCAACTCTGAACCTAAAGTTCCCTGGGCCCCCCAAGGTCTAAATCTGGATCTGTATGGAAGACCAGCAGGCCAAAACTCTCTGAAGTGTCCGTTTCTTAAGAGAATTCAGAGGACAATTTCTCTGCATTAAAACCAGGTTCTGTGACACAGGGAGTAGGAGAGGTGAGTACTTATTTTCCTTACAGAAGGAAACTTTAGCAAGTTCATCGTGAATTTATGGGTACCTTCATTTTGGCAAGAAGCAGGAAGGTTTCTATTACCAAAAGTAGATCACAGATTAAATTAGAACTCTAGAACGCTGCTCCCTTCAGTCTATTTATGTTTCTATCATGGTCTAACCCAGCCTTTCTGAGCCTTTTTTCTCCAGAGTAACCCTTGAAATAGATGTTGGGGAAGCCCTACTAAAACCAATTCATTCGGGGCCAGTGGGAAAAATGCCCCCTTTACAGTGGTGGTCAAAATGTCCCCCTAAAAAGATCTGCAAGGCCCCAATACTATGTAGGCACCATCACATGCAAGGCCACCCAGCCACAGCTCATGGAACCCCTAGCAACCTCTGGAGGATTCTCGTTTGAGAATTGCTGGTTTTGTAGCTTTTTGGCTTTTCTGTCTTACACTTTGACGGTAACTCCTTCACCATTGCACCTTCTCTATCATCATGTAAAGGGGTGTAGATTGTTATGAAGCACACCATTATTTATTCCCTTTATTATGTGGTAGTAAAGAAATTCTCTTTGCCTAGATTTCTCAGCATGCTGACCATTTCTGCCATACCGTATATGACTATGATGTGAAATTATGATGTCATGCACTTTAGAGACCTGGGATTCCTACTCATTACATGAATACTATCCTTTCTATACTTCAGGAGGCCTCAACATCATAATCAGTGGGATGCATTCATTTTATATATTTCTAAGGTATTCTTTGGTTAGTTCTGAGATTTTCTATGTTATACTGTATGTGTTGCTCCACCCTTTGATGACAATTAAAACTTTCGCATGGGCTAAAAAAGGGTTTGCACAGAGATTTAATTGTATCATCCTATATCGTTTTATGTATAGGGATCGACTATGGGCTTTTTTATTCTATTCTTTATTTATTACAAATTATTATGACAATGCAAAAGTTTGCTACAATCCAACGGCTTTACAAAGTACCACATCCCCCAACATACAAAATTAATATATAAGCTCACATACATTATATTGTCAAAAGTATTGTGACAACTGCCTTTACACGCACATGAACTTTAATGGCATCCTAGTCTTTTAGTCTGTAGGGTTCAATATTGAACTGGCCCATCCTTTGCAGCCATAACAGCTTCAACTCTTCTGGGAAGGTTGTCAACAAGGTTAGGAGTGTGTCTATGGGAATGTTTGATCATTCTTCCGGAAGCGCAATTTTGAGGTCAGGCACTGATGTTAGACGAGAAGGCCTGGCTCCCAGTCTCCACTCTAATTCAACCCAAAGATCCTATCGGGTTGAGGTCAGGACTCTGTGCAGGCCAGTCAAGTTACTCCACCCCAAACTCCCTCATCCGTGTCCTCATGGATCTTGCTTTGTGCACTGGTCCAAATCATTTGGTGGGGGGAATATGGTGCAGAGTTGTTTTTCAGGGGTTGGGCTTGGCTCCTTAGTTCCAGTGAAGGGAACTCTTAAGGTGTCAGCATACCAAGACATTTTGGACAATTTCATGCTCCCAACTTTGTGGGAACGCATTTGTGAGGTCAGTGTCTGACCTCACAAATGGCTCCTGGAAGAATGGTCAAACATTCCCATAGACACACTCCTAAACCTTATGGACAGCCTTCCCCGAAGAGTTGAAGCTGTTATAGCTGCAAAGGATGGGCCAACTCAATATTGAACCCGACAGACTAAGACTGGGATTTATTAACGTTCATGTGCGTGTAAAGGCACAATATAGTCGGGCGGCACAGTGGTGTAGTGGGTAGCACTTTCGCCTGGCAGCAAAAGGGTCGCTGGTTCAAATCCCAACCACGACACTACCTGCCTGGAGTTTGCATGTTCTCCCTGTGCCTGTGTGGGTTTTCCCCGGGTACTCCGGTTTCCTCCCACACTCCAAAGACATGCTGGTAGGTAAATTAGATCCTGTCTAAATTGGCCCTAGAATGTGTATGTATGAATGTGAGTTAGGGACCTTAGATTGTAAGCTCCTTGAGGGTAGGGACTGATGTGAATGTACAATATATATGTAAAGTGCTGCGTAAATTGACATACGCTATATAAGTACCTCAAATAAAAAAAATAATAATAATAATAGTGTACGATGTATACTTGAAATTGCCATTTATGCATACTCACTAACTTTTTGAGATGGAAACTAGGTACACCTAATAGTAAAAGTATGTAGGTATAGGACACACCCCCTGCCATGCCCCCTTAAAGGAGCATTCTACAAACATGTTTTGCTAAACCCACAAGTGCTTTTTTACCACTACTATTCCTTTATATTTGCTTTTAGAATTTACACATGCAACAATTTAGAAACTGGATGAAATTTTAGCACCGTAAAACACTTTTTGATAGATAAATAGTGCAGGTATATGCATCAGACCAAAATGAGGGACAAATGAGGAGGAAAGAGGGAGAGAGGGACTTTGTTCCAAATCAGGGACAGCCCCTCTAAATCAGGGAAAGTTGGAAGCTATGATGTATGCCATGAAACATATTGTAGTTCAGTAGAAACTCACAACCTGGGGTAAGGTGGGAAGAAGAAGGTCACCTACTTGGAGAGTGTAAGTGAAAGCAAGGAAAGAATGGTGGGCTTTTTTGATAAAATGAATAATAGCGCCAGTACTGTCATTCTGCTGGAAATGACTCACGTAGACAAGCTATGATATTGTTTATCTCAGGGAAATTTACGTCCACTACTAAGTGCTGAAAGTCACGTTGGCAAAATATCGGTGACAGATGTTAAAGTTGCAGTCTTTGTATCTCATCTATATGATTTATAACAATGCAATAACTCGTAATAACAATTTACAAATCACGAACAGGCTACAGTATACTACAAGCTGGTTCTGGGGTACATCACCTTCCCCATCATCATTGCACCATTCAGCATATGCTAACTAGTTACATCAGTAAACTAATCCCAGCAGTCCATGCTCTTTATTAACTTCCCTTTGATCCACTATACAAATTTTTCTCTGCCAAATAAGAAATAATACAGCAAACACAAGCCGTGACACTTCATTAGTGAGACGGAGGATGTACAACTGTCACTTTAGCATTAATTTTAATGGTGAGCTGTCTTTTCAGCACAGCCTGTCCAATGCCACCCCAGCAGTTAAACACATCGGTAAGAGTACTCACAGAGGTTTCTTTACGAAGCAAGTGGCTGCGCAGAAGAGGGGGATCCGAGGCTGTGTAATTAACGATTAGAAATTCATGCAGCGAGGCAATGACAGGCCCAGGGGACAGCTTGCTGGAGCGACAGTATTCATGCTTGTACAAGCTGACTTGTAATTTATGAAACACAAGCTCTGCCTTCTGCCAATCAGGCAGCTCCCTACAACTTGTCCAACTGGCTGCAGAGACTGAAAGGGCAGCGAGAGAACAACAGAGATATTCTACACGTCCTTAATCTGCTTATCTGAGCCTGTAACCTCTTAGTGGCAGGTAGCTAGCGTGCAGCTTCATGTTGGGAGGACGAACAGGTGATTTATTTGTTAATAGGAACTTGTCATGACGGCTATTACCTGGCACAGCGGAGGCTCTCAGACAGTGCTAGAGGCTGCCACTGCATAACTCCTAGGAGCAATGCTAGTTCCGGGACATGTCATCCAGCTCGGGTGCGCTCTGTCCTAGAACTAGCTCTGCTTCCAGGAGACACACAATGACAGCCTGGAGCTCTGGATAGGAGCCATCACTGTGACAGGTAACAGCTGTTTTAAAGGTTCCCAGCAAGAGACGGCTGTGCACCTTAACCGTTTAAGGACCGGGCCTATATTTTACACTTGGTGTTTACACGTTAAAATCTGCTTGTTTGTTTTTTTTGCTATAAAATTACTTGTAACCCCCCAAACATTATATATATATTTTTTCTAACACCCTAGAGAATAAAATGGTGGTCGTTGCAATACTTTATGTCACACCGTATTTGCACAGTGGTCTTACAAGCGTGATTTTTTTGAAAAAATTTAACTTTTTTGAGTTAAAAAAAAAAAGACAGTAAGGTTAGCCCAATTTTTTTCCATATTGTGAAATATAATGTTATGCTGAGTAAATTAATACCCAACATGTCATGCTTCAAAATTGCGCCTGCTCGTGGAATGGCAACAAACTTTGACACTTAAAAATCTCCATCGGCGATGTTTAAAAATCCCTACAGGTTACCAGTTTTGAGTTACAGAGGAAGTCTACTACTTAAAATATTTTAACACCATTTTCATATGCAAGCGGGACTTACATATGCATTTGCTTCTACGTGCGATGGGAGGGGGCGCTTTAAAAAAAAAAAAAAAATCTTATTTATTTTACTTTTTATTTTTACACCTTTAAAAAAAAAAATTGATCACTTTTATTCCTATTACAAGAAATGTAAACATTCCTTATAATAGAAAAAAAGCATGCCAAGACCTCTTAAATATGAGATCTGGGGTCAAAAAGACCTCAGATCTCATATTTACACTAAAATGCACAAAAAAAAAAAAAAATGACAGTTCAAAAAAAAAAGTCCCCTTTAAGAGCTTTAGGCGGAAGTGACGTTTGACGTCACTTCCGCCAGTCAATGCTATGGAGCCGAGTGGACGGCATCTTCCGCTCACTCGGCATCCAGTGAAAGGGGGGAGTGGACCTGATTGTCTCTGTCACTACCGGCGGGTCCTGTAAGTGGCAGAGACATGGAAAAGTGGCGGGAGGGGGTGGCCACCTCTCCCACCACTGACAAAAGTGATTTCACGGTGAATCCACCGCAGAGACCACTTTTATCAGCCGCAGAAACAGCTGCTGAAAAAAAACGATACCGGGATTATGGTAGCTATCTGTTATTCCACTTCAAAGGACCGCCGTACATACACGATCGGCAGTCCGAAAGTGGTTAAAGCGCATTTCCACTTTTGCAGGCAAATTTGAGAAACTCCCACTATGTTTTTTATGTATTCCCATTCACACAGCATGCCTAGTTTTTTAATGTTTCTTACCTTGTAGATGTTTCTCAGGAGGAGGTGTCATAGCTGACTGCAAGGTTTTCTGAACAATCATAGATAGAGTTGAGCGAACCTCTGGAAGTTCGGGTTCTGCTGGTCCGTCCGAACTTCGGGACAAAGTCCGGGTCCGGACGGAACCCGAACGATCGCACGGACAACGAAAGGCCTGGGCCTGAAACAGGGCTTCAAGCCTGCCTGGTCGTCTTGGGCTTGAAGGTCTCCAAGCGAGTTGAGATAGATACTAACAAGTCTTTTGGAACGTCAGTCGATACTGTGGAGGAGGACTCTTTGTAGATGTTCCATTCTTTGTAATTTTTTGATCCGTACGACACACTTACCCTTATGTATTTTTTGTATCACCCTCAAAGAGTTTAAACGGACGTTTTCACCTTTACGCGAAATTGGTGAAAGCCTGACGGCTAGCACATACATGCCGCCAGGAAACTTCACCTTATTGTCTATCGATGGTATTAGGGCCATAGCAAAAAAAAGTC
>BLSH010135440.1:75845-96355 GCA_018402905.1 Glandirana rugosa
TTTCTGCTATCTGTCCTCAGAGCAACAGCACAGACAGCAGTAGTAAAGTAATCTATCTCAGGATGCAGGATCAGGTCTTAAAATGTCTCAATTCTGTCCCTCACGCAGTCAGCTACCTTTCCCTACACTAACCCAAGGAGCATGTGACTGCAGCACTGCGACTCCAGCTTATAAAGAGGCTGGGTCACATGATGCACCGGCCAATCACAGCCATGCCATTAGTAGGCATGGCTGTGATGGCTTCTAAGGGCAAACCAGTGAAACACTTGTTGATTGGCTGCCCTGCAGCTTCTCAACACGTGGAGTAAAATAGCAGAACCCCGGACCGAACCCGAACGATTTTTGAAATGTCCGGGTCCGGGTCCGTGCCACGGACACCCGAAAGTTCGGTACGGACCCGAACGTTACAGTCCGGGTTCGCTCAACACTAATCATAGAGTGAGCCTGTCCCAAGTCTGTCCACATAAACATACATTGCAAGAAGCCTAGCTGCTAAACCAGTGTTTCTCAAACTTTTTTGTCTTGCAGCGCACTAAAAAGATCTAAAGATTTTCATGGCACACCTGAAAAGATTTAACAATTTTTGTGGTGAAGAACTTTTTTTTTTTTTTTATTTTAAATTTAATGTGAAGGATGTGCCTGCTTTTGAGAGCAAATCAAATTGAAGCGAGGCTCCAAATTCGACAAACTATTATTATAATATAATTAGAGCGATTGAGTTCTCTCGAGATCTCGCACAAATCTCGCGTTACGAAAGGAACCAATGAATGACAGACTGACAGAGATTGTGTTTTTTTTATACGTTACTTTTTAACTTTTGCAACATTGATTTACCATTTCATTTTTCGATATGTTCAAGGTTTGAAAAGGCTAGCAATTTTAAATATTTTTCAAAACTCCCACAAATCTCACACAGCACACTAGTGTGCCACTGCACACAGTTTAAAAATCACTGCCCTAAACCTTTAGACTCTATTCACACATGAGCATAGTGCAGCGACAGCTTTTAAGCTTTTTTTTGTTTTGTTTTTTTGGAGCGGCGTCATTCATTTAAATGGGCATCCCTCCGCTCCAAAGAAGCTCATGTACCAAATCTTGGCACAGAGCCAGGAGCATTTGGTGTTGATATTTTTTCTGTTATTTTAGCATGTTTTGTAGCTCAATAATCGTGGCAAAATCACATCGCGTTTGAGGTGCCAATAAGAAATAATGCCACGATTCTGGAATTGCAGGCAGAATTGTGGCGAATCTGCCTGCGATTTAAATTGCCTAGGTGTGAACGGAACCCTAACCTTTTTGTTTAGGACAGACAGCGTAGCTAGGCTACTTTCAGACTGCAACTGCGGTCGCGGTAAAGCCCCGCTAGTTTTAGCAGAGTTTTACCGGCGCTGCAGCGCCATTTTTCAGTCAGGAGTGCGGCGCTTTTAACCCCCCATAAGGGGTTAAATCTGGGTTAAACGTGTCAGCGCTCCGCACTGCTGAGGCGGAGTACAGCCGCTTCGGAAGTGATTGCCATTAATTTCAATGGCAGGCACGGTAGAAGAGCGGTATATACACCGCTCACCTCACCGCCCCAAAGATGCTGCTTGCAGGACTTTTTGGAATGTCCTGCAAGCGCACCGCCCCATTGTAAAAGCATGCAGACTTTCACATTGGGGGGGGGGGGATTTTGAGGCACTTTACAGGCGCTATTTTTAGCTACATAGCGCCTGTAAATTGCCTGAAAGTAGCCTTACAATTGATAATGAAGATCTGCCTGCACAGTGCAGAGAGGGTTAAAGTGTTACTAAATGCACAACAGTAAAATCAGTCTGTATATGCAGCAAAGCATGCTTGTTATACTCACTGCGGAACCTAAGGGGTTAATGCTCTGCATTGTGTAAAAAGGCCTGTATGCACAGATCCTCCTCTCCTTCCGCTGTCTGCAAATCCATCTCCTGATAACACAGAGCCTTTGGAGGCACTCTTCACATGCTCAGTTTGGTGTGTATTGCTAGAGAGTTTTTTTTATTTTTTTTGGGAGGGTGCATGTGATCAGCACAGGGCCAATCAGCACTGTCCAGACAGAGGGTAATGTATCAAGTACCCCCATAGTACAGTCAGAGGATAATGAAAACTTTTCCTACAAGCTTTAATCAGACACTGATAGACATCACAAGACTGCTATATACTGCTGGTAAGAAAATGTATTTAGCAGTTTATATTTACTAAAATAATTACATTTCCATGTTCTGTGTACTATGGGAGACCAGATATAGTGAATGCAGGGTCCTGGGTTTAGGAACACTTTAACAATGGCACACGTAGCTGCTGAGCCAACTCGTAAAGAAAATTGCCTAGGATTTTTCCTTGCTGAATGGTCCAGGATAGATCATCTAAAAATGTAAGCTGCAATTTTTTTTTTAAGTTATGCTATGTGAATGGGGAACATAGAAAATATAAAGGAGATAATTTGGTTGCATTTTCACCTTTGCAGTCACGTTTGAAGAAACCCCCAGTATATGTTTGTTATGTTCCCATTCACACAGCATATCTAAAAGTAATTTAAAAAACAGTTCTTATTTTTCTGCAGTACTATTTGCGGTGCGTTTTTGCATGCGTGTTTTAACTCGATTTTTGATGCGTTTCTTTGTTAGGCAGATTAAAACATGCAAAAAAAACACTGCATTAATTTCTGCAGCATGTCCATTAAAGTCTATTAACAAAAATGCACCGTGTTGGGTTTAAAAAAGTCCCTGACTCTTTCCAAAAACACAGTGTCTAAAAAACATTTAGATGTGAACGTCGTCCATAGGAAACCATGTTAAATGTAGTGTAGGGCATTTCTGCAAAAAGCACTAAAAACGCATAGGTGTGAACCAGGCCTCAAAGCAAGCCCTCAATTACCTCTGTAACTGCTGGCAATGTTGAGTGATTTATCTTCAAAATTTTACAGCAGAAAATGTTTTTAGGTCAGCACTTTGCTCTCCCTTCTCAGCAGTGACTTAGTGGCCTGCTAGTCTCCAAATTCCTAATGAAAACACAGTGCAGATGCTCTGAGGGGGTGGATTGCAGAATCCCGAGACCGTACTCCAATTATTTTACCGCCTTTCTCATGTAAAATTTGAGGATAAATTGCTCCACAGTGCCTGCTGCTAAAGGGGACAGCAAGGGCCTATTTTAAACGCTTCAGGCTCCCCTTCCAGATAGCGTCGGGCCGGTCACATGACATGCAGGGTTCTCTTGATTTTTAGATCCTCTCTGGCAATGAATGGTCAATAAAGCAATACTGAACTCAGCAAAAACATTTTTCTTTAAAAGGTCCCCCAGCAGGTTGATGCCATAATATGCTAGTATATTCCACATACTAACACATTATGGCAGACTTACCACTCAAATGGAGCCCTCCAGCACCGACTTAACAAGGCTCCTGGCACAGTCTACCTTCCAGGTTCATGCTTTCCAGCCGCTTGAATGGCGGGGCCACAATGACATCACTCTTGGGCATGTGTGTGGGAGTCACACGGTACATAGGGGTTGCCATAAATGTGGTTTAAGCTGTGCATGCACGGCTCAGATGGCATTACTGCTGACTTGCATTCATGACAGAAGAGACCACTACATATGAGTGTGTAAAAGAGTTATAAAGGCAAAGGTTTTTTTATCCTGCATTCTATGCATTAACCTCCCTGGCGGGATGATTATTTCAGATTTTTGGTGCTGAAAGTGGTACCATTATTTTGCATGGAAATTTGGCATTTTATATTGTAGGCCTGTAATTCTTAGGAATAACTCACTTAAATCTGTCCAAACAAGAGTCTAGTAGACATCCCGGGTATGATAAAGTTTTAAACACAAAATCATAAATTATAATATAATAAATAACTAAAAATAATTATCAAAAATAATAACATAATAGTAATAAAATGTATTTAATAACATAATCAAACCAAAAACACTGAAATTTGCTCAGTTGCAGAATTGTCGCTGTCGTCACTTTCAGTGTCTGATGATAAATTTCCCCAAAAATCAGTATCACTCAATTCTGCAAATGATTCTTATTTACTATCGCTGTTTTCTAGCTGATCAAAAACCACTTTTGACGTAAAGGGACACTTTTTTATGCCATGGACGTTCTCAAGTTTCCAGGCAGAAAGAATGACATATATAATATAAAAGTGCATGCAGGGCACTGTACAAACCACTAGGGACAAAGGGGATGTGAAATGATTTCATACAGTAATGTAATCTATAAGATTACAGTGTACTGTATGTTTACTGTGTGTTTCACTTTTTGAATTTGCCGCCGATCTCCGCCCCCATGCGACGCGACGCTCGCAGGGAACAGAGCCCGGCACACAGAGGCATCGGGCAGAGGACACAGCCCGCAGACACGGCGGGGGACATCGCTGGATCCAGGGGACAAGGTGAGTAACGCTGCCTGGAACAAGCGATGCGATCCCGAGTGTGGCTCGTGGTTACCTCTAATGGTACTGAAATTCCACCCCGAGCCACACTCGGGAATACCGCCAGGGAGGTTAAGATAAAAAGCCTCCTGTATAGCAGTCTCCCCAGCACCCCTTAATACTTACCAGAGGTCCCTCTCTGTCCAGCGATGTCCACGATTCTCTCAACCATCCGGTACTCTCCTCCTGATTGTCTGAGACACAGCAGTGGTGCCAATGGCTCCTGTGGCTGTCAAAGTCAGTTAGCCGATCAGGGGAGAGAGGGGGTGGGGCCGAACAGCAGCTGAATGGACACACAGAGCTGCAGCTCGGCTGGGGTGCCCCCATAGCAAGCTGCTTGCTGTGGGGGCACTCAACAGGAGGGAGGAGCCAGGAGAGGTGAAGAGGTATCCAGAGAAGAGGAGGATCTGGGCTGCTCTGTGCAAATCCACTGCAACAGAGCAGGTAAGTATAACATGTTTGTTATTTAAAAAACAAAACAAAAAAACGAGAGTTTGCAATCACTTTAATACCACTTGAATGCTGCAAACAAAGAGTGGCACTGATGTAATGAAGGGAGGGGCAGCACTAGTAGCCAATCAGATGTGTCATATGCACAGGTGCTGATAAGGAACGATTTGAGAGTAGAAGAGAGCGGAGAGCTGACCTCATCTGTGTGCAGTTACTCCTTCATTGTCAAATTATAGGAAGGGGGCAAGAAAGAGACCAAGCTTTATTGCATAACAGCAGTAGAGGAGATGCAGATCAATTACCTGGCAGTGCTGTTTAAATCCCAGAACTAAACTGATAGGAAAACAATTCCTTTGACAGGTAAAACAGCTATCATGTATTTATCTCATTAAGTTGTATTACGTGTATCACGTTGTTTGCCTGGAGTTCACCTTTAATGTGACATGTAATGCCTAATGAAGGGTGACCAGTGGACTCATTCTTACCTGAAGTACAAACTAAATCTTGCATGAATGTTTGTATAGTAAAAGGCTGCAGAAATAGGTATCCACATTCTGCACCAAAACTAAGGTGTAAGCTTTGACTGTTGCACCGCTTCCTGATATCATAACACAAACATATAAAGTCCCGTATACGACAGGTTTATGGCAGAAATGGTAATAAAACGAGGCTACCAGCCTCCACTGTGAATAGAGTGCAACAATAAAATGGCAGCAGCATAATGAAATTATACTCACCCTTGTCCTTGTCATCATTCTTTATATCCTGGGAAATTAGGACCTTACCCATGACACAAGCAACTTTTACCTAGAAATCAAAGTAATATAGACACATACTACAAAGAAGAATGCAAAATAATAGTAACAACAACACTATGGGGTTGATTTACTAAAGCTGGAGAGTGCAAAATCTTGTGCAGCTCTGAGTAGAAACCAATCAGCTTCCAGGTTTTTTGGTCAAAGCTTATTTGAACAAACTGAAGTTAGAAGCTGATTGGCTACCATGCACAGCTGCACCAGATTTTGCACTCTCCAGTTTTAGTAAATCAACCCATATGAATTAGAAAAAACTGCTAAGAAGAAAAAATAAATCTGACACGTGGGTACGCTCAGCCTAGGAATCATGTAAAGACAATTGAAAAAAGGTGGGGCATCAGAATTTTCATGGTAACATTAAAGCGGAGGTCCGAGGGCTAAAAAAAAAATTAAAAGTCAGCAGCTACACATACAGTAGCTGCTGACTTTTAATATTAGGACACTTACCTGTCCTGGAGTCCAGCGATGTCGGCACCCGCCGCCGATCTTCGGATTGGGGGACGGGTGCAGCCGCCTCCATCGCGGGTAAGGGAACCCGGATGTGTAAGCGGTACAGCTTCACGCCGGGCACCTTACTGCGCATGCACGAGCTCTGCCGCACTCTGCTACTGGCCAGGCGGCCAGAAGCAGAGCGAGCAGGGAGGAGGGAGCTGGGCTGCTGACGTCAGCGGCCATGTCCGCCGGCCAGAGCTCTAAAGACAGGTGTCCTCTTCCCCCTCCCCCCGAAAGGTGCCAAATGTGACACCTGAGGGGGGGGGAGGAATCCAACCAGCGGAAGTTCCACTTTAGGGTGGAACTCCGCTTTAATGGACGTTAACACAATTTTTTAGGTTAAAACCAATAAATTTTATTGCATACATATACAATACTGTATATAAAAACAGTCCATTAGGACACAAAGGTTTTACAAAATACACAACATTAAATTGGGATTTGGATCCCTCTTGAAAGCTCCAGTACCTCCACCAAGGGGAGACACCTCTACCTGAGAAGCTACTCCAAGGAATAGTGTTAGTATGGGCTGCCAGCCTCTCAACATGTTTCGCGGTAACTAGGTACAAACTAACGTTAGCCTCCTTGGACATAATTTTAAAGCTGAAGTGTATTTTTAAAAAAAAACATTTTTTTTTCTCTACAGCTTTAGTTACATTACTTACCTGTAATGAAGTATGCCCCATCATGTGCAGGCGGATTCTGTAGAAATCTTCCCTGCAGGGCTGTCTTGTCCTCTTCCTGTTGCTGAACATCTGGCGCTGTGAGGGTTAGCAGATTCAGGTCTCCGGGCTGAGCTGCAATAAATATGATCTGAGCCCAGAGATTTGAAATTGTTAACCCCCTCAGTACTGGAAGGTCAGCAGCAGGAAGAGGACAGGGCAGCACGGCAGTGAAGATTTCTACAGAATTCAGCAGCCTTCGCATTGTGGGACATACTTCATTGCAGGTAAGCAATTTAGAGTAACTAAAACGGTTGAGAATTTTTTTTCAGCTGAAAGACTTCAGCTTTAATATGCTTTGTGATCACAATAGTGGACCTATCAAAAACTTTGCAAAAAGTAGGGGGAAAGTACCCCAAAATAAAGTAGGTATAAAAAGACCCCAAATGGTATGTCACTTTGACATACAATTTACGGTTGCTTTATACCTACCTTATTTTGGGGTACTTCACACCCCCCCACCCAACTTTTTTTCTGTCCTGAGGTTTATGCATGTCTGTGAGGTTTGTAACGCGGTAATTGGGAGTATTTTGTGAGTACAAGGACTGTGGCATATGTGTGCCCTGTATACAGCGAAATGGGAAAATGTTCTGTTTCATCATCCACCTTCATGCCTCTCTCACTGTTAGGTACAATGTGGCACGCTGAGCTTGTTTCTCTGTTGTATCTCAGGTCTGTCATAATCCTAGTCATGCCCACATTTTATCACACACTGTTTAGGCCTCATACACACGGACGTTTTTTGACGCCAGCGTTTTCTGGCGTTTTTTGCAGCTCTCCATGTTAGTCAATGGCCCCAAAAAACGCAGACGTTTTTGATCTGTAGATGGCGTTAGTGAGCTGAAACTAGAACCCACGGCCAGCACGTTCTGAGGCTGTAACGTTTTGGCATTTTTTGACGCCGACGCCGCAAAGCGCCAACTAACGCCAACTAATACTGTACCGGCTTTAACCGGCGCTTTTTGACGCCGATGTTTTTAGGTTGAAAAATAGCAGAGGGATGATTTTTTTTTAAAAACGCCTATTGACGCCGACGCTCACTAACGCTCACTAACGCTGATGCATAACGCCTATAAACGCTGATTTTTTCCTTGACGTCGGGCCCGACGTTTTGTTTATTTTTTAAGAAACGTCCGTGTGTATGAGGCCTAACTGTTAACATTTGCATAGTGTCTATACTGTTTAAATATTGTTTTAGGTTCTAATAGGAGTTTCTGTGATATTTCAGTTTGCCTGTAAAAATGTATTCTGTTATATTTTGTCAATAAAAAAAGTCTTTGGAGGTCGGAAACCCTGCATACGGAGCAGTAGGGGAGTGAATATCGTGAAGAAAAGGTAAGCACAAGCTGAGGGAAGGCAGGCAATTAAGAGAACCTGTTGCTTTGCCCTGCATAAGAATCACTGTTTTTACCCATCCTTCTACCCCTCCACAATACATATATCAATAGTTTCCTGCACTAAAGCTTTTTTAGGGAGAGCGATGTGCACTTCTTTCCTACTGATTGGCTGCTTCAGACAGAGGGAAAGCTGTTTCCTGGGTCAAAGAGGATGCTAAGGATTACAGAAAGGACCCCCAATTTCACAACTAACATACATGGCAGCTAAATGGAGCAAATCATAGAGACATGGATCATAAAAAATATTTCTCACGCAAAGGGATCTGTAGCAAACCTCAAAAATATCAGTTTCTTTATTCAAATTTTGTAAAATCAGTCTTTACCCCAGCCAATCAGTGCACCACTGGTGTCGCAAGTCATTTCTCTAAGTAAGACAGTAATCCAAGCCTCTGCATATTATTCACCCAGAAGCCCCCTAGGTGAACAGTTAGAATACTCCTTTAATTTTGGGAATATTATTAGACTGGAAACATTTCCCTTTCCAAGAATGGATATCGGTAGAGAAAGATCCCTGCTTGTAGCTCATGGTCCTGGGTTTCGTGAATGCATTGGATACAATGGAATTCAGATTTTATTGAAGGTAATCAAAGGTAATTGTAGTTGTATTAGTGGCACTGTTGAGTACTGTCCATGACACTTTTTAAATTCGCTCTAACAGTTTCTTGACAAACCTTCAAGGTATACCTAATACTTTTGTGGTCCAACAGCACCAATACATAAAGCACTCTTGTTCTTAACATTTTGCTAAAACTGGCCAAAAATTAAGAATTTTTCTCCTCTCGCCTTTCAGGACAGCACAATGGAGAGAGCGTAGCTCCACCTCTTCACAGGAAACACTGAGTGACAACGCCCCTTTAAAAAGCAGCAGCTTCCATCATGCCATCAGTCTTAGTGTTTCCTCCGCCATGGTGGAAGCGCTGCTGGGGAACCAGGAGGTGGCTGCGCTCTCTCCAAGAGGGGAGAGGGATTTCTTTCCTTGGCAGTTACCTGTGTTTGTGGACCAGCCCAGCACCTCCCCAGACGTGAGGGGGGTGCTCCGGTGCCACCTTCCTTCACCGGCCCAAAGGGGTGATGGTCTGCGGGGGGAAACCCGTCCCTGGTGTCCGGAGGCCGCGGGCGTGCTGAGGCATGCATGCCAGGCTATTCCTGGTAATGCCGGCTCCGGATCACGGACAACGTTCGGACGTCAGTCCGGGGAATGGGACTTCCGGCAGGGCGTGCGGCGAGTGGTTCCAGCCGCTGGAACGCAGGAGGAAGGGGCGGGTCAATAGACTGGGACTTCCTTCGGCCCTCGAACGCGGAGTCGCCGGGGAAAAGAAAGTTTGTTTCCACGCTGCACGACGATGGAGATTTCGGAGCAGTCGGTGGAACGGCGGATGCAGGCGCCCTGAATCCCAGTCATGCCCAGGTAAGAGAGACATAAGGCGGTCTTTTTTCTTGCAGATGGGTAGCTTTGGTTATGATATACCTTCCTAATGGAAGCCTGCGCTGTCTGAGGGAGATTAAAACTGTTCTCCTACAGATGGCAAGGAGGGAGCATGTTTTGGCTGTGTATATGATTTTTGCTGGTAGTATTTTAAGTGCAGAGATTTTGACAAATTGTATGTTTATGTCTTCTAGGCCAAAGCTTCTGCCAAAGTTGGGTCAGGAAGGAAATGCCTTCCTGCAAAAAAGTTCTAAAGGATTCCTGGCTTAAACCTCTTTTCAGGTCCTGCATGGGATCAGTTCGTTCCCTTATTAAGAGGCAGGGGACAAAACACAGCCAAGACTCCCGTCCGGATCCTCTGCCTTCTACCTCCTGCCTGAAGGAGGAATCAGAGGAATTGAGTGGTAGCGTCTCTCCCTCAGAGGACTTCGAGGGGGAGGACGTGGAAGAGGAGGCTAGAGCCTCTCGTTATAAGCTCTCACTAGAGCAGGTGGATAGTCTATTGAAGATGGTTTACACCCCCTAGAGATACAGGAGGAAAAAGCTCAGCTTTCGGTTCATGATCGAATGATCAGGGCATGGAAGGATCTAAACAGAGAGTATTTCCTGTCCAGAAACAAAGCTGCGTTGAGAAAAAAAAAACAAAAAAAAACTAAAATTGACGCAGCTTTCTCCCAGGTCTCAAGGCGGACTAAATTTTGGCCTTTGAAGACATGGGAGTGTTGAATGCCATGGACAAGAGGGCAGACTCGCTCTTGCGGAAAGCATGGGATTCCTCCTTATCTAATATGAAACCAGCACTGGCTTCCACAGTAGTCGCTAGGAACCTTGAATGTTGGTTAGGGAAACTGAAGGGCCATGTAGAATCAGGTACCTCCAGAAAAAGATCTGTTGGAATCTTTTCCTACGCTATTAAATGCGGTAAAGTATATGGCTGATGCATCAGCTGAATCAGTCAGAATGTCAGCAAGGTCGCCAGCTTTAAATTAATTCAGCCAGGCGAGCGCTATGGCTCAAGACCTGGTCGGGCGATTCAGCATCGAAGGTAAAGTTGTGTGGCATTCCCTTTACAGGGGATTTACTTTTTGGGCCGGAGTTGGCGACTGTATTAGACAGAACAGCCAATAGGAAAAAAGGCCTTCCCGCAGAAAAAGAAGGGGTTACCACTACAAAAAAAAAAAAAAATTCCGTAATTTTCAATCAGACTGGGTTATCACCTAGAGTTTTTTCAGAGTCCCCCATGGCAGTTTTACATCACAAAGCTTCAGAGGGATCGGGAAAAAGCCCTGGCTATGACGTCCCTACTCAGGGATCTGAAGCAACGAAGGGTCGTCATACAGGTCCTGGAAGGGTTTCTATTCTCATGTTTTTCTAGTGGAAAAGCCGACTGGGAGTTTTTTTTGCCTAATCCTGAATTTAAAGATCCGGAACCACTTGATAAGGTACAAAAGGTTCAAGATGGATACCATTTTTTTGGTACGGAATCTGCTCACGCCAAACTGCTTTATGGCTTCCACCTGAGGGATGCTTACCTGCACTTTCCCATCGAGAGTCAGCTCAAAAATTTTTGAGATTTGCAGTAAGCAGGGAAGGAAGAGTGAGCCACTTTCAGTTCAAGGCTCTGCCTTTCGGCCTCTCGTCCTCTCTCAGGATATTCACGAGGGTGCTTGCAGAGAGAGTCCCATCTGGAGTCTTTAGAAAAGAGTATTAGGTTAAGCTCAAAGATAAGAAGGTCCCTTTGCTGGTGGGGAAACCAAAAGGATTGTCAGTGGGTCTTCCTTGGGTCACGACAGCTACCCAGTACATAACTACAGACCCAAGTGCATGGGGGTGGGGAGCCCACCTGGGAGAACTAACAGCCCAGGGCGAGTGGTCCAAGGTAGACAGCAGTAGGTCATCCAACTGGAGGGAATTAAAGGCGGTGCATTGGAGCCTCCTATCCTTCCAGCAGTCCTTACTAGGGCAGCATGCTCGGGTATTTTCAGATAACATGACTGCGGTTCTATACCTGAACAAACAGGGAGGAACGAGGAACAGGTCCCTGATGGAACTGATACGTCAGATATTATCTTGGGCAGAGGCAAACTTTGCCTCGTTCTCAGCAGTTCACCTAAAAGGTACGGAAAATCTCCTGGCAGATTTCCTCAGCAGGAGGAGGGTCAGAGACTCTGAGGGGGCACTAAACGAAGAAGTGTTCCAAATGATTACCGCAAGTTGGGGATAAACCCACGGTGGACTTGTTTGCGAACCAAGAGAATGCAAAGGCACCGGCATTCTTTTTTCTCAGGAGTGGATCAAGAGATAGGTCTGGATGCTTTAGCCCACAAGTGGGGAAAAGGTCTGTTTTTATGCCTTTCCCCCTCTACAGTTGATTCCTCAAGTGTTGGAGAAATTCAGGAGAGAGGAGTCGGATCTCATTCTGATTGCTCCCTACTGGCCGAAAAGAGCTTGGTTCTCCACCCTGATGAACTTAGCAGTCGAGCCCCCGTGGAGGCCGCCAGGCAGGAAAGACCTACTAAGTCAGGGGGAGATGCTCCATCCGGACCCAACGTACCTAAACCTCACAACAGGGCTTCTGAGGAGGACTTACTGAGGGATAAAGGTCAGTCTAAAAAGTTAGTCGACACCCTCTTGGCAAGTCGAAAGGAGGTGATAGATGGATTTATTACAAGGTGTGGAAATACTACAACACCTGGTGTTCCGGAAAAGACTTTGACGTTAAGAGTTCAGTCTCGGTCTTAGAGTTCCTCCATGAGGGAATGGAGAAGAAACTCGCAATCAGTACACTTAAGGCACAGGTGGCGGCCTTATCGGTTTTCCTAGAGCGTTCCTTATCTAGGGAACAGTTAATAGGTTTTTTAGGGCCATGTCTAGAATTAGACCAGCCTTGGTTAAGTTTTTCCCGAGTTGGGATTTATCTTTAGTTCTACAGGGTCTCACAGGGACACCCTTCAAGCCATTAGAAGGAGCCACTTTGAGGTCCTTAACTTCAAAAACAATCCTGTTAGTAGCCGTAACTTCAGCACGCAGGGTTAGTGAAATACAAGCCTTACCAATTAGGGAGCCCCTTTTTAAAGTTTTCCCAGACAGAATAGTCTGAAAAACGGATCCAGCCTTTCTCCCCAAAGTAGCAACGGTGTTTTCATCGTTCACAGGACTTTGTCCTGCCAATTTTTTTGTCCTAGTCCTACAGGACCGGGGGAAGAGACTTCCATACCCTGGACGCTCGGAGATGTCTCCTAGCTTATCTTGAAAAAGCTAAGGTATTCAGGAAGTCATCATCTCTGTTCATACTAACATGTGGAGCACACAAAGGAAGCTTACCTTGCAGTAGGAAAAGAGCCTCCAGTAGGAGTTATGTCCCATTCCACACGGGCAGTAACATCTTCATGGGCAGAAGGAGCCGGGGCATCGCCGGGGCAAATTTGCAAAGCGGCTACCTGGTCCAGTTTTTTCGACATTCATGAGGCAATACAGATTAGACCTCCTGTCGGCTTCAGATCAAGCCTTCGGCAGAAAGGTTTTACAAGCTGTGGTCCCGCCCTGAAGTAAGTTCTTGGTTATCATCTCCATTGTGCTGTCCTGAAAGGCGAGAGGAGAAAAACCTTAGTTACACTTACCGGTAACAGTATTTCTAAGAGCTTTTCAGGACAGCAGTTACTTCCCTCCCTTTTATGTATTTATATATAATATAGATGTGTATATGTAGGAGGGGTTGAGATATAATCGCAGGTGCTTGTTGTGTATTTATGTTTTCCAGCATGTCGGAGGAGTTCTTTAAGTTGACTGATGGCATGATGGAAGCTGCTGCTTTTTAAAGGGGCTTTGTCACGCAGTGTTTCCTGTGAAGAGGTGGAGCTATGCTCTCTCCATTGTGCTGTCCTGAAAGGCTCTTAGAAATACCGTTACCGGTAAGTGTAACTAAGGTTTTTTTTTTTCGTTCAACCAGCAGATTGAGCAAAAAAAAAAAAAAAAAAGAACAGATTCCCCATCCACACGCTTGATGGAATCACTCCTGCTGTGCTCTGATGGCAGGCAGCTGTTGCCAGCTATACCTAAAGGCACTGATCATTCGGGAAAAACCTAACAAGCTGGTTGTACAGAATTTCTGCAGAATTAGGCTGCCCATACCTGAATCTAAATTTCTCTGGTTCAGTAGGGACTGACCTGATTATGATCCATGTATGGCCACCTTAATGCTTGGACCTTAGAAGAAGGGGGTAAACCACCGAAAACTTGTCCTGAAACGACTTGGAATAACTGTTATTAGAAATAAAAATAGTATTGTGAACAGTACTCAACCAGATTTTGAGTTGCAGAATGAGCAGGGGATTGATCTTTTTCCTACTCTGTCACTTCCCTGGCAGAGAACCCCAATGAGAAAAGGATAGCCTCTCTTACACCTCTAACCCAGGGCCCCTGATATAGTGGACAGGTAGCGCAAGGGCAGGAAGTGGCACCAGTGCCTTTCTGATCTGCTGGATGCTGGTACAGGGGAGTGGGAGCCACTGGGTGAGTCCATGATGTGTGGATTCCCCCAGAAGGATGGCCACTGGAGCTGCAGATGCAATGGTCAAGTACAGGATCAGTAGACTGGTGAGCAGGTAGGTGCATAGTAAGTGGAGTTGTGGACAGGTAAGCAGACAAGATGCAGGAGCACAGGTCTAGTTAGAGGTCGGGCAGGCTGAGTCAGCAGCTGGCAGGCACATCAGATACAGAATCTGTAGCAGGTGTGAGGTCAGGTTCCAAGTTGGGGTCACTATCAGATGAGCAAGAAGAGCAGGCAGAAACATGGTTGCGGTGCTAGCCAAGCTCAATACAAGCGGATAACAGGAGCAGGTCAGGAGAAGCAGGATCAATATCAGGAAGTCAGTCAGGAAAAACTGAACACAGGTTAACATACACTGCTGAAGTCATGTCAGCTCTGTTTAAAGCAAAACTACACTGTATCTGAGAACCACAAATCAAAAATGCTATTTCTTTAATTTTTAATATTCAAAGCAAACTCTGCCATACAACCATGTCTTCATGCTTTATGTTGCTGAGAAATAACTTTGAAAAACACCCTCTAGCATTTCTGGCCGTGGCCATCCTGAGTAAGGGCAGATGATTCAAGTAGCATTTACTTCTTAGAATACATCTGCCTTTAGCTCAGGCATGCAGGAGGAAGTGCTTAGCTGAGAAAACCCCCCCTCCCCCCCGAAGACTCCTGATATGCAAATGATCATTTGCCTAGGCCTGAAAACCAGGAAATAACTGAAGAAATGTAAAACGACATTTTAAAACAAGTAAATGCAATATACTTTCCTATGTACTTACTAATGCTAGCTGCATAAAGATTAAAAATAGCCAAAGTTGTTGAGAGAGTGAAGTTCTGCTTTAAATAGTCTGCTTGGCACTAAGAATAGCAGCACATGTTCATGCATGCAGTCGTGCACATATTTCCATGCATGGTTGCACACAAAACCAACCTGCGCATGCTCACATGTGCTTATACAGAATCTCAATCTTCCATACCAGAGTGACCTTCCTGAAATACTATTCTTCTTCATTAAATGTTACCCAATAAATAAGTCTAGTTAATTCTTATGGGCTTATGGGGTGTTTATCTTCACAAGTCTGCCTGTTACATACCTTGTGGCAGAGCCTGGCTTGTAGGGGGAGGTCTCTCGTACTGACCCGGCTCTGAGACTACTGATGTTGCGACAGTGGCCGCAAGAGCACGGCGAGGTGTGAGTGCCTGTAAGATGTCCATTAGCTGTGTCACTAGGTCAGATCGCTGCAACAGCAGATGGCAGCAGAGACAACAGACACAGGATTGGGCAGACAGCAGGCGGCACTTGACAGGCAGCTGGCAGGTAGCAGGTGTGGAAGAACTGGCAGCACTCAGCAAGTGAAGGACCAGCAGGGACCAGATAGCATGCAGAGCAGAACAGGTGGATAACTGGATGCAAGGTTAGATGAGCCAGGTCAGCAACAAAATGGTTAGATACAGGCATAAATGGCAGGCAGAGAATGGTCAGGATAGAAGCAGAAGTCAGCAATGTAGAATTAGGCAGATGAGCAGGAGGCAGAGCAAATCCAAGGACAGGCCAAGGTCAGTGCAGGTAGCATTCAAGCAAGGTCACGGAAAACCAGGTCAATAACATAAGTCAACACAAGAGCAGATACAGGGACATAGGTAATAGCTGTAGATCAGACAGAACTGGCTAATAGAACTGCTGCAGTTTAATTAGTCCCAATGACGCCAACATTAGTGATGGGCGCGCGTTTTGCACATGCGCATATGCATCTGCGCACGGTTATACACAGAAAAACGGGCAACCGTTCTGTGCCTGCACATCTGTGTACGTCTTGAGGCTTCATCTGTTCTATGGGTAGTGCCTTCCTGACACTACCACTAAATAAAATCCCTATTGGATCTTGTGGACTCACAGACTACTAGTAATGGGTCCAGTGAACCCTTTTATTGCTTCACTATGTGCTAGGTCTATTGTTAGTATCTACCTTGAGAAGCATAACTTGGCATAGACTGTAAATCACTGCTAGAGTGGATTGAAGTACAGTGAGACAAGATTTTCTCGACACTAATCATTTTTATTATTTTCGACTTTGTTTCAGAAGTTCTGAAGGTTAGGAACGAATTCTGAACAGGTGCACGAAGCTAAAAAACAATAATAAAAGCATTTTATTTTCCAATATAAGCATCTATCCCTTAATTGACAAGCTGGCCATCTTCTTCACAGAACCAGAAAACAAATCCATAATAAAGTCCTTGTTTATTCAGAAAATATTGGCATTCAGGACACTTGTTTAGCGATACTGGCATACACTCGCAGCCAGGGAGAATAAAACTCAGCCAATCAATTAGATTTGTGTTTGCCAACTTCCTTCCTAGGCAGAAGCCTGAGCGGGAGGAGGATGCACCATGGAGATGCTAAGTTGCAGAAATAATCTTTATTTATCCTATGTGTACAGCTAATGAATACACTCAGACGTGAAATAAATTAGTTGTGTCTGTGTAAAAAGGAAGTTAAAGGCCAACCCCAGCCGCAGCTAAAGCCAACACCTAGAGCCCTACACGTTTGTCAAGATGGCACAACCTATTGTATACTTAACCCATTGTCTTGCATTTGGCATGTGTGTGTTTTGCAGAAGGGACAATACTTTCAGGTTTTTTCTGGGCAGCTGTGTACATTAAACTGTACTGTAAAGGCCTTTTTATATATAGCTTCATGAATTTTATGCTTGAGAAAACCCTTTGGAAAGAACTATTTTATGTGAAAATATGCAAGTCCAGCCACATTTTTTTGTAGCTGTGGATAGAATGGGGAAGGATTAGAAACCCTTGTTGAGTATTTATTCTAAAACAATTTCCCTTCACTAACTGATAGGGTGTCACCAAACAAAATATGCAGAAAAATCTGATACAAACCGGTAGCAGCGCTAGTAGCCTTCCCCTTTTCCACTAAAAAATAATAAAATTTCTGTTTGTGAAGCTATTAGAGATTTTAATGGGGAAAAAAGCTAGGGCGAAGTTTTTCTTACTAAGGTCTGTGCCAAAAATCCCCGTTTTACACAAAACTAAGTAGTGCAAATAACACCGATTCAAAGCCAAATTTTTATGTTCGGAATGGATTAAAAATAAAATCATATTATGCAGCCTCACTGAAGTCTCACATAACAATTGTTTGGCTAAAATGGATTAGAATAACCCCTTCTTAACTGATGAATAAACAGTCTGCTCCAAAGCACATGGTCCCTGTTTTTTTCTTTACTTGAAAGTTCAGCAGCATGCTTTGTAAAATGAGTGTCATAGATGTGCCCTGCAATAAATGTTTATATGTAAAAGAAGAATGAATAATTGAACATAGGCATTAAATCCTTTATTAAACTCTCTATAAACAATATAGAAATAGTAATTATAGTTTCCCTTTAATTTCCACCTACAGTTTTGCATTGGCATTTTTTATGAAAAATACTTATGACATTTTCAGTTACCTAGAGATAATTTGAATAGGTAATTTGTGGTAAATATTGGTTAATTGCAGTCATTGTATGATGAAAGTAGAACATGTTCTAGCAGTATGCAAACATAACAAACAAGGCCTCTGTTTTGCTTCCGTGGTCATTTTATACTCCACTAAATAAGTCAGCATTAATCTAGTATATCATTTAGAACTAATAGCTTACACTCTCATTTGCATGCAATTAGATCTAATGATTACAGTAACATATGGCCCCTATGCTGTTCTGCATGTCTGGAAATATAAAAGTAATAATAATGTGCAACACATCTGATTTTGGTTCACTCCACTTAGAAATTATTTCATGTTAGTTGCACTTATTCCTCTAAATATGCTTTTTTTTAATGCATTTGTAGTCTTTTGGAAACTCTAATACATATAGTGTTACATCTGTAGGAGCCACTGAATAGTACGGGTCCTTTGTTCTTTGTCTCAACCATCTCAAGAACCTCAGCTTCCCTGACACACCAGGTTGAGAGTACAAACATACAATATCGCAGGAAAAAAACACTGAAAGTGATACTTGGTACTCACTAGTAATGCTATATCAAAGAAAACTAACACCAAACCGGGTAGTAAAGGCAAACTTAATGTAATATCAACCACTATGGTTGGTAACTAGGCAAACATAAAATGGATTAGCAATTGTAATATCACAATATAGCATACAATGTGATTAACAGTAAGGACTAGGCATAAGATGACATTTGGTATCCAGATCAGCATAAACAGTAGCAAGTCCTCCTCAAGTGCAGCAGTGAGCAGTAGTAAAGTTTAATGTACCTAGTGCTGGAACTATGCTGCGAGAGTCCTTGACCAATTGAATATGCACTGTCCAAAAGAAAAGGAGGATGGTAGCGGAGGGGAAGGGAAACAGAGGGGGCTTGCCGAATATTCATTATAGGAGAGACAGTCCTTTGAGATGTTCTCATGCCAGGTGTCAGGATTTGAAAGCCTTCAGCAAGGGGAAGCAGATCAATGGGCTGCACCTAAAAGAATCAGGACTATGCAGATAAGTGAAAATATATTTATTATAAAAATGACACACTTGCAAAACACCCAACACCAGTAACAAAAACAGGCAAGTGAAAGAAGGTAAAAACACGACAACCCAAAACCAAACACCTAACTATCTAACTAAATACAAATGCAAAACACACAAAGGCAAAACAGGCAGATATCAAATGAGAATAGGGAGGAAAATACCGAGGGCGGAATGGTGAAGGAGGGAGCAAAATGCAGGTTCCAGGGGGACAGAACTTCAGGTGAGAACACGGATCAGATCAGGTCAGGTCTGGAGCATGGATCAGTACAGGTCAGGCTCGGGCAGGGTATGGCTTGCAGAGAAAACGCTGAAGCACTGGGACTGGGTGTAAGGTGGGCTTATATAGTCCCAGCAGCCCCATCAGGTGTAGCTTAATGACCTGTGTACTCCATACAACAGTGCCACCTGCAGGTGACCCAAGCAAGTACACAGGTCCTGACAGTTCCCCCCCCTTAAGGAGTGGCCTCTGGACGCTCCAATCTGATATTAACCTGACAGTCCCTGCGGGAAAAGTCCAACGAAGTCCCCACTCCATGTCTGCAGGCTTCCTTGTATTGTCCAGGTCAGAGTCTTCCAACCTGCTGGGGGGTGTGCCCCCAAAATTAGCTAATAGATCATGCGCCCCGCCACCAGGGTCCGGAAGTTTGGATCTGGTATCACAAGCTGGCTGGACAGCGGGCACAAAACCAGCAGAGGCAGACAACACAGGGGCATCAGAGGCAGTCTGGGTATCAAGCAGGGGGAAATCAGTGGGTATTTTGGCACCAGGCAGAAAAGCAACAAAAGGCACTGGATCAGTGGGCACCAGGTCATCAGGCCCTGGATCATCGGGTGCAGAATAATCAGGCAAGGGATCAGTGGGCACCGAATCATCAGGCTGAGCAGTAGGCACTGGGTCATCAAGCACTGGATCAGCGGGCACCAGGTCTTCGGGCACAGAATCATCAGGCACTAGATCATTAGGCTGAGCGGTAGGCACAAGGTCATCAGGCAGTGGAGCCATGGACACTGGGTCATCCGGTACTGGATCAGCAGGCACCGAGTTATCAGGCACAGGATCAGCAGGCACTGGATCAATGGGCACTGGATCAACAGGCACCGGGTCATCAGGTACTGGATCAATGGGCACTGGATCAATGGGCACTGAGTCACCAGGTACTAGATCCACAGGCACCGGGTCATCAGGCACTGGGTCAGAGGGCACGGGATCATCGGACACTGGATCGTTAGGCTGGGTAGTAGGCACCGGGTCATCAGGCGTTGGAGCAGTGGACACTGGATCATCGGACACTGGGTCACAAGGCGCAGGATCAGCAGGCACTTGATCAGCGGGCACCGGATCAGCGGACACAGGATCTGCGGGCACCAGGTCATCGGGCACAGGATCAGCGGGCACCAGGACATCGGGCACAGGATCAACGGACACCAGGACATCTGGCACCAGGACATCGGGCACCAGGACATCGGGCACAGGATCAGACATCGGGTACAGGATCAGCGGACATTGGGTCATCGGACACAGGATCAGCGGGCACCGGGTCATCGAGCACAGGATCAATGGGCACCGGGTCATTGGGCACAGGATCAGCGGGCACAGGATCAGCCATCGGGTCATCAGGCACAGGATCAGCGGACACCGGGTCATCGACTAGGACACGGGCTACTGGGCCACAGGCGACTAGGACACGGAC
>BLSH010135440.1:104419-135621 GCA_018402905.1 Glandirana rugosa
CTCCTACTCCACATCCACCCCCCTTCCCGTTTTTTTACTTGATTTTAATTTATTTTCCCTATCCCAATTTATTTGTAGGGCACTTGCCCTAGTTTGAAGATGATTTTAGAACAGTTATATGGCTTCTACCGTTAATTAATACTTTTCAGACACAGTTTGAAGCTGATCCACATTCACCTCCATTTTTGCTTTTTTTATGTTTTTATTTTTTAAAAAATATTTAAAGTTATTTCCCTGTCCCCATTTTTTTGTAGGGCACTTGCCCTACCCTTACCCCCATTTTACTTCCTTTTGCAGCCCTCTAGGGCTTTCCAGGACTTTGTTACAGCCATTTTTGTGCCTAAAAGTTCGGGTCCCCATTGATTTCAATGGGGTTCGTTGTCCGTGCGATCGTTCGGGTTCTGTCCGGACCCGGACTTTGTCCCGAAGTTCGGACGGACCAGCAGAACCCGAACTTCCAGAGGTTCGCTCAACTCTAGTGCTCTGCTCTCCCTCTCTCCTCTGGGCCAGGAGGAAGAATTTTCCTGGGCAGTTTAATAAAAAATCCTCTCACCACTCCTCTTACTGCACAGTGCATATTTGGATCTGTAATGTAGCCATTATAGGATAGCCATTATATGGCTGCTGATTCAAACTAAAACTCCCAGCACTCGCAGCTCTCTGCATAGAAGTCTATGTGCTTTCTTGGCTTTAGCTCTCCCCCTGCTGGCTGGAGGGGGATGGTGAAGCATAACATTAATATCACAGTAGAAAGAGAGAGGCAAATAAAGAACAATGTCTCCTTCTCCATGTTGTTGTAGCCCAGCACCTGGCTACATATATACGTTCTTAAGCAACAATACATGTAACCTGTGGGCTTTTTCTGTCACATTTTGGCACATTGCAGTGCTGTTTTTTGGCATAGAAAAACATATTTATAATATTTGATATTTTGTGGCAACGCATGTGTTAATAGGCCATGCCAAGGGGTTCTTGAGTTATGGTCACATGTAGGCAGGCTGCTTACAGTGTTGTGTAATAGTTAGGTAGTTGGCTTGTCCAGGCTGGGGAAAGGCTTAACTGTTAGCATCTCAGTTCCTTTTGTCTTGAGCCAGCCTTCCACCTGGTGATATACATAAATCAGGGGAAGATACGGTTCAAGCACACTTGGGAAAGCTGAGAGTCCAATGGTAGCTAAGAGGACAAAGTTCTTGGAAGCCGAAGACCTAGGAACCAGCATGTGGTCAGCACAGGATGCCAGTGTTCCGGTGTTCACTACCAATCTTTGGGGATCACCAGCATTGGATTAGCACCTGTAAAGGTATGATTGGGCAGCCACCTTGTTAGTTTAGGCTCTGGACTTTGTCATCAACGTTGTTTGTTCTGCCAGGAGAAGTATTCCTGTAGTAAAAGTTGCCAAACTGTTCTAAGCCTGGTCTGAAGTAATTCAAAAGGGTGCATGATAGTATCTGGCGTATGAAAGAACAGAGTCAATAAAGCGCATATGGGGTATGAAGCAAAGCCACTACTACAAGGTCAACTCAGCAAGACAGGCAAGAGGAGTAATGCCACTGCTATGGGTAACCAGTCACTAGTGCAAGGTACAAGCAGCCAGTCATGAAGCATGGTACCTGATGTAGGTGCAAGGTCCTCTGGTAGAGAGGGGATCGGTGGTTTGGTTCCCTCCTTAGTGGTCGGTTCCCTCTCTAGTGGTTGGTTCCCCCAAGGTATCTGAGACTGAACTTGCTCTATGAAGACATCATGTACCTGGCCGCATGGTACAGGATAGTGGAAAGAATTAATTAAGTGCACACATGAGGTCCACGCTATGCGCATGGCGGGACCCCTTTCTGTCACTGGGAGTGAGGTGGCAGAGGTATGCTGGACTGGTGGAGAGGGCATAGGTTCAGCAGTGGCCCTCCTAAATGCAATATTCTTTAAGTAAGGTCTGTAGTGACACGGGATTGCACCTTTCACAGAGGCACTCTGTATATTTCACTACTGCACATAGTGTACAGCTCAGTTCTAAGCCAAGGAACTGCTATAATGTTTGACTTTCACATGAACACGGTACCCGGACCCCACCTGGTCCTGGGCAATGATGAGCATGTGCATATGCAGGGACAGTGGCCCCGCCCACACACACATAGCAGGGAGCAGTCAGTAGACACCGGCTTTTATAAAAGCATACACATTTATAAAACACAATGTATCGCTGCTCTAGTAGACTGGCGGCTTACTAAACACAACATATTTTTTTTAATATAATAAATTCATTGCTTGTTGATTCAACTCCTTAGAGAAGAACAATTTTCTAATTCTCTGAATATAATGTGACAGGGGACATTGCTACAGCAAGACATTTTATTAACTGCAGGCCTTGTGTAGTTTATTTAATTGAGAGATCTAGCGCATTGCCAAAGATAGAAAGAACATTTGGAGACTAAGGCAGCTAAAATGCAGAAAAATGATTACTAAATGTAGGTATGCAAAGCATGTTTGTGGTAATAAAGCATGTCTGGTTGTTGTAACCTTGGAGCAGTTAGTGAACTATATAATCAGTGTTGACTGAGACTACCAAAATTCCCTAGTTTATAACATACAGCTGCCCACAATTAAACATGCCTAAAGCTTAGCTTGGCAGGGCAACAATGAGTGTGTATAGGCATTACTATAGATTCAGTACAGTACTGGAGCCAATTGCAGTTTATCTATAAGATGCAGCAAATTGAGCTATTTGTCAGGTAGTAGCTCACAGCTACCCACAAATACTGGGTCAGATGCACCAGAAAATGACAGAGTTCCTTAAGCCGGGTTTATTTTTAAAATGTTTTTGCTAATATTGGACAGAGTCGTTAGGGGTTACAATCACTGTCAGGTTTTTATTGCTGTCTGGGTCTACGATTTGGAGATTTTCTTTAAGTTCCTGTCCCAGTGATCACATAGGAAGTTAGAGGAATGTATCCAATGAGGATAAAGACAGCAATAAAAGGCAGACATATCATTTTTAACCTTCTGTATTGACTACATGAGAGTCAAATAATAATGGAGGGAGGATTCTGTTCTCCATAGAACATTGCAGAAAATACTCCATAACTCTGCTGCATTCTACAGGGTGGGCCATTTATATGGATACACCTTAATAAAATGGGAATGGTTGGTGATATTAACTTCCTGTTTGTGGCACATTAGTATATGTGAGGGGGGAAACTTTTCAAGATGGGTGTTGACCATGGTGGCCATTTTGAAGTCGGCCATTTTGAATCCAACTTTTGTTTTTTCAATAGGAAGAGGGTCATGTGACACATCAAACTTATTGGGAATTTCACAAGAAAAACAATGATGTGCTTGGTTTTAACATAACTTTATTCTTTCATGAGTTATTTACAAGTTTCTGATCACTTATAAAATGTGTTCAATGTGCTGCCCATTGTGTTGGATTGTCAATGCAACCCACTTCTCCGTAGTATCCGTAGTTTCAGGTGCTGCACATCTCGTATCTTCACATCATAGACAATTGCCTTCAGATGACCCCAAAGATAAAAGTCTAAGGGGGTCAGATTGGGAGACCTTGGGGGCCATTCAACGGGCCCACGACGACCAATCCACTCTTTCCAGGAAACTGTTCATCTAGGAATGCTCGGACCTGACACCCATAATGTGGTGGTGCACCATCTTGCTGGAAAAACTCAGGGAATGTGCCAGCTTCAGTGCATAAAGATGAACACACATCATCATGTAGCAATTTCGTATATCCAGTGGCCTTGAGGTTTCCATTGATGAAGAATGGCCCCACTATCTTTGAACCCCATATACCACACCATACCATAAATGTTTTGGTTCCAACAGTCTTGGAGGGATCTATCCAATGTGGGTTAGTGTCTGACCAATAGCGCTGGTTTTGTTTGTTAACTTCACCATTCACATAAAAGTTTGCCTCATCACTGAACAAAATCTTCTGCGTAAACTGAAGGTCCTGTTCCAATTTTTGTTTTGCCCATTCTGCAAATTCAGTGCGCTGATCTAGGTCATCCTCATTGAGATGCTGCAGTAGCTGGAGTTTGTAAGGGTGCCATTTGTGAGTAGCTAATATCCGCCGAAGGGATGTTCGACTAATGCCACTCTCCAGTGACATGCGGCGAGTGCTACGCTGTGGGCTCTTGCTGAATGAAGCTAGGACAGCCACTGATGTTTCTTCATTAGTGACAGATTTCATGCATCCACATTTTGGCAAATCCAACACTGAACCAGTTTCACGAAACTTAGCAAGCAGTTTGCTAACTGTAGCATGGGAGATGGGTGGTCTCGTAGGCTGTCTTGCATTGAAATCTGCTGCAATGACCCGGTTACTGCGTTCACCAGACATCAACACAATTTCTATCCGCTCCGCACGTGTTAACCTCGGCGACATGTCAATAGCTGTAAACAAAGAGAAACTTGTAAATAACTCATAAAAGAATAAAGTTACGTTAAAACCAAGCACACCATTGTTTTTCTTGTGAAATTCCCAATAAGTTTGATGTGTCACAGGATTCAAAATGGCCGACTTCAAAATGGCCGCCATGGTCACCACCCATCTTGAAAAGTTTCCCCCCTCACATATACTAATGTGTCACAAACAGGAAGTTAATATCACCAACACTCCCATATTATTAAGGTGTATCCATATAAATGGCCCACCCTGTATATTTTATAAAATGCAGAGCGAGGCGTGGAGCCTGCAGTGTCCATTAGATTTTGTTTTCTGTATAATATTGCAGAGAACACTCCTGGATAGGAGGGAAGCCCTGTTACATGACCTTCCAAAGTCAAAAAGTCACATGACACGTATTCTTCTGGCAAATTTTCCCATTTATAAAAATAAATGAAGAAAGTATAGTAGTACGTCACAACGCCATACTTCACAAATGTGTTTTTTTTTTCTTCTTTTGTATAAGCTGAACTGAACTCTCCTGTCCTTTACAGTAAAGTAAGCTGATGTAGTCCCCTCCTAAGCATAGGTTGCTAGGTAAACTGAGCTATTGTCCAAACTATAGGGTGAGTAGAATTATAGGGGTCCAATAATGTTGAGCTATGTATACTTTTATATATATATATATATATATATATATATATATATATATATATAAATAGAGACTGTGACTTTAAGAAATGGCAATGCAGTTGCTTGTTTCTTTTAGACACAGAATTTCCAGGTCAGGGTGACCTCCACTGCTAGCCAGGAGCAACAGTCCACTCCCTTTAGGCTTCAAGAATGGACTTCTTATATAAACCAGTCTGAGCTGGGCCTTAATGGCGACGCCCATGTTTCGTTTCACTTTCTATCAGTCACGTGGCAAAAACCACCCATTTAACTGCTTGATTGCTAATAAGAAGATATGGACACTGATTGGACTAAGTTTTACGATCACACATAGAATACACTAAAAACACACCCACATCTAATGCATATTCATAAGTATAAATTGTTTAGCTGAATGTTTTGTAGATCAGAGATATTTCCTTTCTTTGCTCGGTTCACCTGAGATGGGTCTCTGTTTGTGTTGTGTCTCTCCACTGCAGTGTAAATAAAAAGCACCCTTTATTGATCTGGACTTACTGTCTCATCTGAAAGGTCTTCTTTAAAGACTCCCCAATTTGGTTGAGCAAGGGTAACCTCACATTTCAAAGTAATCCCTCTATGGCCAGTCCCTACTCTGCTCTTACTTCCTTTGCATTGCAGGTCTGTGGCCAGAACTTTTGTCTATCTGCCCTATATTGGCACTTTATCCACTGGAGTATTTGCATTTTGCAGAGTAGGGACTGGCCATAGAGGGATTGCTTTGATGCAGTTGGCCAGCTTAAAGCAGAGCTCCCCCCAAAAGGGGAAGTTCCACTTGTCTGCCTCCTCCCCCTCCGCTGTCACATTTGGCACTTTTTGGGAGGAGGAAGGAGCGGGTACCCCTCCTCCTTCCCCTACCGCTGGGCCATTCACAAAGTGCAGTGCACTTTGCGCATGCACAGTAGGGAGCCGACTGTTGAGCTGCAAGTCCTAATATTAAAAGTCAGCTGCTCCGCTTTAAACATGAATTGCTATATACTGTATGCAAACTAAAAATCCCTCTTTTTTAGAAGGATATATAGCAGTGTGCAGAGGGTTCATCTAGAATTTTTACTAGTAGAGACATGCCTGCCACTCCCTGTCCTGGTGACCACAGAGGAAAGGAAGGGAAAGCTCACCCATGGGGTTATATGCAGTGATATATAAACTCTTCTCCACTCTATTTAGAACTACAACAAACTTTGGGCTGGATTTGGCCTTTGAAGAGCCTTTTTACTGTGACTGATATCTATACAGATGATCAATGAATTGTGAATCATATCCAGAGAGCACTGAAAATAAGGCAATGTCTAATGGAGTATGCTGATCCTACCCAGTGGTAGCCTATCCATTAGGGGCACAGAGGCGCAGCGACCCCCCCCCCGCTCTATCCATGCGCCTGGCCCCTAATCTGCAGGCAGGGCGCTGGACACATGGATTTCAATGTGGGCTTTTTTTTTTTAAGCACATGATTAGAGCCGGAGGCTCTAATTGCCTTCAAAAAGGGTGAACTCGGAGCACAGAACTCACCCACTTGTGTGACATTAGCGAATTAATATTTGCTGATGTCTTCCTGCTTTTTCTCCCATCCAATCAGGAAGCCGGTCCTGAGACCCGATTGGCCGGGAGTCTTAGGATGGGTCTTGGGACCCACCTTCTGTTCTTCTTCTTCTGAGGAGGAGAAACGAGGGCCCTGGCGGCAGCAGTCTTTCCTAGGAGCCCTACCTTGGATTCAGCAGAGCATCCCACCTTGTCCTTCTCGCACCTCTTCTGCAGTAAGGTAAGGCCATGGATTGTGCGGGTGGGGGGTGGTGTTGTTAGTGCTAGAGGATTGTGGCCTACTGAGTGTCAGGGGGGATGGGGTGAATGGGTAGTGCGAGTGGCATCTACTTCAGCATCTGGGAGAGACTACTGGGTGCGACTGCAGCATTCTAATAGGATAGTAAATGGCTGCACACTCCAAATACACTAAGAATTATTTTGTTATTAAAGATCTATACAAATGCAGACATAGGCAAGTTGTGAAATTCAAGTAGCACTTTACTTCATATGAGAACACTTGGAGGATAAACACACTTGAGGCTAAATAATATAAGAAATTAATTAGAACTAATAAAATGTCTATGTCAGGAAACCAATACTTGTACAGCTAATGCTTGTGCGCATATACCAGCACACAGACAGACTCCGGCCAGTGACCGGCCTGCACTAACATGTTGGCGCATCGGAGCACACATCTGCGCAAATTGCCACATGCCTGCACACATCCAATCCCATGAATCACACTAAACTGCCTATTTAAAGGTGGTCCTGATGTGTGACAATCGCCAGATGTTCTTCAGCCCCCTGTGATTTGTGTTCCTATGATTCCTGTTTATCCTGATGCTTAAATACCTGCAAGAGAAAAAAACAACGGCGCACTGGCCTGGCGCATTACCTTTGACACAAGTGTTTATTAAAAAATTAAAAATATATATACTCACAAACAAGCTTGATAGATGAGCATTAAAAACAATTGGTAAAATCCTGCTCGTTCCTCCAAACTTTGAGTCAGGAAAGTCCTCACACCATAAGGCAAATGCAAATGCCTTATGGTGTTTTTTACCAATATAGGATTTTACCAATTGTTTTTAATGCTCATCTATCAAGCTTGTTTGTGAGTATATATATTTTTAATTTTTTAATAAACACTTGTGTCAAAGGTAATGCGTCAGGCCAGTGCACCGTTATTTTTTTCTCTTGCATTATAGTACTCTGGACCACCCCCGGTGGTACAGTGGCAGCAAGGCGGCTCATTACCTAAGTGCATGTTCATAAGAACTATCCATATAGAACCAACAAACAAGGGCGCCATCCCCCCCGGAGCGCAGGAGTACAAGCTTTTTTTGTTCAATGATTAAATACCTGCTACTGACTCAGCTTGCCCCTGGATATCTCTCTGACTTCCTCCTGATCATGACCCCAGCTTGCTGCTTGACCTCGCTCCTTTTTGATCTTTGTTGTTTTACCTGGTTTTGTCTCCAGATCTGTGTATGACCCTGGCCTAGCTCCTGACCATATCTTCTCTTCCAGTCACCTGACTGTGTATGGTGATCTTGGTTTTAGCTTCCAGACTGCGCCTCTCTGCCTGCTCACACCAGAATCTGGCTATTCTACCTGCCTTCTGGGTCTTATCCTGCACTTCTACACGATCAGTGCAAGGGCTGTTTACCACTGCTGATCGTGAGGTCTTTGTGAAGTCTTCTCCTACCTGCATCTACCACCATCTCTGCAGACCATCTCTACTGATCATCATTTGAAATCCAGGTTCCCGGCACCCATGCTACCCTGAGCCTCGCACTGCTGTTCCTACATTCAGATGTGTTTGGACCAGAGCTGCAAGGGGAGCCCTCTCGCCACTTCGGCCTCCACCAAGGTATGTGACAGTCTACACACATAATCCATGATTTAGTAAAACAAAAATGACTTTATTGAATAAACAGCAATGGCTGACACTTTTACATTTAGGTTTCTAGTCACCACAGGGGTCTTGCTAAAGGTCCCAAGTAATATGGAGTCTGAGATCACAGTTTTGGGTAATAAACTAAGACTAGTCATAGTAGAGTCTCTCTACAAAGTTATCATCATGGGCTGTTTCTGTATTGTTTGCCAGATTCAAAAGCTGCTGCACACCTAAAAGACACTCCAGCCTCCGCTATTGACCAGAGTGGCATGACAGTGCCCAGAATGAGTGGGTTGCAACCCCAACATTTGACACATGGCTGATACCAAAATGGGCACAAATACCCCTCATATTTGATGCTCAGTGACACAAAGTATGCGGCAAAACACAAAACCAAAACACACCAGGATCTAACATGGGTTCTTTACTTCATCTGCTTATGGTATCAGAACAAACGCCACCCACCCTTCTGCATGACCCCAGAAGGAACTAAAAATGGCTGTCATAAGGGGGTCTGGGAGCTGTGAATACCCCTCATATTTGATTCTCAGTGACACTAAGTATGCAGCAAAACACAAAACCAAAACACACCAGGATCTGACATGGGGCCTTTACTTCATCTACTTATGGCAGAACAACCACCACCCATCCTATGCATGACCCCAGAAGGAACTAAAAGTGGTTGTCATAGTTACATAGTTACATATAGGTACATAGTTAGTCAGGTTGAAAAAAGACACAAGTCCATCCAGTTCAACCAAAAAGAAAAAAACAAAAACAGAAAAATGATATATAACCATACAATCCCATATGCAAACCTTCACCCACAGTTATTCCAGAGGAAGGCAAAAAACCCCAGCAAAGTATGATCCGTTTGCCCAAACGGGGGAAAAAATTCCTTCCTGATCCCCCGAGAGGCAATCGGATTCACCCTGGATCAACTTTACCTAAAAATGTTAGTACCCAGTTATATTATTTACATTAAGGAAATAATCCAGGCCTTTTTTAAAGCAATCTACAGTGTTGGCCAAATCCATCTCTGGAGGGAGTCTATTCCACATTTTCACAGCTCTAACTGTGAAGAAACGTTTCCGTATTTGGTGATGAAATCTTTTTTCTTCTAGACGTAAAGAGTGCCCCCTTGTCTTTTGTGATGACCTTAAAGTAAATAACTCAACACCAAGTTCACTATATGGACCTCTTATGTATTTGTACATGTTGATCATATCCCCCCTTAATCTCCTCTATTCAAGAGAGAATAAACTCAGTTCCTCTAATCTTTCCTCATAGCTGAGCTCCTCCATGCGTCTTTTTAGTTTGGTGGCCCTTCTCTGCACTTTCTCCAGTTCCCTGATATCCTTTTTGAGAACTGGTGCCCAAAACTAAACTGCATAATCCAGATGAGGTCTTACTAATGATTTGTACAGGGGCAAAATTATGTCTCTACCTCTGGAGTCCATATCTCTCTTAATATAAGAAAGGATTTTGCTTGCTTTGGAAACCGCAGCTTCGCATTGTATGCCATTATTAAGCTTATGATCTACCAAAACCCCCAGATCCTTCTCTACTATGGATTCCCCCAAATGCATAACTTTACATTTATCAATATTAAACCTCATTTGCCACATAGTAGCCCAATTAGACAGTACATTGAGGCCTGCTTGTAAGTTGGAGACATCCTGTAAGGACGTTATTCCACTGCATAGCTTGGTGTCATCTGTCATAAGAGGGTCTGGGAGCTGTGATTTAGGTATTAGAGCCAAAGAAAAATCCTGCGAAGCAGATGTATAGGGCCATAGATTAAAGAAAGCATTTTTTTTCAATGTTTTTATTGGATTTTCATAATAAAGATTATAAAAGTTGTTACCAATAATAACAGAAGAAAACATTTCTTGCCATTTACCCATACATCAAGATACTGGGTGTAGATATTTATGACAACGTATATCAGTGCATAAATGTCAAAACTTTTCAAAAGTAATCCTCTCACCACCAGTCTCAGTATGTAATATCCATTTAGCGTTGAGATCAAGGGAAAAAGGGGAGAAGAAGAAGGAATGAAGAAAGGAAGAAATGAAGTGACCCATAGCAGATAGTAGGACCCCTAGCCCCGACCGCCACCATCTCGGGTTGTATCTAATACAATATTGTTCTGGGATCTCCACACAAATATCTGACCCATGGGTCCCAAACCTTTTCAATTTTTTTTATTTTATCTTGGAAGAAAGCGTGTTTAATGCTGGCTATTGGTAAAAGCACATGTACAGCAGAGCCATAATCTCTATGGGACATTATTTTTTCTCCCACAATGCACAACCAGAAGCAAATTAAAGAATACAAATCTTGTCAGGTTTGATTTGCAGTCAGTTCTTTGAATAAAGTTTGAAATCTAGAAATCTGAACTTGGCAGCAATCTCCACTGAAGTATATGGGAGGGTGAATATTGCTGGTAAGACAAACATGCCCTGTGTTTGTTCCCAGAAAATGCTCACCTGAGGCAGCAGGAGCCACAGATGTGACAAAATACTTGATACGCCGTGAAATGGTGAGCTCTGGTCTCTTGAAGGTTGACGACCGTCCAGAAAACTATTGGGCCTGGAAGTCATCTTTTCTAAGCAGCACCCAAGACTTAAATCTGACAGACAGGGAGAAGCTTGACCTACTCTCCAAATGGCTCGGATCAGAGTCTTCTGAGCAAGCCAAAAGAATCAGGTCAGTACATGTTCATGATGCTACAGCAGAGCTTACAATGGTATGGCAGAGATTGGAAGACTGCTATGGGTCACCTGAAGTAATTGAAGATGCACTTCTAAAGAAAATTGAAAATTATCCAAAAATAACAAACAAAGACAATGAGAAGCTGAGAGAGCAAGGAGACATACTGGAGGCGGCGAAAGCTGGTGGATACCTGCCAGTTCTCTGATATATGGATATAGCACGTGGTGTTAACCCAATAATCCAGAAGCTTCCTTACAACTTACAAGAAAGATGGATCACACAAACATTAAAATACAAGGAAGATCATTGGGTAGCATTTCCACCTTCCTACTTCCTTGCAAAGTTCATTGTGAATCAAGCAAAAATGCTCAATGACCCAATCTTCGTCTTTTTGAACATGGGAGGCTCAAGCTCCGCAAAGACAGAGAAACAACCATCAGCGCACAATAAAAAATGCAGAGCAACAGTGTCTGTACGGAAGACAGAAATACGATCTGAATCTGAAGTCAACCAGGATAAAAGTTCTGGAATAAAAATGGAGGACCCAAACAAGCAGTGTCCGCTACACAACAAGCCTCATCCACTTAGAAGATGTCTCAATTTCAGAAGCAAGACAATAGAGGAGCGCAAATTTTATCTTAAGGACAAGGGCATTTGTTTCAGATGCTGTGGTTCAACTCAGCATTTTGCAAAAGACTGTGTGAAAGCAATACGATGCAAAGAATGCAATAATGACAAGCATTTGTCTGCGCTGCACCCAGGACCAGCACCATGGAGAACAGAGAATCCAGCAACCCAAGAAGATCATGGTGGGGAGCAAAAAAAGAGTGCAATACTAGCAGTCACCTCAAACTGCACTAAGATCTGCGCAGAGACATTTAGCTCTAGATCATGCTCCAAGATATGTCTAGTCAAGGTGTATCAGGCAGGCCTCAGAGAGAGGGCAATCAGAATGTATGCAGTCTTAGACGAGCAAAGCAATAGATCTCTGACAAAAAAAAAATTCTTTGACCTCTTCGGTGACACAGGAAGTTCAACTCCATATACTTTGAAGACATGTTCAGGAGTTATGGAGACAGCAGGGAGCAGAGCAATCAAATACATCATTGAGTCATTAGATGGGAAAACACAGCTGACTCTCCCCACACATACCAGATGATAGATCAGAGATTCCCACACCTGAAATTGCACGTCACTACCCTCATGTGATGCAAATAACAGACAAGATTCCAGCACTTGACCCAGACTCTGCAATTATCCTTCTACTAGGAAGAGACATACTAAGAGTGCATAAGGTCAGAGAACAGTAAAATGGGCCACACAATGCACCATTTGCACAACGTCTTGACCTTGGATGGAACACCCTACCAAACGCATGGTGCTGCTTGTAAAGACCAACAGACAAAAAATGCATATTACAGCGCACACATGATACATACTCCTGCCAGGCTGTTTAAAAGCATCTAAACGTATATAGCAAAAAATGCAAAAATACGGGGGTTTGGTCACACTGAATGGCCATGAAGTGCTTAAGCCCACTGACTGCTGCAAAGTACCCCGTTTTACCAGTGGGTTCCTACACTAACCTTAGAGTGAATGCTCCTATCTCTTAAACCATGGAAGCCAACGCCTCTCTTTATGGGAGACCAGATGACCCATCCCATGGATCAGGTGGACACTGATTGGGGGTAATTAAGGAGGATGGGGTTCACCAACCCAAAAGGTCTGGTCAGGACCACAGCATACAAAAAAATAGATATTTTGGGGGGAACACCCTACCAAACGCATGGTGCTGCTTGTAAAGACCAACAGACAAAAAATGCATATTACAGCGCACACATGATGCATTTTTTGTCTGTTGGTCTTTAAAAGCACTTCATGGCCATTCAGTGTGACCAAACCCCCGTATTTTTGCATTTTTTGTTATATACCTTTTAGATGCTTTTAAACAGCATGGCAGGAGTATGTATCATGTGTGCGCTGTAATATGCATTTTTTGACCTTGGATGGGTCATCATCACTGGTGATGTATGTCTGGACAGAGCTCCCAAGCCAGCAAAAGTGAATGTCTACAAAACAAACATGTTGCAGAATGGCCGCACATCATGTCTTAGCCCCTGTACCAACAGGATACAGATTAAAGAGAGACTAGCCAAACCAATACAGCAGCAGAGAGTTCAGAGCTGCATGAAGGCTATAGCTTCAGCTGAAGATTCAGATGAGCTAGGATGCAAGGTGTTTGAAAGAACGCAAGATGATGACAAACCAGCACCATCTGTTGAAGATAGCCTCTTCCTTGAGATCATGGACAGAGAAGTCTTCAGGGATGAGTCAAACAGCTGGGTAGCTCCACTAACTTTTCGTTTCACCACAACATCAACTTCCTAACAACAAAGGACAAGCAGTGAAGCGCCTCATCTCATTACGACGCACTCTGGACAGAAAGCCAGATATGAAAGAACACTTCCATTATTTCATGAAGAAGATTTTCCATAGTGGTCAAGCTGAAACTGCACCGCCATTAGAAGAAAACCAAGAATGTTGGTACTTACCTATATTTGGAGTGTATCATCCTCAGAAACCAGGACAGATATGAGTGGTAATTGATTCCAGTGCAAAGCATGAAGGCATCTCCCTAAATGATGATCCCTCTCCAGCTGTAGCTATCTACAACCTGAGACAAGCAGGTCAGGAAAGTAAAGAAGAGCATGGCACAGATGCTCAACAGTTCGTCATGAGAAATTTTTATGTGGATGATGGACTCGCTTCTTTCCCCAGCAACAAAGAAGCTATCGACATCCTGAAATCAACTAGACATTTTGGCAAAATCTAATGTAAGGTTGCACAAGATAGCTTCCAACAGTAGCAAAGTCATGGAAGCATTTCCCTCAGAGGACCATGCAAAAGACCTCAAGGGTCTGAATCTAGGAACAGATTCACTGCCTCTTCAAATAAGTCTAGGGCTCAGTTGGGATCTGAAAACCGAAAGCTTCACATTTAAAGTATCCAGAGAAGAGAAGCCGTTCACGAGAAGAGGTGTCTTATCCATGATCAACTTAAAAAAGCTAAATAAAGTCCTCAGCTTCATACCAATTGGCCAGTGCAAAACAGTTTAATAGTATAGTTTGTGAGCTTCTTTTGTCACAGTACCACTCTGTCTTAAAGTTTAATTAAAAAAATGGGGGGAAGATTGGGACTTTAAATGAGGCACCTGAGAGGCGCCTCCATCCTGGTTCAAATGGAAAAAGAAAGGGAATTTGGGACTTTAAATGAGACTGTAGACTTTTGTAAAAAAGTATAATACATATTTATTGAACATACATAATTAGACAATGCAAAAATTATGATGGACAGGTATAGAGGATTAATTCTTATATATACACACATGTATGTACATTAACAAAGCATAGCATCGAATTCCATAGTGTATACATAACACATGGGCAACACATAGCAGAATTGGATAAAATATTATACATGATTTTGAAGGTAAGAGGAGATGTAAATAATTGGTCATGGTGAAGACCTGGTGACAAACTACAAAAGGGCAAAATGCTACATCCTATATGACTGACGCGTTTCATGTAAAAACACTTCCTCGGGTGGATGTGAGCAATCATCTACAAAAAATGAAAACATAAATTGGTCTAGTTAAAAATAAACATAAACATGACAGGAGAGGACAAATTGCCACTGCTGATACTTACATGTATTGAGTAAGATGGTAAGGGGGTAAACAATGCTGTGGGGCCAGGGTCCCCGAAAGCCTGTCCCGGGAGCTGAGGTATTTCGAAGCACCGCATCAATGAGGCGCATAAGTGGCACTCCCAGGAATGAAAGGTCCCAAACACCATGGTATAATCAAGATGTAGTGCAGTAATGGGGGTCATCAAAAAATCTGAACTGGATGAAAAAATATCCATAATTGTAGTATATCGACTAAGGTCAAGATAAATCCCAAAGTGAAACCATGGAAGGGAACCAAGTGTATAGAAAATTAAAGCACAAACCAAGTGATTCGGAAAAATGAATTAGTAAATGTGCATCTGCAAAGGAGCCCAATGCAACGACCCAGTGCCTCAGGATATGGGAAGACCTGGGGAGTGTGGATAAGGGAGTGGAAACAAAAACAAGTTAGCCCAAAGGAGTAAATGGGTGAATAGACATAAACAAAGGTGCCATAGGTGAAACCCAGTGCATAAAAGAGGGAAGAAAAGAAAGAAAGGACTAAAGGGCAAGTGGTCCTCGTAATTACCTTGAAGGTTAGTGTAACCAGAGTAGTACTGTACATCAAAGCGTCTCCAATAGTGTGAATAGAGAAGCTGTGATGCAGGAGATGCCTTATATGCACGCTGAATGCGCTTCTGCTCCTACCTACGCCACACCAACGCGACAGATGCGGGGAGGGGGCTACAGCTGCGGCGGCAAATGCTGCTCATCACTGGCGCCTCCTCTCCTGCTGAGTCGGCTGAGGAGGAATGCTAAAACTCCCGCCGTGACGCCAAGCATTGCCGTCGCAGGGGAGATGCGGTGCGTGGCGCCGATGCGTTGTGAACACCCGCCCACTACCCCACGTGGGGGAGTGGGCGGTGTGATGGTATCATGCACGAGATCCACGCAAGGTAATGAAACCAGGCCTAAAACTACACTGACTCCATCTTGGCAGGGAAGCTTGGTAAATAGTTAAGTTTTTTTTCTCTCTCTCCTTCTAACATGGCTGCTAGAACATCTGGTCCCCTTTCCCCAACCCCCTCTGCGGAGTGGACAGGCCAACTTAAAAAAGAGGCTCTGATTACAGTTTATGGCCAGGAAGGCTCTGTCCACTTATCTTGAACAAACATACAAGACCCTGCTGTTGGCCCATAAATTATCCTGGCAGGTCTGACCTGTGCATGGTTCTCTCTTGCTGCCTTACACTTACATGAAAACGTACATACAGTCACTTCCGCTATAGGTACGCCATAGTGATGAACATGACATACAGTATTTGAATGTAGAATTTCGGTCCGGATAATTCAAGTGTAAACATTTATCCTTTGTCACCCAAGGAGGGATAGAATTAGTCCATTCCCTCCCCAGGGTCCTATAAGGTTTTAGAATTCTCATGTTTGGAGTCATATGAAAGCTTATTGCAAGCTGAGATTAAATTTCATACTGTAAAATATGAACGATAATCCAGTAACAAGTTATGATCCATGCATGATTATGCAGCATGTATCTCCACGGTCCGCCCTGGACATTGTCTAAGGAAACTCCCTCTCTTCTACGAATGGCCAGAAGAGGTACGGCCCCACCCCTGGTGTTTCAAAGAAAAGAGACTGTGGCCATCAAATAGGAGTTCTCCCTTAACATCAACATCAGAGAACCAGGGAATCATCTTCAAACACTGATTAAGCAAAGACATTTCAAAGGCAAGGTATTTTTCAATCTGTTCTCTTTCGCTGTACATTTGTCTCACGTTGTACTTTTATTTTTCTGTAAATATTTTACTGCACCTAAAACTTGACCTTTTCATTATTAAACCTTATTTTGAAAAGTGTTAATTTTGTCTCTGTTCCTTCGAAGAGCGCTACTGTATTCTAGAATAACGCATCTGAATATACCTGTCTGCAGGTGACAGTGTGTGTACAGGCGTTGCTCTAAAATACTGGTATTGTTATACCCGGATCTTCTGGCCGGTAAAAAAATCCAGAAGTGGTGGCAGAGAAAGGGTTAATTGTTTGAATTAGCCCGGTAACAATCGCTCTCAGGTGGCTGGCACTTAGACGGTGATCCTGCAAACTGGGAAATCTTTGTGCTGAAAGCAGCTGAGAGTGGCATTGTTACATTCGTGACAAGTGCGGTATTGGATCAGGGGAGTCCTCGGTCTCCGATCGGTGAGGAGGGCAGTGATCTGATACCCGCGTTCCTCACAAACTGGTTGGCAGCGGTCGGATAGTTTCGCCTTAAGAGCATTCAGTGCATTGTTAGGAATTAGCTCTGCACTGAAGGATTGTAACCTTTTGGAAAAAGTCCTTAGAGACAAGCTGGTGCATAGTTTTCGTTTTTAAAGAGACAACAGCCACAACTCCTTCCTACTACAACTCCTTTCTATCTCTGCTTTCTGTTCTCTGTTTTCTGCTTGCAAAATGTCTGGGCCTGCAGTGTATAAGAAGATGAACAAAGATGAGCTCATTGCTGTGTGTACAACAAGAGGCCTTGACGTCGGCAACAAAACTTGCAAGGAACTGATAAAGGCCCTACAGGAGTCTGATATCCAAGCAAACGAGAACTTGGGGGAACGTGAAGCTGAAGGGGTTCCCGATACTCCAGAGCCAAGTGGTTCAGACGTAATGACCTCACAAGATGAGCAAAGAGGGACTGAACCGGGAATGCTACCGACTGTCCCTTCTGGGCCGCAGCTGGAGCAGGAGCAGGCTTGCCCCAGATTGCCTGCAGACAGCAGAGACTTTCTAATGCAGGAGACACTCCAGCGCATCAGGGAAACAGATCCTGAGAGGTACCTGCAGTTTATGGAACGCCAAGCTGAGAGAGAGGCTGCACAGAGGGAGGCTGATCGTCGGCACTAATTGGAGATGTTGAGGCTCCAACAGCAGCACCGACCGGGTCAGAACCTCGGATCCCTAGAGCACAGGGACACCTCTCTGCCTGCAAGCCCAGCCGCTAAGTTTCCAGTCATGGAAAAGGACAGTGACATTGACGTGTATCTACTGTCGTTTGAAAAAACTTGCCGTCAGTACCATTTGCCCCACGCACAATGGGCTCGGTATCTGACACCAAGGCTACGAGGCAAGGCCCTGGACGCGTATGTGGACTTGCCAGAGGAGCAGGATGAAGATTACGACGCCATAAAGGCAGCAATCATTCAGAAGTATCGATTAACTCCTGAAGTATACCGAAAACGGTTCAGGTCCCTGCAAAAAGGGCCTGGGGACTCTTATATGGATGTGGTAAGCCGTTTACGTATCACATTCCAACAGTGGACTAGGGGCCTGAAAGCCACTTCTTTTGAGGGCCTGGAAGATCTCATGATTGCAGATCAGCTCCTGCACATCTGTCCTCCAGACGTCAGACAGTTTGTGCTAGAGCAGAAGCCCGGTTCTGCTAAAGCCGCAGCAGAACTGGCCGATACTTTCATCAGTACTCGGGTATCGGACCATCGCAAAGCTCCACCAAATGGCTGGAAAGGGGGAAAATCGCACACAGCGACCCCTCCTCTGCAGGCCAACCAAGCCTCTCAGTGGTCTGAAACTGCAGTCCCTAGCATCAAACCCGCCCTGACTGATAACCATAGGTGTTACACCTGTGGCAAGCCTGGCCATCTGCGGACACAGTGCCCGGAGCAGAAGAAGATGACATCATCTGGCCACCCGGCCAGCAACCCTTCTGCCTTGTTGTTTGTCAGTGGGAGACCTCAAGGGCCCAATGCCAACTTGCAGCCAGTCATCGTGGGTCACCGGACTGTAACGGGTCTCCGGGACACCGGAGCTGAAGTCACCTTGGTCAGGCCCGAGGTGATAGAAGAAACGGACATCATCCTTGAGAAGTTCCTCACACTCTCTGGAGTTGGGGGAACCCGCTCCCGCATACCCCGGGCCTATGTGTACATTGATTGGGGTGCTGGGAGTGGGATGAGAGAGGTGGGAGTTTCTGAGGAGATTCCCACTGCTGTGTTGCTGGGTGCTGACTTGGGGACCCTTGTCTCCTACTATGCCCCTGCTAAAGACACCCCCTTGGAAACCTCTGGACTCCCTAAGGTACTGTGTGCAGATGTGGGTATGATATCTGGGCAACCTGGGGAGGGGGAGGGGGAAGTGGAAATACAAGGTTCTCCTTCTTCAGAGAAAGGAGAAGAGACACAGTTGAATGTAAATGATGTATGTGCCAATGATGTCACATGTATACCTGTTGAATGTAATGTTGATAATGCTGACACTGTATTCCCAACATTGGTGGTCACTCGCAGTGCTGCAAGGGCTGCAGAGGTACAGGCTAGGGTTGCCGAACAGCAGGAGGAGGTCTCTGGGCCCTCTTCATGTTCTGACCCAGTGGGCTCTACCTCTGTTGGGCCTCAGCCGCTGTCCTCGTTTGCCACGGGACTGCTGGCTGGGACTTGTGGTTCAGCCTATGAAGCAGCACTGCAAATAGACCCCACACTGGCACAGCTCAGGAGTTTAGCTGACAGCCCCCCTGCAGTGAATGACAAACAAAAGGTGTCCTGGGACAAAGGAAAGCTGTACAGGGAGAGTCTGTCTGCAAGGGAAAACCCAGCTGACTTTGGAAGCAGGCAGCTGGTGGTCCCAAGCCAATTCAGGGGACAGCTCTTAAAAGTGGCCCACGAGATCCCTCTAGCAGGTCACTTGGGGATCACTAAGACCCGGGGGCGATTAATACATAACTTTTATTGGCCCACCATGCTGACAGACATAGCTGACTACTGTCGGTCCTGTGATACCTGCCAGCGAGTTGGCAATGTAGGAGATGTACACAGGGCTCCATTAAGACCTTTGCCTGTGATTGATGAACCTTTTAAGAGGGTAGCAGTGGATATTGTTGGACCCCTAGCTATCCCCAGCAGTTCAGGCAAACGTTTTATCCTGACAGTTGTTGACTATGCCACACGTTACCCAGAGGCGGTGGCTCTCTCCTCCCTCCGTGCAGACAAGGTCGCTGATGCTCTGCTGGGAATATTCACAAGAGTGGGGTTCCCGGCCGAGCTCATTAGTGATCAAGGGCCTCAGTTTGTGTCTGACTTGATGCATGCTCTCTGTCAGAAAATACAGATGACGCATATCATGGCCAGTCCTTATCATCCACAAACGAATGGCTTGTGCGAGCGTTTCAATGGTACCCTGAAACAAATGCTGCGCACCTTTGTGGAGTCGCAGAGTAAGGACTGGGAAAGGTACCTACCTCATCTGCTGTTCGCTTACAGAGAGGTGCCCCAGGAGTCCACAGGCTTCTCGCTATTTGAGTTGTTGTACGGACGAAGGGTCAGAGGGCCCCTGGACCTAATCCGGGAGACCTGGGAGGGCAAGATCGCCGACCCAGAGGTCTCTGTGGTGGATTACGTCCTGAGATTGCGGGATAAAATGGAGACTTTGGTGGGGATTGTGCGGGAAAACATGACCCAGGCCCAGACCAGACAGAAACATTGGTATGATCGCAAGGCTAGGGAGCAGGCATACGACGTTGGGCAGCTGGTGTATGTTCTGCTCCCCTTGCGGCAGAACAAACTCCAGGCCGCATGGGAAGGCCCGCACCCCATCACCCAGCGTCTGAATGAAGTTACTTACCTAGTCCGGTTGGGAGAAGGGGGTAGACGACAGAAGGCATTCCATGTGAACATGATCAAAGCCCATCATGAGTGCACGGCCTATGCCATGCCGGTCTGCAGCAGGCCGGAGCCTGAAGAGGCTGACCCACTCCTAGACCTGTTAGCTGACACCAGGGAGGTCAACTCCAACCTCCAAATAAACCCCAACCTTACCCCCGCAAAGGTACCTGGGCTGAAGGACGTGCTGACAGTCCATGGCAGCTGGTTTACGGGGAAACCTGGGTGGACGGACCTCGCTGTCCATCAGGTGGACACTGGGGCACATCCCCCATTAAACAGTCGGCCTATCGCGTCTCCCTGGAGGTGCTGGCTGACATGAAGAGGGAAGTGGAGGAGATGCTGCAGCTGGGGGTAATTCGGAGGTCCCACAGTGCCTGGGCATCCCCAGTGGTCCTGGTCCCCAAAAAGGATCAGACGACCAGGTTCTGTGTGGACTACCGAAAGCTGAATGCGATCACCACTGCAGACGCCTACCCCATGCCCCGGATCGATGAGTTGTTGGATAGGCTGGCGGCCCGCTATATCACGATCATGGATCTGAGCAGAGGGTACTGGCAAATTCCTCTGGCCCCTGAAGCTCGAGAAAGGTCGGCTTTCATCACCTCATTCGGCTTGTTCGAATTTACCGTCATGCCGTTTGGGATGAAGAACCCCCTAACCACCTTCCAGAGGGTCATGAATGACTTACTGTAGGGGATGGAAACCTTTGCCGTGGCTTACCTGGACGACATCGCAGTGTTCAGCCCTACCTGGGAGGAACACTTGGTGCACCTGTCACAGGTCCTGGACCAACTGACAGCTGCCAATCTGACTGTCAAGCCCAGCAAGTGTCAGATCGGCATGACTGATGTCCAGTACCTGGGGCACCAGGTGGGAGGAGGCACTCTAAGGCCTGAGACAGGGAAGGTGGAGGCCATACTGGCCTGGCCAATCCCTCAAACCAAAAAACAGGTTATGTCATTCTTGGGGACAGCTGGCTACTATAGAAAATTTGTAAGTAACTATAGTAGCCTGGCAAAACCTTTGACTGACCTAACCAAGAAGAAACTGCCCAAAGTGGTGTCATGGACGCCAGAATGTGAGAGGGCATTCCAGGCCCTGAAGGAGGCGCTGGCCAGCGCCCCTGTGCTACAGGCTCCTGACTTCACCCGCCGTTTCTTAGTGCAGACGGATGCCTCTGCCTATGGGTTGGGTGCAGTCCTGAGCCAAGTGGACGACACTGGAGAGGAACACCCCATCCTCTACCTGAGCCGGAAACTTCTTCCCAGGGAAGTAGCCTACGCCACGATCGAAAAAGAATGTCTCACGATCGTGTGGGCCCTTCAGAAGCTGCAGACATACCTCTATGGGAGGCACTTCACGGTGATCACTGATCACAATCCCTTGAGCTGGCTAAATCGTGTTGCTGGGGAGAATGGTAAGCTCCTTCGTTGGAGCTTAATACTTCAGCAATATGACTTTACCATCCAGCACAAGAAAGGCAGCGCCCATGGGAATGCTGATGGTCTGCCCCGCCAAGCTGAGGCGTGGATTGCGTCAGGACGGGAATCGTGTTCCCCTCCCATGCAACCACCTTAGGGGGGAGATGTGATGGTATCATGCGCAAGATCCACGCAAGGTAATGAAACCAGGCCTAAAACGACACTGACTCCATCTTGGCAGGGAAGCTAGGTAAATAGTTACGTTTTTTTCTCTCTCTCCTTCTAATATGGCTGCTAGAACATCTGGTCCCCTTTCCCCAACCCCCTCTGCGGAGTGGACAGGCCAACTTAAAAAAGAGGCTCTGATTACGGTTTATGGCCAGGAAGGCTCTGTCCATTTATCTTGAACAAACATACAGGACCCTGCTGTTGGCCCATAAATTACCCTGGCAGGTCTGACCTGTGTATGGCTCTCTCTTGCTGCCTTACACTTACATGAAAACGTACATACAGTCATAATTTCCGCTATAGGTACGCCATAGTGATGAACATGACATGTTTGAATGTAGAATTTCGGTCCGGATAATTCAAGTGTAAACATTTATCCTTTGTCACCCAAGGAGGGATAGAATTAGTCCATTCCCTCCCCAGGGTCCTATAAGGTTTTAGAATTTTTATGTTTGGAGTCATATGAAAGCTTATTGCAAGCTGAGATTAAATTTCATACTGTAAAATATGAACGATAATCCAGTAACAAGTTATGATCCATGCATGATTATGCAGCATGTATCTCCACGGTCCGCCCTGGACATTGTCTAAGGAAACTCCCTCTCTTCTACGAATGGCCAGAAGAGGTACGGCCCCACCCCTGGTGTTTCAAAGAAAAGAGACTGTGGCCATCAAACAGGAGTTCTCCCTTAACATCAACATCAGAGAACCAGGGAATCATCTTCAAACACTGATTAAGCAAAGACATTTCAAAGGCAAGGTATTTTTCAATCTGTTCTCTTTCGCTGTACATTTGTCTCACGTTGTACTTTTATTTTTCTGTAAATATTTTACTGCACCTAAAACTTGACCTTTTCATTATTAAACCTTATTTTGAAAAGTGTTAATTTTGTCTCTAAAGCTCTTAACGCAACTATTACGAATCTGTTCCTTCGAAGAGCGCTACTGTATTCTAGAATAACGCATCTGAATATACCTGTCTGCAGGTGACAGTGTGTGTACAGGCGTTGCTCTAAAATACTGGTATTGTTATACCCGGATCTTCTGGCCGGTAAAAAATTCCAGAAGTGGTGGCAGAGAAAGGGTTAATTGTTTGAATTAGCCCAGTAACAATCGCTCTCAGGCGGCTGGCACTTAGACGGTGATCCCGCAAACTGGGAAATCTTTGTGCTGAAAGCAGCTGAGAGTGGCATTGTTACGTTCGTGACAAGTGCGGTATTGGATCAGGGGAGTCCTCGGTCTCCGATTGGTGAGGAGGGCAGCGATCTGATACCCGCGTTCGTCACAGGCGGGTGTTTACAACGCATCGGCGCCACTGGGTCGTTGCAGCAGGAGAGGAGGCGCCAGTGATGAGCGGCATTTGCTGTAGCCCCTCCCCGCATCTGTCGTATTGGTGTGGCGTAGGTAGGAGCAGACGCGCATTCAGCGTGCATATAAGGCATCTCCCCCATCACAGCTTCTCTATTCACACTATTGGAGACGCTTTGATGTACAGGACTACTCTGGTTACACTAACCTTCAAGGTAATTACGAGGACCACTTATCCTTTAGTCCTTTCTTTCTTTTCTTCCCTCTTTTATGCACTGGGTTTCACCTATGGCACCTTTGTATATGTCTATTCACTCATTTACTCCTTTGGGCTAACTTGTTTTTGTTTCCATTCCCTTATCCACGCTCCTCAGGTCTACCCATATCCTGGGGCACTGGGCACCTTTGCAGATGGACATTTACTAATTAATTTTTCCGGATCTCTTGGTTTGTGGTTTCATTTTCTATACACTTGGTTCCCTTCCATGGTTTCACTTTGGGATTTATCTTGACCTTGTCTATATACTACAATTATGGATATTTTTTCATCCAGTTCAGATTTTTTGATGACCCCCATTACTGCACCACATCTTGATTATACCATGGTGTTTGGGACCTTTCACTCCTGGGAGTGCCACTTATGCGCCTCATTGACGCGGTGCTTCGAAATACCTCAGCTCCCGGGACAGGCTTTCGGGGACCCTGGCCCCACAGCATTGTTTACCCCCTTACCATCTTACTCAATACATGTAAGTATCAGCAGTGGCAATTTGTCCTCTCCTGTCATATTTATGTTTATTTTTAACTAGACCAATTTATGTTTTCATTTTTTGTAGATGATTGCTCACATCCGCCCCTGAGGAAGTGTTTTTACACGAAACGCGTCAGGCATATAGGATGTGGCATTTTGCCCTTTTGTAGTTTGTCACCAGGTCTTCACCATGACCAATTATTTACATATTCTCTTACCTTCAAAATCATGTATAATATTTTATCCAATTCTGCTATGTGTTGCCCATGTGTTATGTATACACTATGGAATTTGATGCTATGCTTTGTTAATGTACATACATTTGTGTATATATAATAATTAATCCTCTATACCTGTCCATCATAATTTTTGCATTGTCTAATTATGTATGTTCAATAAATATGTATTATACTTTTTTACCTAAGTCTACAGTCTCATTTAAAGTCCCAAATTCCCTTTCTTTTTCTAAAGTTTAATAAAAGTTTAATAAAATGTGAAATCAGAGTGCACAAAACATTTCAAAACCACTACCCCCAAAACACTGTCACATCCCTGCATCCCCATTATTAAAAAAACTCAAACTATATTCTCTCGTGTGATTAGTAAAAAAAGGCTAGCATTAGGACAAGCAGCAAATAGAAAGTGACAAGGCAGGATTTTTCTTGCAATAAAAATTAGAGTACATTATCTGGGAGTCAATCAGCACAAATCTTGTTCAGTGGCTGGACAGTCTATAAGCAGCCACGATAAAAGGGAAAGACACGGCAAGCTTTATCTTGAAATAGAAATTAGAGCTCTCTATTTAAGAGACAATAACCACAAATGCACAGTGGTTAGACAGTACAGCTCCAGATGGCAGCGGACATAGGAGGCTCCCAAAGTCAAATCACCTGCAAAGGCAATTTTAAAAAGTAAACTTTTGCTAAAAGAAAGAAATCCAGGAAGTGTGGGTAACATTACCATGCCCCCTGGTATAGCTGGGTGCTCTCATGAGTGTTTGCCCCTATAATAAGCAGGAGTGCATTCCCATGGGATCTTGAGTGCTCAGCTATCCCAGGAAGCAGCAGTGAGGCACAATGATATAACCAACACTTTCTGGAAGCATTAGAAGCCAGTTATTTTTAAATCACCTTGGGGGGGGAGATTTAATAGGGCAGACCTTCCATGCCTTAAAAAAAGACGTATAAACAGCTATCAACGATTAGGAAATATGCCCTGTGAAAAACTAGACATAGCCTGCTATCACTGTGGTGCATATGGACAGGCAAAGGCTATAAAAAGGTCTCAGGGCATCTACAGCATTAAAATGGAATGCTTAAAAGGATGGAAATGGGCCAAAGCTTCCTTCCCTCAACACACAAACTCTCCAAGATACACAGTATTTTGCTACCCAAAGAACATTCAGTAATGGTCCACAAGTGCTAACAAGCCATATGCAGATTATCAGCAGCAGCCCCTATGATTTCCCATTCAGAGCTAAAGCAAAAAAAACCTTTATTGGCCCTTCTAAGCCAGCTGACCTTTAAAGTTTAAAGGCCAGACAGTGCATGTTGGTTATCATGGTGAATCCCTGCATTATTTCACCAGGTGTGTGAACTGTGAACACGTGGCAGCCACCTCAAGTCCATGGTAGCTGTGAATCTGAACCTCATCTCTACTCTTTACCTGTGTAGCACTGCCCTCTTGAGGGTCGCATAAGAAATCAATTCCCCCTTGGTCCTCCCCACTTCGAGAGTCCTCCACCACCCCTGACACTTTGGGTTCACTCATTTTTATCCAATATATTAAGTCTTAACACTGTAAGAATAATAGAGACCACACTTGGATTCAGTTCTAATGAATTTACTTATAAAATCTATAGCTATTGTTCTTAAAAGTAAATTAGTTATTTAAAGCAACAGTAGATAACTTGTTTGGGCATAGAGGATATCAGCATGACATTTCGGATACACACTTTGGCACTGTTGGTGAACAGAATAAATGCAGAAATATATCAGCTATTCCTTTAATAGAGAGTAATTACATATCTGATAGTTCAAGAAATTATATGAAAACTCGAGATGTAGATGAGCACAATAATTGATGACAGTATGAAAGATTCACTCTATTACTACAGCAATTTAGATGAATGAACTATCATATATATTGATACTGCTCAATAAAACCTGAGAAAATTATTATTGCTCTATAAAGGTTCAAATGTGATATAACACAGATATCATTAACCAATAGCAATTGCTTAACTCAATTCTCCTGATCTAAATCAAAGAGTTATTTAGGAGATTTAACTTTAACCTTTGATCATGTGAGAAATGGCAGCTGCAATGAGAAGGATCCACTTAATGAAGTTCAGTTCAATCTTCTGCTAGCTTTGTTCTGTTCTAAAGTTAGGTACCTGAATTACTGTGTTCTTTAATCCCTGAGTTAAGGCACAAATAGGTAACTTAGATGAACTTTAGAAGAAAGCCTTGGTAGTGATTGCTGACTCCAGATTATGATAACTGTTCACCACTTGCTTACTGGGCACTTAAATGCCCCTCCTGCCCAGACCAATTTTCTGCTTTCAGCTCTGTCGCATTTTGAATGACAATTGTGCGATCGTGCGGCGTTGTACCCAAACAAAATTTTTATCATTTTTCCCCCCCAAATAGAGCTTTCTTTTGGTGGTATTTGAGCACCTCTGCGTCATTTCTGATCGCCGCTATAAACAAAAAAAGAGCGACAATTTAGCAAAAAAAACAATATTTCTTACTTTTTGCTATAATACAAATCCAAAAAAAAAGAAAATTATTCATCATGTTTGGCCGATATATATTCTTATACATATTTTTGGTAAAAAAAAAATCGCAATCAGCGTATATTGATTGGTTTGCGCAAAAGTTATCGGGTCTACAAACTATGAGAATTGATTTATGGCGTTTTTATTATTTTTTTTTTTTACTAGTAATGGCGGCGATCTGCGATTTTTATCAGGACTGCAATATTGCAGCAGACATGTCAGACATTTTTGACACTTTTTTGGGACCATTGACATATACAGTGATCAGAAATTTAAATAGCCACTGATTACTGTATAAAGTCATTGGCAGTGAAGGGATTAACCTGCAGGGGGCAGTGAAGGGGTTAACTGTGTTCCCTCATTGTGTTCTAACTGTGTGGGGGATGGGTTGGCCGGGACATAACAGATCTCACTGATCCCAGTGACAGGGATCAGTAGATCTGTCATGTCCCCTGTCACAGAACGAAGAACTACCGTGTTTACATCGGCGGTACCCTGTTCTGCAGCCCTGTCAGGCGATCGCGGGTCTGGAGCGGACACACCAACGCAGTGTGCAGCACCGCTGCTGCCGAGTGCACGCCGGGAGCGTGCACAGGGGATGAAGTCCCGGGAATTCAGATCCACGCTGGAGCCGTACTTCAGCAATAGCACGGATCTGAAGGAGTTAAAGAGGGCCTGTGCACAGGATTTTTGTAATCCACTAGGGAAGCTGAGTCTGTACTGACAAGGAAGTATAGAAACAATTGAGTATACTCAAAGGTAGGCTTCTGACTTCTCACCACCCTGTTGATCACAGAAAACAGTCCGGCTGTACAGGCTGTGCTGATGACGCTGGAACAGATCGTATAAGATTGCTCTTTGCTTTAGGGAAACTGGCTTCCACTGCTCTCCCCGCAGTTCTCTCCGGACCGACTGGCGTCCACACTGCAGATGACGCTGGACCTGAAACAACTCAGATGCTGGAGCACTGATTCCATTGGTCACTCACTGGAACAAAGCAGTGTTGCAGCTCACTGAGGTACTGTGTAACTTTAGCCCGCTGGATCACTTGACTTAGGCCACATGCCACAATACCGCTGGAACATACACAGACAGATCCCCAGTGGTCGATCATGCCATCCAAAGAGACTGGAGCCAACTCCTCCCCCCACTTAAATAGGTTCTCCCACAAAGCATCATTTCTTCAAAGATCGCTTCCTGCAGCATAGCATCCTGGGAAATGGAGTCCTTCTATAGCAGGGTCCAGAGACCGACTTCCTCTGTAGCACTACAAATCCCATAAGCAGTACCTCTCACATGACCATTCTGTTCAGCAGTTTCAACACTAGAAGGGAGTCTCCACAACATCAATAAACATAAAATGACCCAAGTTAAAGGAGCACTATTTAACTCCTAGCTACACCTACAGTATCTCACAAAAGTATGTAGGCCCCTCACATTTTTGTAAATATTTTATTCTACCTTTTCATGTGACAACACTGAAGAAACGACAGGGGTGTACTCACTTTTGTGAGATACTGTATATATTGCTGACATTTGTGCATTACTTGGAGTTCTCTTGTAAACACAATAAGGTCAGTGTATTAGTTATGTCTACCTGTTGGTATTTAGGATATCTACTGTATAATAATTGACCTAAGCTGCCCGTAGATATTAGAGGCCTGTCATGCAGGTACCATCTCACCATAATCAAATCACGCTATTGCTTGAGTGCTATAGAGCATTCTGTAAGCTTGTGAGCTTGGCTAGCTTAAATTGAAAAGATAAAAGGGCAGTGCACAAAAAAGCTAATGATATACTTATGAGGTGGAAATAATACATGACCTGCCTGATCATCAATTTTTCCAGTAGTAGTCGCACAGGCTGCACACAGACATGAGTTTGTCATCCACTGAGGCTAAAAACTCCTGATTTGGTAAGACCACTTTCTTGTGTCTATGTGTCTATAGGTATCCTTAGCCCCTTTAATTTTAAAGGAGGCTGTATGTTGTTTCTAGAATGTAAGTGAATATATGTAAAACTAAAATGTGTTTAAAAAATCTACCCAAGAATAACACTTTGAGAAGATTCAACCAACTATTACAATGTATTTACAATATCTCTATGAGTGCCAAAATATGCTGTGCAATAATTGTATACATAGATACCTTTTTTCCAAGGGACTCCTGACAAGTCTGATGACATCCTGATGTAAACTTCCTGGTGATGACATCCTGACCTGGGGCTTTTTCTTCTCCTCTGCCGCCAGCAGTCCTTACTGCTGCACTGAGCAGATCTTGGGAGCACCATTTAGCTTAGGGTGTGGACTCAGAGAAAAAGGGTTAAATTACTCCTGCTTCTTGATCTATTCTTGTACACTAACAGAGTGAGAGATCCTTTTGAAAATAAAGGCTACTCAAACTGAAATGTCATATTTTATATAATCTCTTTAGCAATGTTCTTGGCTGGCTTTACAGAAGTAATGGGAAACATCATCATCCAGTAACGAGGAAGAGAAATTAGAACTGCAAGCTTGGGTGGACCTTGGTGTTAGTTGAAGCAAATCAAGAGACTGTTGTACTATTGGACTACACCCAGCAGCAAAGATGACATAAAGAGACTACATAATCAACTCATCCAATGTCTTGTTGATATCTACAAATATGTACTGTGCAGAAGATATATATATCATATCAAGAAACACAATTATGAATGAAAAGGACCAACAGGTAGTTTAAAAGATGTACAGTCAACAAGACTCGGTTATAAGGATAGTCAGATTTGCTTACTCAGTGATCAGTTAACCATTTAATGAACTAATAGGAAAAGAGAGATATGGGAAGTCCAATGATGAGGTATCTGGATTTTGAAGGTGACATGAAAAGACTGGTAGTACTGCTTGGTAAAAGGCCAAAGACAATTATAGCAGAACATTTCAAAGAAGCCAAGGCTTTCCAAGACCTATTAGATAGTATAAGTGTAGCACCCTCCAACATAAGTACTATGGCTAGTTAGATTTAGTGTTAACTCACTGTGTTCAGTGGAGCTGTGTGCGTTGTGTTAGGTAAATTTAGCTTGCCTTACTGCAACCAGTATGGCTGTAATTATTCTGTTAGGTAAATTTAGTTGTTCTCACTGTAACCAGTGCAGCTGCCTCCAATTAATTAGGTTGGTTCAGTGTTTTCAGCTGCTGGTAGTCTGACTGCGCTCCCGAGAGCTGGAACATAGGCGTGGAGCTATGTAGATGGCAGTATGAATATTTATAGAGTTTATAGATATACCGCACTATTGCTAAAGAGAATTAAAAAGAGAAGCAGCAACCCTAAACCCACAAGGTGTAATACAAAGTAAATTAAAAGGGAGGGGGCTGCAATACTCACAAAAATGTAGGCATAAAGAGTATGACTAGTAATATAAATGGATATGAATCCACACAGTGTTGGTATAATAACAGAAGTCTATGCTTATTAAGGGTACATAAATAACGATGTTACAATACCCAAAATGGGGGAGGGCATAAATAACACAATTATCTATAATATATACTGTTATGAATGATTTAAACAGTGATAAACAAGTAATTCATGGATCATGGATCAAAAATATTACACTATTGAGCCTATCTTTACATGGTGGATGTTAGAGTTTCTTAGTGGAGCTGAGCAGCTTTGGGCTACAACCCTTGGGAGGTGTCCTCTACATCCCCTGGTGGGACCCTGGCTGGGTGAAAAGCCAAAGCGCTATCTGCGATTGTATCTGGTAAGCGGTGACGGACTTCACTCACTGGTTTTTATTAGAAGCATAGAAACATAGAAAAGTGACGGCAGAAAAAGACTGAGTAGTCCATCGAGTCTGCCCCTTTTTATTTATTTTTTTACATTAACCTTGTTGTCTGACTATGGATTTATGTTCCCGTCTGAGCTACCTGATGAGTCAGAAAAAGACGGCAGTGAAAAGATACAAAGATACGAAGATTATTTTTGGTCACTCACTTCAGGCAGTGGCGAATGGTCTATGTTAGCGTCTATCGCGAAACCGAAAAGTGGGTCGGTCCCAGGGTGGTCCCCTACATCTCCTGTGGAGGGTTCCCAACATCGGGTTTCGACGAGTCGAGGTGATTCTTTGAGATTGTAGGTGGTACATTTCTATCCGAGTTATCACATTATAAAAACTAGGTACT
>BLSH010135440.1:137679-199805 GCA_018402905.1 Glandirana rugosa
GCATATTTGCCCCATCATCAGTGCAACCTTATCAGTGCCACCTCATCAGTGCCAATCTGTACTGCCTCATCAGTGCCCGTCAGTGTAGCCTCATCAGTGCCCATCAGTGTAGCCACGTCAGTGCCCGTCAGTGAAGGAGAAAATGTACTTTATACAAATTTTTGTGACAGAAACAAAGAAAAAAATTTTTTTTTTTTCAAAATTTTCGGTCTTTTTTTGTTATAGCGCAAAAAATAAAAACCGCAGGGGTGATCAAATACCACCAAAAGAAAGCTCTATTTGTGGGAACAAAATGACAAAAAGTGTGTTTGGGTGCAGCGTCGCACGACCGCGCAATTCTCATTCGAAACGCAACAGCACTGAAAGCTGAAAATTGGTCTGGGCGGGAAGTGTCCTAAGTGCCTGGTATTGAAGTGGTTAAAGACCGATCTGGTTTGTTTATTTCTATTTTTATTATACATGTAATCATGTTTAGCATACAGTTAATTGTAAATCATTTTTAATTTGTTAGTAATAAAGAAATCCAGTAAAATACTTGAGGTGAAAGCAAATCGTGTCAACATTTACAGGTGTTCTAATATGTGGCATGCTGGTCTGCTGGAGTTCAACCAAGATATTATATCACAGCTTATGTGTCAGCTTATGGTTGCTTAATGAAGAAACAATACTGAACTTTAATACAGCCTTGAGCTGATTTCCTAAGAGCTGACGACTTGTCCTGCTGCCCTTGGATGAATTCCAACCTTAGAGGTTGAACAACTCATTTTGTCCACAATAACTTATTAAAAAACAGAGAACACAATCACAGCTTGTCAATCAGGGAGCTGCACGGGCTAATTTTCCACAAGGGAGACATCTCCAGGAAATTCTACTAAGAGACATTTCTAGGCTATTTTTTAAAGCTGCTATTCAGCTGGCAGAAAATCTGATACTAAAGAACCCAGAAAATAAATAAGTATATGGGTTGTTGATGAATATCCCACAGGTGATCCTAAGTATGTTAGGATCAATTCTATTCAATTCTTGCTACACTGACAATAGATACATGTCATGTGTCCATCTAGTTTGCCTGTTAGTTTCTTATTTTATTCCTGTTTTTATCTATGCACATATACTTGTATATCACAAGTATGTTACTAATGCACTGCATTTACTATTATACAGGATTTATAAAGCACCAACAATATGTGCAGCACTTTACAAAATAAACAGATATAGTACATTTAGAATGCAATTCATGACAAGAGGGCTTGTGAGAGCTTACAATTTAGGGCTAGTTCACACCACATGCATTCTAGTGCTTTTTTTTCTTCATCCAAAACAAAGAAAATAGGTTACATGGTTTTCAGTGGAATAGTTCACAACAGTGCTTGCAGTTCCAGTGTGTTCAAGTTCCAGAAAAAAAGTAGAACATGCTGCATGTTTCCTCCACAGAACTGTACTTGAACACTGTAAAACGTATCAGAAACGCACCTACATGCACCTACATGCATCAAAAACGCACTAGACCTCAGTATAGTGAAAATAAAATAAAAAATAAAAAAACACCTGGAACGCACCCAGAAATGCATCAAAAATTAACCAGAACGCGCCAGAAACACGTATGCAGAAACGCATCCAGAACGAATTTTGAGGAAATTTTTGTGGTGTGAACTAGTTCTTAAAGTTAAGTGGTAATGATACAAAATGTAGTAGCTGCATGGGAATGAACTGATCGAGAAAGTATAATTCAGTTGCTAGTTAGAGGTGGTCCTGGATATGGACTTGGGAGGAAGTGACCACCTAAAGAGCATGAGGTCTTGGGAGAAGCGTACTGGATGGTTTGGTTGATATTGTGAGATCATGTTGGTGATGGGGGCAGAGCTGTGCATTGCTCTGTATGTTATGTGAAATGGAGTGATTAAACTCAGCGGTGGTGAGCATTTTTAGTGCGTTCACGTCAGTTCAAACTGAGGTTTAAGGGCTTTCTTGCTCACTTTTATTAAAAGGAAAAACAAATGAAAGGGAAAGCTCAGACAAAGTTGCCCGCAAGGAGTTTTTCACCAACAAACAGATAAACAAAAAATACCAAGCCATCTCTTGTGAGCAGCACCACTGCTATTGGCATTGGTCTCTCAGGCCCAGCTCTCTGGCTCTGCTGGCTCACTCAGCCTCTTTGTTGCAGCACCTTGCTGTACAGGTCCACTCCTGGCCTGTAGATAGGATTCTCCTAGCACCCTGGGCTCTCTCACGTCTCTGAGACTTACAGAATTCCAACTAGAAGTCTCCTGGACTTGTTAATTGCCTCAGCTCTCTCAGTCCTCTGGACTCACTCCGCTGTCCCAACTCTCCCAGTCATGCGGGCAAAGGATTTGTCCCACATGAAGTTCTGTCTCTCGAATGGATTACCTCTTCTGGTTGGAGCACACACCTTTCCAAACAGGAACACACACCTATCTCCACAAAGGGCCCTGAGCTATGGCCAGCTCCTGCCTTAACAATTGTGTTCACCTGGACATACCCACACCCCACAAGTCTCTAGGAAGACCTTGACACAGGATTGAAGGCTTCATCACACCCAAGATGCTTTGAAGCCTAGAAGCTCCAGGCCTTGGAGAAAGCTCACAATAAACACTTCGGAGCCCCGCACTCCGCATAATTACAAATCCTGTGTGCCTTTTTCCTAAACTCTTGCCATTGCTCTTGCAGTTGTTAATATTTTGAATTGTATTCACTGGGTGAGCAGAATCCAGTGTAAGGATGGCTAGAAAGGGATGGCAGATAATGAGCAGTTAAGGTGGATGAGTCTTGGCAGCAGAATTCATGATAGACTTAAGGGGGAAAACCATGTCTGGTGTAAGCCAATGACAAGGGAGTTGAAGTAATTAAGAGGACAGATAACAAGAGAATGAATTAGTAGCTTGTTCATGATGTTGGTTAAGAAAGGGCTTATTTTGAAAATGTTATAAAGGTAAAGATGGCAAGATATGGACAGTGATTTGATGTGGGGCTGAATGGAGAGGTTGGAGTCCAGGATTACCCTTGGTATCCAGGGTCTGTTAGCGATTGCCTGTCACCTTATTCACAGTCACACTGTGAGTCGCGGATCACCGTCATTACAAGATATTAAATATAGCTGAGTAAATTCCAGTATTCAGTGCCTCCATACCCCTTGAAATTTTCCACATTTTGTCATGTTACAAACAAAAACGTAAATGTATTTTATTGGGATTTTATGTGATGGACCAACACAAAATGGCACATAATTGTGAAGTGGAAGGAAATTGATCAACGGTTTTCAATTTTTTTTTACAAATAATTATCTGAAAAGTGTGGCGTCCATTTGTATTCAGCCCCCCTAAAATCAATACTTTGTAGTACCACCTTTCGCTGCAATTACAGCTGCAGGTTTTTTTGGGGAGGTCTCTACCAGCTTTACATATCTAGAGAGTGACATTTTTGCCCATTCTTCTTTGCAAAATAGCTCAAGCTCTGTCAGATTGGATGGAGAGCGTCTGTGAACAGTAATTCTCTTGCCACAGATTTTCAATTGGATTTAGATCTGGACTTTGACTGGGCCATTCTAACACATGAATATGCTTTGATCTAAACCATTCCATTGTAGCTCTGGCTGTATGTTTAGGGTCGTTGTCCTGCTAAAATGTGAACCTCCGCCCCAGTCTCAAGTCTTTTGCAAACTCTAACAGGTTTTCTTGTAATACTTCCCTGTATTTGGCTCCATCCATCTTCTTATCAACTCTGACCAGCTTCCCTGTTCCTACTGAAGAAAAGCATCCCCACAACATGATGCTGCCATCACCATGTTTCACGGTGGGGATGGTGTGTTTAGGGTGATATGCAGTCCTAGTTTTCCGCCACACATAGCGTTTGCTTTTAGGCCAAAAAGTTAAATTTTGGTCTTATCTGACTAAAGCACCTTCTTCCACATGTTTGCTGTGTCCCCCACATGGCTTCTCACAAACTGCAAACGAAACTTCTTTTGACTTTTTTCAACAATGGCTTTCTTCTTGCCACTCTTCCATAAAGGCAAGATTTGTTGGCCAGATTCTCCCACCCGAGCTGTGGATCTCTGCATCTCCTCAAAAGTTACCATGGGCCTCTTGGCTGCTTCTTTGATGAATGCTCTCCTTGCCTGGCCTGTCAGTTTAGTTGGACTGCCATGTCTTGGTAGGTTTTCAGTTGTGCCATACTCTTTCCATTTTCGGATGATGGATTGAACAGTGCTCCATGAGATGTTCAAAGCTTGGGATATTTTTTATAACCTAACCCTGCTTTAAACTTTTCCACAACTTTATCCCTGACCTGTCTGGTGTGTTCCTTGGCCTTCATGATGCTGTTTGTTCACTAAGGTTCTCTAACAAACCTCTGAGGGCTTCACAGAACAGCTGCATTTATACTGAGATTAAATTACACACAGGTGAACTCTATTTACTAATCAGGTGACTTCTGAAGGCAATTGGTTCCACTAGATTTTAGATAGGGGTAGCAGAATAAAGGGGCTGAATACAAATGCAGATATTTTTAGATATTTATTTGTAAAAATGTTGAAAACAATTTATAATTTTCCTTCCACTTCACAATTATGTGCCACTTTGTTTTGGTCTATCACATAAAATCCCAATAAAGTACATTTACGTTTTTGGTTGTAACATGACAAAAGGTGGAAAATTTCAAGGGATATGAATAATTTTTCAAGGCACTGTGTATACCATAGTTTGTAGATGCTATAATTTCCACACAAACAAATTAATATGCACTTATTGGGCTTTTTTTTTTTTTACCAAAGACATGTAGCAGAATACATTTTGGCCTAAATTTATTAAGAAACTTGATTTTTTTTATTGGCTTTATATGTTTTATAACAGAAAGTAGAAAATATTGTTTTTTTGGGGGGGGGTTCAAAATTTTTGGACTTTTTTATTTAGTTAGCAAAAAATAAAAAACCCATGGGGGTGTGGTCTGGACATGGCGGCGTGAGCACACAGCCTTGAGAGCTCTTACCGCGGGAGCTATACCGCTTCAGCCCAGCCATTCACAGCTGCTAAAATACATGCCGAGGGAACAGAGGCCTTCCCTGAACACCGGGGAACCTCAGTCTGCAGAGATTACCCGCTACTTTCTCCATCAGCACACCTCTTCCTCCCCAGCGCCTGCTCCTGCTGTGTCCTCCAAGATGGCGCTGCTACGTGTCGGACAGTCTGGAGCTCCGGGGGCTGCAAAGAAGGCTGTAATTCCTTCTGGGACAGGTGAGCCAGCCTCAGAGATCCCCCCCTATATCACACCAGAACTGCCACGAGCCGACTCTCCTACAGACTCGGTCAGCTCCCAAGCCTCTGGGCTGCAGCATGGGGGAGATATTAGAGACATGCTGGCAGATCTCCCCACACGCCAGGATATCCAGGCTATGACTGCATCCATAGTGTCTGCCCCGTCTAAAGAACTGCATGATGTTAAACAGCAGGTTGATGTGGTAGAGGACCGGGTGGCGACTCTAGAGACCGCAAAATCCACTGTGGATGCCAGATTAGATGCCCTGGAGGCCTCTCAGGTCTCATACCGCCAGCACCTCATAGACATACAACTGAAAATTGATGCCAGAGAAAATAGGTATAGAAGGAATAACCTCCGCATACAGGGTATTCCTGAGGCAACTGGGGGGGCGACTTGCGGGCAACAGTGACGGCCATTCTAAACCACCTCCTGGAAAGGGCACCTACTGCAGACCTAGAACTAGACTGGGTCCATCAGGGGCAAGGCCCCCGACTTACACCTGCGGTCGCACCGGATCCCCCACCGCCCAGATATGTCTTGTGTAGGGTGCACTTTTTTTGGCATCAAGGGGATCTTACGTCGGGCATGGTCACACGGCGCAGAGGTCAGGGTATACCCGGATGTCTCCCGGCAGACTCGGGTGATGCGGGGCATGGTGCATCCCCTCCTTGGGGTAATCAGAGAGTCAGAAGCCATGTACCATTGGGGCTATCCCTTCCACCTCATCATATAAAAGCAGGGCTCCTCGTTTTACCTTTGTTCTCCTGACCAGCTGAACGCAGGTGTTCCAATTCCTTGACAGACCTGCAATTCATGTGCCGGATTGGTTGGAGGCCCTTCTACGGATGGATCCTGTTCTCCCATCTGCCCCACGGGCACAGTGGATCCCCCTCAAGTACAGAACCACCTAGACGAACCCCGGCTACCGCGGAGGACTGATGAGTGACTGCTAGTCCTGGATTCAGTAGACTGTTGCTGGATGTTATTTAACATTTCGGTCCCACCAGTACCCTATGGGTCCCACTGTTCAATTCACACTACTAAAAGTTCCTACTCTCCGGTGTGACTTCCTGGGCCGGATTCCTCCCTTCACCCTTGCATTACCATTGGAACTGCTGGGTTAACAGGATCTAATGACATAGGGCTCTCCATACTTCCTTGTGGGCACTGATAAGACACTGTACTTAACCTACGGGGCCCATGGGAATTCGGGCTACCACAACTACGCCCTAACTGGAAGCTATATCTTGTGGTGTGGGGTTGCCTATCATTGCAGTTCCTGCTATGGTGAAGGCTATGCCGACCTACAATTTTTCCTCAATCCCGCACTACAAATGGTCTTGTTGGATTTCCAGGTTCTAATCTTTTGAAGTACTTATTACACCACGGTAGTCCCGAGTGATGGATCCCTTGCATATTGGGTGGCCTGTGGTGGTGTTTACCGCAGTCACTATGCCTTATATTGCTGGTTTTTGTTTTTTTTGTTTGCACTCACGTATGCTCAAGTTCTCAGGGACCGACCACCTTTTCCACAACCTGCTGAAGCGTCCCCTGAAGGGTCCCTCAAGCCTACAGAGGGTTCCTGCCCCTGGCCCCTTTGGGGGGGGGGGTCCTCTCAGTGCGGCGGTGTGGCTGGGGCAGAAGCCATGTGTTTGTGGGGCCCCTGATGGAGGGGGGGAGTGGGCGAGGGTGAATGGTTTTATAGTAGTTGATACAGTCTTTCATTAATGGCTGTTTCCAGCCCATAATGTATTTAGTGTTCTAACCTTGATCTCCATTCTTCAGTATTTCAACCTGTGTTATAATGTTTTATGTTTCAGCAGCACCCATGTTTCACGTAATATGGAGCAGCTCCCCGGTCCGTGGATCTCTGATGTTCTGTCTCCTACTCTAACCACTTCCCAAACTAGGGCTCTCTCCTTGCAGAGTGCTCTGCGAGGAGAGTTGGGTATGCATTACCTTTAGTACACCTTCTTCTTCCTCTCTTTCATCTCTTTCCTCCCCCACACTTCATTATTCTTCTGTGATCCCCCTTGTGTACCCTATCCTCTTACCTCTCTTTCTCCCTTACCCCCCTTTTTTTGGGCCTTAACCCCACCTTACCTCCCATCTTCTTCGGCCCAGTCACCCCCCTCCTCGGATTATACCAAGTGCGCTGCTGACCGCCCTTTTAGAGTGTCTCCAGGGCGGTGGGCACTGTTAAATTCACCTCTTACAATGTGAGAGGACTGAGTACTCCTGAAAAACAGTGCAGACTCCTGACAGACCTGATAAAAACAAGTCACAGGTAATTTTCCTCCAGGAAACGCACTGTAAGCTCGACCATGTCCCGCGTTTATCTAACAAAGCATTTCCCACCATAATGCACAGTCCCTCTCCAATTTCGAAATCGAAGGGGGGTGAGCATTCTGCTGGCAAGTACAGTATTTTGGTCACTCTCCACCATCCAGCAAGACCCAATGGGGCGCTTCCTCTTTGTGAAGGGGAAAATCGGTGACGTTATGATTACGCTAGCCAGCGTATACTTTCCCAATGTGGACAATCTCCCCTTCCTATGCAGCCTAATACCTGACTTACTGGAATTCCAGGAGGGTACCCTCATTTTCGGTGTGGATCTAAACTTTGCCATGGACCCGGCCATGGAGGTCTTAAGGGTGGTTTCACATCTTTCCTACTTCTGTCTCAAACGCCTAAAAGTGGAACTCCACCTTCTACAGCTTATTGATCCATGGCGTATCCTACATCCACAGGACAGGGACTATTCCTTTTATTCTCTGGTCCACCAAACTTACTCCCACTTGGATTATATTTTGATCCCACACAGGGAACTCCCACGGGTTCAATCGGCCCACATTGCTGACATACTTATGTCAGACCATGCTCCCATACACCTCAACATCCAATTCGACCCCTTGGGTCAGAGCCCCCCGTCCTGGCGTCTCAATGAGTCTCTTCTTCTGTCCCCTGAGGCCAAGCCTTGACAACAGCCTTCACCGAGTATGTCGAGTTGAACAAGAACTTCAATCACAATGCAACTTCTAAATGCTGCAAAGGCCTGCATTCCGCTTTGTTGGAGGTATGCTGAACCCCGTACGAAAGCTATGTGATTTGCTAAAGTTAAAGCTCTTCGGGACATGGAGGAACTAACCGCTACACTGCAGAACACGGAGGAGGTCTGTACGGAAACCTGGAGACCGTGGAATCACTTTGTGTTCATAGATTCCTACCTCACAGAGATGCCCTCCACCTAGTGAGTATGCGTTGCCTCCAACGACCGTGCTTTTGCTTGCCCCACTCTTCCCTGGGAGTGGGATGACTGGTTGCTCCTTCGCCCCTACTCTTCTTCTCTCCCATCCCCTCCCTCTCTCCCTTTATCCTCCCCATCCCCCTCCTATTTTTTTCTCATTCCCTCACTCTATGTTGATGTCTTCCCCTCTTTCTCCCTCTTCGATTTTTCTGTGTATTGTTAAAAAGAAAACTTTACTTTCTGTTGGATGGCAAGTTTGGTTATGCCATATCTGCCCTTTCTAGATACATTAACATTTTCTGATTGGTGCCTCCTCTTGAGGCGAGGGAACATACTCATGTTAAGTGCTAGGTTGTAGAATTACTGTAATGTCTATCCGTGCCGGGCCTATTATCTGGCTGTTAACCACCTGCTGACTTTTGATTGAAGGCTATACTGATGCTACACCTGGCTACATGCTTATACTTTTGATGTCTATGTTTGTTCAAGTGATATTCTCAAGTAAATAAAGGAATTATAAAAAAAAAACCATTGGTGATCAAATACCACCAAAAGAAAGCTCTATTTGTGTGAAAAAAATTATAAAAATGTAGTTTGTGTACAGTGCTGCATTTCCCAGCAATTGCCAGTTAAAGTGGCACAGTGCTGAATAGCAAACAAAATGCTCTGGTCATGAAGAGGCTAAAATCTTCCAGAGGTCAAGTGGCATTCAGCATTAAGATGTTATTGGAAAAGTCTGGGTAGCATATATGGGGGATACTCTCCATTTGGAAAAAAGTATTTATCAACATAGGGGTTGCCCCGAGAAGTTTGAGAAGATCTGGGCTCCATGGCTAGACACTCCGGGTCTTAGTCCCTCAGATTTGGTGACTGGTAGACTCTTTTAACCCATTGTGTTTAACTATGCCATCCTTCAACTGCTTAATGCCCTTACATACTGAACTGTGGTTTTGGAATGCTCTCTCCTGTTATATATGGTTTGACACATAATTGTCAGGTTTGCAAATGTAGCTGGGTATTTGTTGGATCAGAAGCTATTATGGGATATGTTTCTAAATACCTGCTTGTGGTCTGCACCAGAGATGTGTTTTTCTATGTTGTACATATTTTTGTACTTATTTTACCTTGTTTTCTTAAATGTTTAAAAGTTTTTTTAAATCAACTTTTCTCTGATTAAAAAATAAAAGATGTTATTGTAAGCCATGTGAGGTTATTAACTGACCAAAGGGCCAATGGAAGTCTGTGACCGGTTTTCTTCCTAACCCTAGCAGTTATACTCACATAGTCAACAGCTCAAGTTCATAGAAAATAAAAACTGACAAGACAAACAACTTTAGGCCCAGCATAGGGAAAAATATTGTATTTTGGTAACTGCGTGGAATTATTACCTGTAATGATAGGGTAGAATACACAGGTTCTGCCTAAGTAGTACAGAGGCTGCCAATCACACAAGCTCAGTCCCATGCACACCAACAATTTAGGCTCAGTTTAGGGGATGTATTTTAGTACTTATTGCTGTAGAACGTTAACAGGAGAGGGGTCTATGGTCACGGATACACCAAGTTGAGCAGTAGCAACTATTGGAGGACAAACTTGTCTTTCTAATCTTCCAATAGCAGCACCTCTGGAGGTAATAGGGAATGGCAAGTATATCTAGGACACTACAACAGCAGTCCATACGGCAACCTTCTGGCACTTTTGGCACTAACTAGTCCACAACAGGGTCGTTACTCAGAGTATCTCAAGTGCTGTCATCAACCCAGTATCAGCCCATCCCCAGTGAGGGAGATAACAAGTTACCTCTCCAGACCAGGTCTTTAGTGAAGTGCCCTGCAGGACATATAACCCTCTGGCAATCTTCCCCAGGCCCTAACAAATGCTGAGGTCCAGACTTCAGATTCTTGTCTTTTAAGGGCTGCCTCCAGGGACAGCAACCCCAAGTGAACCCTCCCTGGGAAGGGGGAAGAAGAAACTCTGCTCATGCCTCCTGCACATTTATCACTTCCCCAGCCACATTCTGGAAGCCTCGCTACAGGGATTGGCTGGGGCATGATAAATATTCAACTGATCATCTGAATCTCCCTGCCCTATGCTCTTGGAACTTCTTTCGGAGACAGATAGGAGGAATCAAACCCTCAGCTCTGGAAATCCTGAGCAGACCAAACCAATCAATCGCTGCTCCATTCACTACTATTGGAACTATATCAGTATTCAGCACATTTATTCCTTTTTTCATATGCTTTTATTTATATGTTTCTCCACATTTACATGCAGACAAAACTGTTCAGTAAAAGAGAAAGTTACAGGGGTTGGGGGTTGGGATCAACCATCTAATGCTGCTAGTAATGCTTACAATGGTCATTTTTTATTCATGTGGTTTAAACCTTCTTTTACATAAGATAATTAAAAAGTGCCACGTTTACTGCTTGTTAGCTGAATTAATTGGCTTGCTACTTATTTTAAGTCGTTTTAAAAAATACATGTCTATTTAAGACCCTGGGGCAGCATGCAGGCTATCTGGTGCTTACTGTGCATCCTTCAGGCCTGAAGTGAAGAAGGGCAACATTAATGTGTTCTAATAGTCTTATTTTTTCCCACACTTTATACAGTATATACATATATATATATATATATATATATATATATATATATATATATACACACAGTATATCACAAAAGTGAGTACACCTCTCACATTTTTGTAAATATTTTATTATATCTTTTCATGTGACAACACTGAAGAAATGACACTTTGCTACAATGCAAAGTAGTGAGTGTACAGCTTGTATAACAGTGTAAGTTTGCTGTCCCCTCAAAATAAATGAACACACAGCCATTAATGTCTAAACCGCTGGCAACAAAGTTAGAACACCCCTAAGTGAAAATGTCCAAATTGATGCTCAATAGGGTTTAGGTCTGGAGACATGCTTGGCCAGTCCATCACCTTTACCCTCAGCTTCTTTAGCAAGGCAGTGGTCATCTTGGAGGTGTGTTTGGGATCGTTATCATGGTGGAATACTGCCCTGCGGCCCAGTCTCCGAAGGGAGGGGATCATGCTCTGCTTCAGTATGTCACAGTACATGTTGGCATTCATGGTTCCCTCAATGAACTGTAGCTCCCCAATGCCGGCAGCACTCATGCAGCCCCAGACCATGACACTCCCACCACCATGCTTGACTGTAGGCAAGACACACTTGTCCTTGTACTCCTCATCTAGTTGCCGTTACACACACTTGACACCATCTGAACCTATTTCCCAAAGACAACCTCTGGATATGATGCTGAGCACGTGCACTCAACTTCTTTGGTCGACCATGGCAAGGCCTGTTCTGAGTGGATCCTGTCCTGTTAAACCACTGTATGGTCTTGGTCACCTTGCTGCAGCTCAGTTTCAGGGTCTTGGCAATCTTCTTACAGCCTAGGCCATCTTTATGAAAAGCAACAATTCTTTTTTTCCAGATCCTCATAGAGTTTTTTGCCATGAGGTGCCTTGTTGATCTTCCAGTGAACAGCATGACAGAGTGAGAGCGATAACTCCAAATTTAACCCACTTGCTCCTCATTCACAACTGAGACCTTGTAACACTAATGAGTCACATGACACCGGGGAGGGAAAACGGCTAATTGGGTCCAATTTAGACATTTTCACTTAGGGGTGTACTCACTTTTTTTGCCAGTAGTTTAGACATTAATGGCTGTGTGTTGAGTTATTTTGAGGGGACAGCAAATTTACTCTGTTATACAAGCTGTACACTCACTACTTTACATTGTAGCAAAGTGTCATTTCTTCAGTGTTGTCACATGAAAAGATAGAATAAAATATTTACAAAAATGTGAGGGGTGTACTCACTTTTGTGAGATACTGTGTATATATATTTTTTTTAATAATGGATCTTGCTGAGAGTAATATAAAATGAGACACAAGTATTTGCAGGGGGCTGTTAGGGGGCAAAAGTGTTAAAGTATTAATTTGTAAATGGGCTGTAATAGCAGTCATTTCTAGCAGTCTCTTTTGAAGCATCTTCTCAGTTACCAATAACTCCTATGGCAGTTTCTGACCATCTTCTGTTACATGTTTGCAGCTTCTGAAAGTTTTATATAGGATTACATTCATTGAACATTATGTGTGGCCCTTTGGTGATGTCAGGGGCTTGAGGCCTATGGTATAAAGAAAGTTGACCACCGCTGATCTAAGACTACCCTGTCCACAGGATAACAATGCTGCTGTGTGGTGTCACTGCAGAAAGCAACACGCAATCACCCTGTGAAAGTAAGTGGTAATACACAACTGGCAGAATCAACAGGTAGTAAAAGTATGTTGCAAGGTGGCCTCAGAAAAAGAAAAACTTCTGTGTTAATGCTAATGACAGACTGCAACAAATACCGTATTTATCAGCGTATAACACGCATCCTAATTTTAAGAGGGAAGTTTCAGGAAAAAAACTTTCCACAGCTCCCTGCACATTATGCAGCCCCCTTTACATTACCCAGTCCACTTTTTATTATACAGCCCCCTTTACATTACACAGCCCCCTTTACATTATGCAGCCCCCTGCACATTATGAACCCAACTGTACATTGCACAGCTCCTCTGCACTCCCAGAAGACCCCCAGTCTCCTGGGACATCACTGCCAGCATACTGTGAAGTTAAGAAAAAAAACACTGTCAGCCCCTTCTCATACACTGCTCCTCCTCTGTCACTCTCATTGTAAATTAAAGCTTCTAAATACCTCATTAACGCCGTTCTTTTATGGCCTGTCACCCCCCAATGTATGGCACCCAGGGAGGACCGCTTGATCCCCTCCCCCGTTGGTAAAAAAAAAAAAAAAATGCTGTATAACACGCACGCACTACCCTCTATTTTCAGGGGGAAAAAAGAGTGTGTTATTAGCTGATAAATATTGTATGTCTTTTTATTTTGCTTATTATGTAGCACCCTCTTAAGTAGGTGCTAGAAGAGAGCCTAGTTTTTGGGTCTTTTTGCTTACCAGGAAGGTTGTGACATGTGCAATGCCGAAAATTTTGTTTGCTTTGTTTCATTCTTTTTGTCTTTATTTTCCATTTTCCGTTTTTTTTTCAGAGTCATTCGTTATGAATGAAATTCGTAAATTCGAAGATCCATATATTCGAAAATTCGGAAATTCGAAAATATGAAAGAAAATCTGAAAATTCGAAAGAACAAAAATACGAAAATTCAAAATAATAACTCACTAATAATAACTAACTACTAAAGTTCTTATTTCGTTCTTATTTTTGGATTTTTGAATTTTCTAATTTCCGAATTTTCAAATTTCAGAATTTTCGAATTTATGAATTTTCGAACTTTCGAATGATCAAATTTACGAATTTTCAAATATTTGGAAAAATTCGCTAAATGGGTTTTCGTTAATTAGAATATTTCTGAATTAACGAATTTGGAAGGAAATTAGTTGCACATGTCTACTGTCTGGTAAATTTAAATGCTCTCTGCCTACCAGGGAGCAGGGATCCATAGATAGTGTCTGTTCATGGTGTTCAGGCGCTGTTTATGTTGTCTTAATGTTTCACACTGGTCCAATAGGGGGGGCATATTGGACAGTGGGAGGAAACCTGACAAATGAGAACATAGGCATTGTTACAGCCCTGGCTATTGGCAGAGGAAAGTGCCTTGATGCATGCTGGGTGACTGTATAAATGCCAAGAGCACATGTCCTCAGGGTCTTTGGCTGGAGAGCAGGGAAGGAGGGGGCAGCTGCCCCTCCTCTGTAGAAGCTGCCATGCGGCCTTGGGTGGTGTACCCGAGGGTCTGAAGCTGAGTTTAGCTGCAACCCAAATGTCCTGCAGAGCTGACTGAAAGGGAGACACGCCAGGAAGGATCTGCTTTCTGCCTACAGTGAGTACAGATCTATGTCATGGGGCCTGTCCTGTGAGGGCCACCCCTTCAGCTAGTAGAATCAGTGGACGGGGTTTCAGTCAAAGGGGATGCTAGTTAGTGTCCTGAAGATAAACAGTTTCATCAAGTCTGTTGCCAGAGCAAGCAAAGGACTTATTCTTCCCATACCAGTGTGATATGGTACAACAGCCAGTCTGTTACCACATGTAACCTGTGAGGCTGAGTGAGAGTTATCCTCCATTGTAATTAGCTCCAGTTGGAGTATCCCACTATTCTCTTCTCCTATCCAAGTTCCAACAATGAATACCAAAACAAACCCCAAACCCCTGGATTCATTATTGGAAAAGAGCGGATGAGAGTACAGGAGGTTGTGTGAAAACCCTTAGCAACTGGTGCTAAGATCAGAAGGGGGAAAGCCCAGGGAAGTCTACACACAGCAACCCCTATGGGGGCAATGCTGCAATTATATTATATTTTAAGGCCATCTCCTTTTTCACCTAATAGGAACTTGTGGTTTAACCTATGCAGTACAAAGCCACGGGTTCACTTAAAGTGATTATAAAGCTTCAGGGTTTTTATTTCCAAAATAACAAAAATGTTTATACTTACCTGCTCTGTGCAATAAAAGTGCACAGAACAGCCCTGAATGTCCTCTTCTCAGGTCCCTCGCCACCACTCCTGGATCCTCACCTCCAGGGAGTGTCCCCATTAGAAAGCAGATTTCTATGGGGGCACTCATGCTGGCTCATTCCCAAGCCTCTGTGTCCGCATCCATTGACTTGACCCTGCTCCCTCGTCACAAGCTTTGATTGACAGTAGCAAGTGAAGACTCAGGTAAGTAAAAGGAGAGGGTCGGGTGGAATGCTGATTGCCTTAACATTTTTTACCTTAATGCAAGGAATATTTAGGCTTTAGAACAACATTAATTGCTCATGCACTGCTACATTTACTAACTTACCTTGTGCTTCACCACTGGTTTCTTTATACAGGCATGGTGAATCACGCAACTCTCTCATCTTCCTCTCTTGCTTGCAAGCTGTCACGTGGGGATACGGGAGAGTCTTAATGTTACACAGTGCAGTGAGGGAGCAGCTAAATGTACAACATAAGCAAAAGAGGGTAAACTTGTTGCTTTGCAAGGGCAAAACACAGGTTCACGTCAACAGTATATCACTTCAATAAGTGCGAAGATAGGAATTGGATTCTAGGACCTTCTTGTTTATCACTCACCTTACAGTCTATATGCAGGCAGATGACACTCTTTCTGTAGGGCATCTGGAATGAAAAGACATTCCAACATGACAAGGATACGAGGTTAGAGGTTTTTATTGCAACAAGTGTACCAGCTGGGTAGATTTCCCATTACTTTTTCAATTGCTTATCTGCATTTTAGATAAGATCAAGTGTAGTATCTGTTCTTATCAGTGTCCAGTAGGGGTGCTATGCCATCATTCTGGTCTGACTGGGGGACTGATATGGCTGGCTATATAGTATGAGAAGGCAGAGGGTCTGTAGTTTCTGTGCCCCCTGGGAGTGGTTGCCCTAGGGGTGCTCTTAGTAACACTTGGGTTGGGACCCCACTGTGTGAAAAAGCAAAATGGTCACGGCACCAAAAGCTTTTCTACACTGCTCCTTTTAGGGCTAGTCCAGGGCAATGTTTATTACCAGGCCTCAGGGCCTAGCCAGTACACATTACACAGGCACTTATTTATTTCATTTATTTTCACCTTCGCATTTGTCACCTTTCACTTTTGTGTGTGTTTTTGTTTTTTCTCACTGGATGAAGGGTGTGAGTCCTCGGGGACAAGGACTCACCCAAGCTCTACCGCGTCCTTACAGGATAATGGGCTAAGTATCGGTGCTCAGGCTTGTTGTGTCCCACATACAGCAACTTGGAAGGAAAAATGCGGGCAACTCAAATGCTTCTTCTGTTGAATCTTAATTTGGCACATACAGCAGTGCTACATCTGAAACGCTAACATGTTTCGGCTGAAGCCTTCCTCATAGCCCTCTGGGCATGCCCTGAAGTCTAGTGGGAGGATGTGTGGCCATCAGGTTCCTTCCTCCCCTGAAACTCTGGGATCTCTCTTCGGAAGAGCTGCTCAACCTAGTACTTCGGCTGACCATGAGGAGAAGGCAGGCCTTCTAGCTAGGTGGACCAAGTCATACCCTATGTCCCTGTCAGAAGCCTTGCACCCCAGGGATCAGGGAGAGGTCCTACCCCTTTGGGGGTTTGAAAAGCACACCCTTAGCAGGGCCATCTTAATAGCATGATCTGCCCCTGGGCAAAGTAATGCACTGGGGCTCCTACCAGCCTGCCCCAATTTACGCACCTACTCTCAAGAAGTAGTATAAATAGTTCAGAGAATTAAACATATATTTATTAGTACTTTCAATAATATAAGTTTTAAACAATAAGAAAACATGCCATAAATTGAAGGCTAATCAACACAAAGGGTACAGTACAGGTGGGGTGGCATAAAGGCACTTTCTGGGGGGGGGGTTCAGGAGGGCACAGTACAGGTTTCAGGACGCTGCATTGGACACAGCCATCCTGGGACATCTTAGTAAAAAGTGTAACTGTCCGGTCAAATCCAGGACAGTTGGCAAGTACAATGTAATGCAAGATTATCATGGGGCCCCCATGCACCTGGGCCCCCGGGCAGTGCCCAAGAGTGCCTATGCATTAAGACAGCCCTGACCCTTAGTGCACTTTTTATTGTGTGTTCACATGCACGTTTTTTGTACACTTAACGGTTTTTGTTTTCAGCACCACTGCAGATTAAAAAAAATTACTTTTTCAACAATCTGTCAGAGGTTCTAGAGCAGGGGTGTCCAAACTTTTAACTTTCCTGGGCCACATTGGAAGAAAGAATTGTTTTGGGCCATACATACAAAACATTAACAATAAAGATAGCTGATGAGCAGAGAAAGTCTGGCAGATCACAAGTTAACAATCACTGATACAGTTGTGCTCATAAGTTTACATACCCTGCCAGAATTTATGATTTCTTGGCCATTTTTCAGAGAATATGAATGATAACACAAAAACATTTCTTTCACTCATGGTTAGTGTTTGGCTGAAGCCATTTATTATCAATCAACTTTGTTTACTCTTTTTTAAATCATAATGTGTTATCATTCATATTCTCTGAAAAATGGCCAAGAAATCATAAATTCTGTAAACTTATGAGCACAAATGTATAGATGTAGCGATGCCCCTGCCCTCCAGAGGCCTGATGGTGACCTCCAGAATCAGGGACAGCTGTCGCTCCTCCTCAGGGTCCAGGAGGTTACTAGGCATGGTGGGTGTAGTGCAAGGTGGAATGAATGGGCGCCAGTCACTTTTGAAATTAACAATAAGAGATTTATTGTCTCTGAACAAGAACTGGGGGAGAGAGGGTTTAGGGCCAGGACACCCTTAGGCAAATGCAATGTGCAAACAGGCAGACAAAAACAGAAATAGGCTGACAGTGATACAGAAAATAGGCCTTTAAGCTAAATGCAGCAATCTGTATTTTCGTAGCAACTGCTGTTTCCTATAGCAACACTTCACTTCAATACTTCACTGTATATCTGCATGCGTAACTCACAGTAACTCGCTGTAGATCTTCATTCACATCTCACAGTATGCCACTGTAGATCTTCACTCACATCTCACAGTATCCCAGTGTAGATCTTCACTCAAGCTTCACCCACGCTATCCCACTGGGTCCCTGACTTGACTCACACCTACCCGCTGTACTTATCTTCAAGGTGCACCCACACCTCCTGCTGGGTTCCTGGATGAGACTACTGAAGCTTTCCCACCTCTTCACCGTCTCCGGCTAGTAAAAGGGCTGCTCTGGTACTTCTTCAGACCTCCATCCTCTCTGCACCTGCCTCTGGTTACAGAAGTGGTTGTCCCTTTGTGGCAACTGCTTCTCCTTTACCGCTGACACATGATACGGTTTTCCCTCAGGCAGAACCTCCGCAACTTGGTTAACTCCCGACTTGATAGTAAGTAGTCTAGCCCCAGTATGCTCTGGGGCCAAAACAAACCCCTGTTGATTGACTAAGATAACATATCTATTCATAACCTGTGCTATCTGTAATCCATCATTCTAATGTCAGAGGCAACAATGCCACCTTGTGACAGAAGAGAGGAACTACACCAAACCCAGGCTTAGGGTAAAGTCAGTGGATTCCCTAACAATTAGCCAGGCTAGTTACCACCTAGCACAACTAAATTTGTTAGCAGCCCTGTTTGGGACCAGGGTGCTACATAGATAATGGACCTATCTGAGTAATAAAACTTATTTTTTGTTTGTAAAATGTTTTATTATAAAAGTAAAAGAGGGCAACATAAAATTAATGCAATATTTGACACGACTTTTGATAAGCTTAATCTGGATACACACTATACAATTTTCTGTAGATTTTTTCCTTCAGATTTACCAAAACCCCATATAATATGAGGTCAAACCTTACGAGTTTCAATTTGTATGTAATCAGACAGGCCTTTGCACTACATGGTTTTGGTAAATCTAAAGGAAATCAGACAACAAAAGTTGTTTAGTGTTTATGGGGTCTAACTCCTCAATATCTGGTTCAATGGATTTAGTAGCAATTCTCAATGAATTCTCATGGTGCTCATTAGATATTTTGGTTCTAAGTTTGAGCTTTGTGTGCTTTATCCTTGAATAGTTGCTCACAAATATTGGGGCTGCCTAAAACTGATGACATGAGTAAGGTGTGATTGTGAAAAGTGGGATACCTTTCTTTGGGAAGATGAAACTTATAAAAAGCCCAGTAAAGAAACGCTGTAAATTTTTTTATCCAGCTGCATGTGTTCACTAAGTGTAAATGCATTTTACAAAAAAGTCCAAAAACAAATCAACATTTTTAAGTAAGTTTAGGATTTTGTGTTGGGCTGCATTCATAGCTGTCTTGGGGCTCAGGTTGGCACCCCTGTTGTTCAGCATTCCCACTCTGTTAAGAAAATGCTTTTATTGCTGCCCTCGCAGGAGAAAAACTGTGCACTAACTGTTTTGTTGAAAATTGAAAGCAAGAGGAAATCTCTATAGAAAAAAAATTGTTGAAGTGTCTCCAAATATGTTTAGGATTAGGTGATCCTTTAAAAAGTATTTATAGACTAAATTTTGTCCTACCTCACTTCCAAAACACACCAACACCCCCCTACCTCCCATTTTTACAGCAATAAAAAAACTCTAAGGTGTTTTTGAAACCCCTGAATCTGCCATCACGTTTCTCTTGCAGGTGTCTTTTTCTGAGTGTGGAGACTGGTGATCCAGAAATGCAGTCTGTGACTCTGCCAACTTGTCCTGTTGTGGGAGCATCATCATACATCTGTAGTTCTGGAGTATGAGAGGACCCTACCCCTGGATTGTGGGGGGGGGGGGGGATTGTGGTTGAGGATATTGTTTGTTGTAAGGCCTGGTCTGAGTGGGGTTTAAGATAGAAAAATTGCACCTCAATAAAACCTATTTATATCAACACAAGTTGCTTGAAAGGTTGGATTTGAACTAACATTTCACTGTACATTTTCCAGATTTTAAAACTGATGGAATAAAATATGTGCACCTATATGTAATTAGTTGATAGTTGATAAGTTTATATTCAGTTTTTTCCCTTTTCTTGCTGATCCTGCAGTATGGCTTGTTTGGAGACCTCACATCTGATTGATCACCTGAGCACAGCCCAGTCTATCTCTGGTGACTTCATTAACCTTGAGCATGTAAAGGACACTCTGTACAAACAATAATGCATATTCCAAGATTCTATCATATAAGGTAAATGATGCACATTCAGATTAGCAATATGCAGGTAGATTCTGCACTCAGAATAATGAACAGTGAAATAGCTGCACACTGTTGTTTGCATTTCTGGGATTCCAGGACCCATTACAATATTCTCCTGAAAGTAATAAGTACACTTTTAGTGTGGTGTAATGTAGCCTGAAACGCAAAGTAGTTATAGAGTGCGTTTAAACACTTAAAGCAGAGTTCCAATCATTTTTTGGTTTATTAAATGTCAGCAGCTACAAAAAGTGTAACTGCTGTTTTTTAATAAACAGTAACTTACCTGTCTCCCGGTCCAGCGATGGCTGCGCCCGAAGATTCGCTCGTCTCCCCCTCCTCCCTGCGGCGCCATCATTGCAAGTGTGGGCACCGGCCGTGGCTTCACGGCCGGGCATGCACTGCACATGCGCGAGTCGCGCTGCGTGTTCCTAGTGGCCAGGCAATCTTCTGGGACCTGTGATGTGTCCCAGAAGATTGCAAGGAGGGAGGGGCCGCCTGGTGGGAGAGGCGGAGTCGCCTAGGCTGTCCAGAAGCAGAAGGTGGAAGAGGGACAGGAAGTCCCTCTGAAAACCGGGCACACACTCCCTCCCCAAAAAAATGACATGCCAAATGTGGCACGTAAGGGGGCGAGGAGTGCTTAAAGCAGAAGTTCCATTTTTGGGTGGAACTCCGCTTTAAATTCAGACATCTTTAATACTTGTACAGGCTTCTTAATATATCATAGCAAGAACAGGAACTAACTTGTCACAGTATAAAAAAAAGTATGGTATAGGTAACAACCATGAATAGTGACATATACAGACCAGAGGTATGAAAATGTCACACTGCTCCCCCTCCATTCCTTCAGCATTTTTGATAATACAGGTTATACGCACCTATTACCCTGTTTCGATGAGATCTTTCATGTCCAACCTGGCTGCCACCACACAGCCTTTAAGTATATGGCTAAAGCCAGTGGCGCTAATCAGTGTATTCTGATGGCGGGGAAGGAACTCCCCACCATCAGAACACAATAGCTCAGAGGGAGGATTTCGCATCCATCTAAAATGTGTGGATAGGGAAGTTGGGCCATTTTTTTTTCATTCAAGGTGCTGGTTGAATTAAAAAAATGATTAATATGTGGCCTGCTCAAAAAAAATCTTTCTGGATTTGTGCTGGATGTTACAGAAAAAAAAGCATCTAAAAAGATAAGCTGCAATTTCTAAATATTTTTAACATTTTGCTATGTATATGGGAACATGTAAGAATATAAATTAGGGGTTACACTTGGAGGAACCCCTTCCTGGGAGGCACGGGAGCAAGAAGAGGACAGTGGGAGAAGGTCAGCACGTCTGGGAAAACTCCTGAGAATTCAGATGGGTGGGCTGGCGAGTGTCCATCTGGAAGGACTGTGGAGAAAGTTAGCCAGGAGGGCTAGAGAAAGGGGCAGCTGCAGCCAGGCGGGTTGGCAGTGCCTGAAGTGGTGGTGCTGGGACCAGTAGGCACGGGGATGTAAGCTGGACACTGACTTTTGCTACACACCTAAAGAGGCCTCGTGTTCCTGCCTATAACAGGCTTTTGCTCGAAAATCTGAGTGCTTTCTCAGATCATTTAATTACTGTGCCAGTGGAGTTCTGCAACCAAGTGTGCTGGAGGAAATTGTTTTGAAGTCAAGAGGGCATCCCATAATTCCCAATCCCTATCCAAGTTCTAATCCCTCAATAAAACAAAAAAAGCACCGGACTGTTCTCTGACTTGGAGTGACTGAAGATTTGGTGTGCCTGGCTGTGCAGGGAGGGGGTTCCTTTTCTACTTGCGGCTCCTTAGGGGGTGCGCTACACATATACAGTATCTCACAAAAGTGAGTACATCCCTCACATTTTTGTAAATATTTTATTATATCTTTTCATGTGACAACAGTGAAGAAATTACACTTTGCTACAATGTAAAGTAGTGAGTGTACAACTTGTATAACAGTGTAAATTGTCAGTCCCCTCAAAATAACTCAACACACAGCTATTAATGTGTAAACTGCTGGCAACAAAAGTGAGTACACCCCTAAGTGAAAATGTCCACATTGGGCCCAAAGTGTCAATATTTTGTGTGGCCACCATTATTTTCTGGCATTGCCTTAACCCTCTTGGGCATGAAGTTCACCAGAGCATCACAGGTTGCCACTGGAGTCCTCTCCCACTCATCCATGACATCATCACGGAGCTGCTGGATGTTAGAGACCTTGCACTCCTTCACCTTCCATTTGAGGATTCCCCACAGATGCTCAATAGGGTTTACGTCTGGAGACATGGTTGGCCAGTCCATCACCTTTACCCTCAGCTTCTTTAGCAAGGCAGTGGTCATCTTGGAAGTATGTTTGGGGTCGTTATCATGTTGGAATACTGCCCTGTGGCCCAGCCCCCGAAGGGAGGGGGTCATACTCTGCTTCAGTATGTCACAGTACATGTGGACATTCATGGTTCCTTCAATGAACTGTAGCTCCCCAGTGCTGGCAGCACTCATGCAACCCCAGACCATGACATTCCCACCACCATGCTTGACTGCAGGCAAGACACACTTGTCTTTGTACTCCTCACCTGGTTGCTGTCACACACGCTTGACACCATCTGAACCAAATACGTTTATCTTGGTCTCATCAGACCACAGGACATGGTTCCAGTAATCTATGTCCTTAGTCTACTTGTATTCAGCAAACTGTTTGTGGGCTTTCGTGTGCATCATCTTTAGAAGAGGCTCCCTTCTGGAATGACAGCCATGAAGACCAATTTGATGCAGTGTGTGGCGTATGGTCTGAGCACTAACAGGCTGACCCCCCACCCCTTCAACCTCTGCAGAAAATGCTGGCAGCACTCGTACGTCTATTTCCCAAAGACAACCTCTGGATATGACGCTGAGTATGTGCACTCAACTCCTTTGTTTGACCATGGCGAGGCCTATTCTGAGTGGAACCTGTCCTGTTAAACCGCTGTATGGTCTTGGCCACCGTGCTGCAGCTCAGTTTCAGGGTCTTGGCAATCTTCTTATAGCCTAGGCCATCTTTATGTAGAGCAACCATTCTTTTTTTACGATCCTCAGAGAGTTCTTTGCCATTAGGTGCCTTGTTAAACTTCCAGTGACCAGTATGAGAGAGTGAGAGCGATAACACCAAATTTAACACACCTGCTCCCCATTCACACCTGAGACCTTGTAACACTAAAGAGTCACATGACACCGTGGAGGGAAAACGGCTAATTGGGCCCAATTTTTACATTTTCACTTAGGGGTGTACTCACTTTTGCTGCCAGCGGTTTAGACATTAATGGCTGTGTGTTGAGTTATTTTGAGGGGACAGCAAATTTACACTGTTATACAAACTGTACACTCACTACTTTACATTGTTGCAAAGTGTCATTTCTTCAGTGTTATCACATGAAAAGATAGAATAAAATATTTACAAAAAGGTAAGGGGTGTACCCACTTTTGTGAGATACTGTATATATATTTATACACACACTATATATACTCTATTTTATAAGATGTCACGCTGCATTTTTTGAATAATTATACTAAATATAAGGTTATTTGTGCAATATTCTCTACATCTTTAAATTTAATAGCACATTTGCAGGACAATAAAGGTGTACATGCCATGCAAGCTCACTTTAGACTGGGCAGTCGTGTTCTTTATCAAAAAGAATTATATCATTGTTTCACTAGAACATATTTTTTGGCCTAGTTTGCTGTGACTCATATGCAAATAAAAGTTACTACAAGCCACCAGCATATGGTACTCATGAAAATTGTAATGACTGCCTTAGTGTTCTGAGCGATGGCTGTGTTGGAGCAGTTGTCGCCCTGATGTAAATTTCATTACATGATGCCTGTCAGCAGCACACTTTCTGAATTTTTAAACTAAAACAAGAAAAAAATGGAATGACATTTCCCACTTTACAGTAAACGTGGATCTCAGCTAGCCATGCCTTGTGCAGCCTTTCCAGTAAATTGTGCCATGATGCCATATTTTACCTGCGGTACCATTACTAAACAAGGCAAAGACAAGTGTGCAAAGTGCTACCACTGACACCCTAACCAACTAAAATGTATCCTTTAGTTAACTGAATATGGTAAAAAATATTTCTTTGGATTTTTCTTTTTTGCATATCAGGCATGTCAAACCAATCTCTCTTAGCACCACACAAGTGCTTCTTGTGTCTTTTTTGTGACCCTCAGCAGTGGAACTTCAGCCACTTTTTAATCTTTCCATCTATTAAAGACCCTGCCCTTGTTGTTTTAACTTTGGATAGTAAAACATTTTTTTCTGCCAGTAAATACCTTATACAGCCCACTTCCTGTTTCTTGTCTGGTGAAAAGCCTAGGTGCATGACATCATGCACAACTCTCTCTCTCACTCTCCTAATAAGAGCTGCAGAGCTGGAGGTGTGCCTCTTTGTGTCTGTGTAAATCCAGGAAGTGAACAGGCAGCCGCTTCAGCTGCCCACAGTTAAAATGATTGCAGCCAGACTCAGTGGAGAGAGATTTCTGCAGCATACTAGGCAAGTACAGAATCACAGTATATATAAAATAATATGCAAAGTGGTTGGAGGGAAGCTCCAGAATGGTAAAGATGTTTTTATTACAAATTATGTGAGCAAACTGCAGTTCCTCTTTATCCAGTTCCGGACTGTCCCGCATACATTTACTGCTGCAACATGGCAGTGTATTGCGAATCGCAGTTTATAAATGGCAATTCACACGTGTGCGGCTAGCGGGCTCTCGTGCCCGCCGCACGCTCCATGAGTGTGGCCGCGGGTCAGGCGAACTCGATGTCCGCTGGTGACCCGCGATCGCCTGGTACACAAGAAATGCAGAGAACCACTGATGTAAACACGGCGGTTCCCTGCTTTGTCAAGCGGCACGACAGAGAACTACTGATCCCTGTCATCGGGATCAGTTACATCTCTTATGCCCCTGGCAGCCCAGCCCCCACACAGTTAGATCTGATTGCTGTATAAATGTCAGTGGTCCCAAAAAAGTGTCAAAAATGGCCAACATGTCCGCCACAATATCGCAGTCCCAATAAAAATTGCAGATCGCTGCCATTACTAGTAAAAAAAAAAATAGGAAAAACGCCATAAATGTATTCTCATGGTTTGTAAATGCGGCAACTTTTGCGCAAACCAATCAATAAACGCTGATTGCAATTTTTTTTACCACAAATATGTTGAAGAATATATATCGGCCAAAACTGATGAACAAATTTGTTTTTTTATATTTTTATTGGATATGTATTATAGCAAAAAGTAAGAAATATTGCTTTTTTTTTTTCAAAATTGTCACTCCTTTTTTGTTTATAGCTCAAAAAATAAAAACCGCAGAAGTGATCAAATAACACGACGACGCCGGGACAATCTTGTGTTATAAAGTGTCTCATAACCTTATTAATGAAATAAAAGAAATGTGTGTTCTGGTTATTACAGAAACAGATACACATAATTAGTGTTCTTGCTGCAACACATGCACACTGGTGTTCTTGGCCTGGAGGCCAAACCTCCTTGTGTGGCCCATTATACTGATTTCCAGAACCAGACTGATAGGAATCAGGCTAATCTTTTCATCTGGTGCAGTGGGTGGCTCTCCTTTGTGATCATGGTGAAGTCCTTGTATTTAGGTATACTGTATACAGGCAATTCTGCCCTTAGGCCATCAATAATGTTATCCAAACATATCAACAGAGGAGACCCGTTACAAGACTATAATGTAATAATATTCTTTTATTGTGACAAGGATCATCATTTTTTATTAACTTTATTTTAATAATACACAAAAATCGAGTGTGTCTTAAAGTGTATTGGACGCCCAAACTTTTTTTTCTTACATTTTTGACAATTAGGAAATGGTTAAAAAGCCCTGTCTGGTTTCTGTCTGTGTCCCTGTTGGGGAAATTAACCTTAACCACTTTCCTACTAGACACTTTTACCCCCTTACTGCCCTGGGCGATTTTCGGTTTTCAGCACTGTCATACTTTGAATGACAATTGCGCGGTCATGCAACACTGCACCCAAGCATCATTTTTATCATTTTTGTTTAGACAGATAGAGCTTTATTTTGGTGGTATTTCATCGCCCCTGGGTTTTTTTATTTTTTGCTAAACAAAGGAAAAAAGACCAACATTTTTGAAAAAAAAAGTTTTTCTTTGTTTCTGTTGTAAAAATTTGTACATAAGTAATTTTTCTGCTTCATTGATGTGTGCTGATGAGGCTGCACTGATGGTCAGTGATAGGCATCACAGATAGATGGGCACTGTTGGGGCTACACTGATAATCAGGACACTGATGATCAGTGCCCTGATTATCAGTGTAGATGTCCCCTGTGTGGATTGCTGCTTACTGGTTCTCCTCTTTTCATGCGCTGTCAGCGCAAGGAGAGGATTGCCGATAACTGGCAAATTCTGTTTACACTGTGATTAGCTGTGATTGGACACAGCTGCTCACATGGAAAGAGCTGCTGTGATTGGTTCATTACCCTAATGTGTGTTTGCTGTGTCTAAAGGACACAGCGATCACAGATCGCTGCCAATGCTCGCCGCAGGGGGCGCATAGAAACTGCGATCACGGAAGAATGTCATATGACGCCCTATGCGTCAAGAATGTGCGTCATATAGAGGTTAATTTCCTGTCCGTAATACACAGCAGAAGGTGAGTGCTTAGACAATAACAGATGTCTCCATTGAAAGATTTCCTATCATCATCTGTTCAAGTGACAACCATATCATGTTGGATTCTCCATCACTTTCTGTCTCAGTGACAATGATCCAGGACAAATTGAGGGGGAGAATCTCCCCAGCAAGGATCAAAATAGCAATTAAAACCTGACAATGGTCCCTTCCCTACTCCAAAACTTTAAAAAAAGAAGACTTCGTGTAACACTGGGCTGGTCTCTTGCAAATATGCCCAGCAGTTCTGAAAATAAACAGCAGCATTACAGTTTTCCCTATTCCTGCCTAACTTGCAGCTGCAGGGAGGAAGAGCAGAGCAATAATTGGCTGTTAGTGCAGGCAAGGGGCAAGACCCACCCCTAGCAATCAGCCAGGAGGAATTTGATTGGCTGATGGCTGATTTTACCCCACCCACTACCGGGGTTGCAGAGGTCGGTGTGCAGCCTGGCAGGAAAAAAGAGGTCTGCTGGGACTCATTTGGAATTATGGGGGGTATAGTTCCCAGGAGGCATCCTCTAGCAAGCCAGGTGCTGGATGGGACTACAAGCCCCAGGAAAACAGAGGGCTGCAGAAAGAGGTAAAGGAAAGAGAAGCCTGGAGCTTGGGGAAGTCTTACATGAGATGTGACAGGTGACCAGAGACTGGGCAGCTGGGTTGGAGAGTTGGCTGTCATGAGTGTTTGTGAAAGAGTGGGCTGTCAAATCTGCATGGGGGTCACAGTAGTTGGAGAGACCCAGAGAGCTGGATGGAAGGAGAAATTTGTATCAATGCTTTTCGGATCGTATCTGATCCGCATAGAATTCGCATAAGTGTGAACCGGCACTAAATAACAGCCCAATACACGCTTTGATCGCTGATCCCAGTGTGTATTGTGTGTCACTCTGTCACAGTGGTTTTTTTTTTATAATCGCACTTCTTTATTATTTCCCTGTGTGCCATTATAAAAAATATATTACCATGATTATACCATTATATTAAAAAAGCATATAATTTGCAGTCCAACTACTGATAAATTTCTTAAAGCGGTAGTAAACCCCACACTACTATTTTTACCTACAGGCAAGCCTATGCGCTCTGATGATCCAGGGGAAGCTGCCGGAAAATCAGAGCTGGCTGCCGGAGCCGCGTACCCAGAAGAAAGAAGAGGACCATCATGTCAGCGTCCTTAGCGCTGACTGACTTGGGCATCGGGGGCCTTGTTCTAAGGTAAGTATTTCATAATATGTTAGTATGCGATGCATACTAACATATTATGCTATTGTCTTGCATGTTTTTTGTTTTTTTTTCAGGCGGGTTTACTACCACTTTAACATATCGGCAAATGCTGCCTGTGCAGGGATGCTTTCTCACCTCCTTGCCACAGGAGACGGTCAGAGAATGCAAAAGTACCACAGGAGATGGTCAGAGACTGCACAAATACCCTACAGGAGATGGTCAGAGACTGCAGACATAATACAGGAGATGGTCACAGACTGCAGATGTACTACAGGAGATGGTCAGAAACTGAAGACATACTAAAGCAGATGGTCAGAGACTGCAAAAATACCCTACAGGAAATGGTCTGATATTGCCAGTGTACTACAGAACATGATCAGAGACCTCAAGCATACTACAAGAGATGGTCAGAGACTGCAAACGTACATAAATATGGGGAGCCTGAAGGACCTTTTAGCTCCCAGTACTGCCCTTTAGTTATGACCTCTCTAAATTCAGGATTCAGAGGCAAATACACTTGGTCCTCTCATTATTTGTTGTATTGTGCAAATCTATTTTACCTAGTACCTGTTGATTGTTATTGCCATTTCCTTTATTGATGCCTTAAAGAATGTTTATCTCAAATAAATTCTTCTTCTTTAGCCATGGTGTGTCAGAGGGTGTGGCATTGCCGGAAGGGTCGCTGTTATACGGAATCAGTGGATTCATCCATCAGTGGCTCCTTCTGGGGTAAAAGCTATATTTGATATACTTTTTATGTAAATAACATTTTCTACATGAGTTATTTTTTTAATTGGGCCAAGAAAAAATGGATCAGTAATTATTTTTATATTCTTCCTATGAGTAGGAAATTAGGCAAAAAGCCCGGACAACTTTATCTTATTGAGAGGAAAAGGAACAAAATAATTAAAAGTGAAGATAGTAGATACCTATATTAGTGTCTCTTTACATTTTAATTAAAAAGTAAAATTCTTTATCTACACAAAGAGTCGGCGAGATATTATTACTACATTATGCTAATCCATTCAGTATTAAATTTTATATAGTCCAGATCAGGTACTGAGCGATTGCAATAAAAAGGACACCAAACCTAATAAAAAATAAATTTACTGTATAATTTATAGTAACATTGCTAACAAACTGTAACCTCTTGGTGGAAATTCCATCATCATTCTGCATATCTGTCTGATGTTTAGGCTCAGCTTGCTAGGATCTGGATGTAGATATTTTGACAGGACAGGAATGGTGAGAACAAAGGTAGTACACCTGCACAATTACAAATCTAGGCTACTCTTGCAGATGGCCATGTAATAAGCTAGCTTTTAAAGTGGACCTAAATTTAATGCCAAAGTTTAACTCCAGGCAAATACCTAAATTATATATTTGTTTAAAGGATAAGTTCACCTTTGGGAACATGTTACACCCGTTTTTAAGGTGGAACATGTAACATGTTCCCAATCCTGCAGCCGCTCTCCGATCCCCGCACTCCCTGTGACAGCAGCCGGGGACCTTCTCCCTGTACCCACTGTCACTATTTAAAAAGGAGCCCCAAGCAAGCGCGTTATTGATTCACAGATCCCTGTGAATCAATGAACTACAAGTACCGACAGCCTTGAGGCTGTCCACATTTACTTCTCAATGAACTACCAGGGGGCTGTTGAGCGCTCCAGTAGTTCATTGAGTTTTCCTGTCTTTATGAAACTGCCTGTACGTATGATGTAGACAGACAGTCTGTAGGAGTCCTGCATGTCATCCCAGATCCCAGAATTGATTGTTACAGAAGGTGTGCTACATTGCTGTGGTTCTCCTCTATTCCCATCAGCAAGTGCACACTCCATGCCCTACACTCTTTCAATAAAGTCCAAACATAAAACAGTGCAGCGCTGAAATCAACTGGTCTTTTTCCAATACGTGATCACCCAGTGTGCTTCTATATATAAGACAGAGACAAGTAGTGCCAGATATCCTCCACCAGCCACACTAGACTCTCACCTTCCTTAATGGGCTCTCATTACAGGAGCCAAAATCGCCTGATATGTAACAAGTGAGGCAGAAGACAATCAATCCTTTTCTGTTCACCGACCCTTCTGTTTACACCTTATATATATTCATAAATGCCATATATGGAGGGATCCTTGAGTAAAGGCTTCCGATGGGTGTTGACCAACTCAGCTCCCCGGCACATGAAAATAAAATAACACATCTAGTGCTCTCTGTAAACTAGCACACTTTATTGATGTGATCAAATCACAGGGTACTCACATTTAAAATGGTAAAATAGAAGCATTCGGGATACAAACAACTCTGGACGCTCCTCGGATACGTCCACACTCTGGAGACAGCGGCAACAGCGGATGGCGTCACTTCCCTATTCCGTACGCGTATCGTCCCACCGGAACTTCGTCCGCTGAGCCTTTACTCAAGGATCCCTCCATATATGGCATTTATGAATATATATAAGGTGTAAACAGAAGGGTCGGTGAACAGAAAAGGATTGATTGTCTTCTGCCTCACTTGTTACATATCAGGCGATTTTGGCTCCTGTAATGAGAGCCCATTAAGGAAGGTGAGAGTCTAGTGTGGCTGGTGGAGGATATCTGGCACTACTTGTCTCTGTCTTATATATAGAAGCACACTGGGTGAGTACGTATTGGAAAAAGACCAGTTGATTTCAGCGCTGCACTGTTTTATGTTTGGACTTTATTGAAGGATTTGGATGAATTACCTTTAGTGTTCAGCTGCTGTTATGTCTCATTTGATTTTATACTGCGCTGTTTGAATCCTCACATAGCATGCCCTACACTCTACCCACTTTCCAACCAGCATGCTCTGTGATCGATTTGTCCTTAGGACACAGCTGATCACAAATCAGGGTAGAGGGCCAATCACAGCGGCCCTTTGCCACATGATTAGCTGTGTCCAAACATAGCTGATCATGATGTAAACACAAGCTGGTTATCGGCATTCCTTTCCTCACGCTGACAGAGTGAGGAGAGGAGAGCCAGTAACCAGCTTGTGTGAAAGAGACAGCTACACTGATAATAAGGGCGCTGGTTATCAGTGTCCTGATTATCAGTGCAACCCCAACAGTGGTCATCAGTTCTGCAAATCAGTGGCCATCAGTGTGGCCAATCAGTGCCCATCAGCACTGCCAATCAGTGCCCATCAGTACCTCCTCATCAGTATCACCTACCAGTGTCCATTAGTGCCGTCAATCACTGCCCATCAGTGCCTCACTCCTGAGGCTGCTGATCCGACTCATGGACTCGGCAGTGTGACGTCAGCACGTAAAGGCCCCACCCAACACGTGTTGTGTGCGCGCACATCCTTAGGGATCCACCTTGCTTGTTTGGAGTGCTTACTCAAATTATTACACATCTGAAAACAAAGCAAAGAAAGACTAAAATAGGAAACAATTTAAGCCACCACACATAAGAATTGGTAAGCTGCAATATAATAAATGTTTGCTTTTGGGTTTAAGATTGCTTAACCCCTTCAATACCAGGCACTTATACACCTTCCCGCCCAGACCAATTTTCAGCTTTCAGCACTGTCGCACTTTGAATGACAATTGGGCGGTCATGAGACCCTGTACCCATATGACATTTTTATCATTTTGTTCCCACAAATAGAGCTTTCTTTTGGTGGTATTTGATCACCTCTGGGGTTTTTATTTTTTGTGCTACAAATAAAAAAAGACCGAAAATTTTGAAATATAAAAAGGTTTTCTTTGTTTCTGTCACAAAACGTTGTAAATAAGTATGTTTTCTCCATCACTGACGGGCACTGATGAGGCTACACTGGCAGGCACTAATGAGGCAGTACTGATTGGAACAGATGAGGTGGCAGTGATGATGGGGCACATATATGCAGCACTGATAGGCAGCACTGATAAGCAGCAGTGGTGGGCACTCATAAGCGGCACTGATGGGCACTCATAGGCGGCATTGATTGGCACTGATGGGCACAAATAGGCAGCACTGGTGGGCACTAACAAGTGGCACTGATAGGTGGCACTGGTGGGCACTAATAGGTGGTGCTGGTGGGCTGCAATGCTAGATGGCACTTTGTTGGTGCTCCTTACCTGGTGGTCTTGGGTGGCATCCAAGATGGCACTGAGTGCCATCCCTGTTGGGCATTGTGGCCGCTTACCTGGTGGTCCCCGGTGGTCAGTGTGGGCTTCCCTGGTTGTCTCCGTGGTGGTCCCCGTGGGCATTCCCTGGTGGTCCTAGGTGGGCTCCCTGGTGGTCCTGGGTGGCGATCCTGGGAGTGGCTGCACTGATAAACAATCAGTGCAGACCCCCCCCCCCGTCAGGAGAGCCGCAGATCAGCTTTCATCTAGTCATGTCTGCAGATATACGGCTCATCCTATTTACACTGTGATCAGCCATGATTCGTCACAGCTATTCACATGGTAAAGAGCTTCTGGCAGAAGCTCTTTATCATAATCGGAGATGCGGTGTGTCAAACTGACACACCACACCACCGATCGCCGTGCTGCACGGCCCCGCGGGCGCACGCCGGCTTGTTATCCTGCTGGACGTCATATGATGCCCAGTCAGGATAACTGAACCACTTCCTGGCCATCATTCTGCATACGGCGGTAGGGAAGTGGTTAAGGATGTATTAATGGTTACAAAGCTGCATCAATGTATGTCTTTTATAAATACCTGGAGTTCAGCTTTAATGGTCTTGCTTTGCTGGGGTGAAAAAAATGAACTAACCTTTCCTGGTGAAATGCTGCCTCAAGTTCACCTGTTCTTGTGCCATAAAAAAAAAATGTAAGTGACTTTACCCAAATAAGCATCAAAGAAAAAAAACACAAATACAACATAAAAAGAACACTACTGAAATAAAACAAGTGATCCTAAATACATTAAAAAGACCATCACAATAAAGAATGAAAAAATAATGTTTCCACTTAAGCTGTTTAATGGTGAAACTGGGTGTTTCCACGCTGCAAAAATGTTATAGGTAGTAAAATTTCTAATTAGTAAATCACCCTGCTCATTACTAATGCTGCCAGTGTTGAGTTGGGTATTTATGTGGCACTTTTGGTTTCTTTAGCTACTTAGCTATAGCACTTGAGGCATAAATGCTATGGGCTATAAGGCTATAAAGATCTGTGGTCATTGGTGGTGGCCCAGCAGAAGTGGCCTACAGCTGAACATTGAGATCCAAGCCCTGTTCTCTATCATACCCTCTCTAGTGCTATTGATAAATTCACTCAATGATTTTCAAAGTGAATAGCAAAACTCAATACTCTAAAGCTCAGCGTGAATAATTACTTACCTTTTGACTGCCGTTAGAAATAGGATGGATTTTCTTTCCCAAATGACTTTTGTTGTTTTAGATCACCAGCCGATGTTCTGCATAGACTTCTAACAAGATGTATCATCCATTCTCGGTCTAGCTCACTTTGATCAATTACAAAAGCAAATATATTGTTTACAAGACTTACAGATTATTTGAGCTGCTTAGCGCAGAAGTCCTTTTGGGGATGAATATAAAGGACAACACTAAAGAGGAGATGAAGATGAAGAAGAGGAAAGTAATAATTGCGTGTTTACAATACAAAGACAAGAAAGGCGATCATTATTGAGCCTCTCTCCTACAGTTAAAGCAGGATTACATAGAATGAATCACTCATCCCCCAGGACACAGGGGTCGTGTTTGGACTTTACAATTATCACATACCAGTGTTTCACTGGCTACAATCTATTCCCATGTGCACAGAAGCATCAGCACATTATGCTGCTGGACAACATAATAAGATAACACTAAACAAGGCATGTAAGATTTCATCAGAACGGCTGATAACAGTTGAGAATATTGCATTTAATTCATCGCCATCCTCATTCAATTCTGCATTCACATAGACCAGGGGTTTCTATTTCTTTTGAAGATGCCAATAAGAAAACTATTACTGTACTGGGACCCAATAAGAGAATTATTACCACAATGTCAGCAAAGTCAAACAAGGACATAAATATATATATTTTTTTTTTGGTTGAACTAGATGGACTTGTGTCTTTTTTCAACCTGACTAACTATGTAACTATGTAACAAGGATGATATGACACATTGTAGACATGCTACTCCATTTCTGTAAGCTTTAGTAAAGCAGAGAGAAATCCATTTTTTGTTATATTTTCGTTTTGACATTTTTAACCACTTCAGCCCCGGAAGGATTTCCCACATCAGGACCAGAGTACTTTTTGCAATTCGGCACTGCGTCACTTTAACTGACAATTGCGCGGTCGTGCGACATTGTACCCAAACTAAATTGACGTCCTTTTTTCCCCACAAATAGAGCTTTCTTTTGCTGGTATTGTGATCACCTCTGCATCACTTCTGATCACCACTATAAACAAAAAAAGAGCGACATTTTTGAAAAAAACAACAACATTTTTTACTTTTTGCTATAATAAATGTCCAAAAATAAAAAAATTTAAAAAAAATGTTTTCATCAGTCTTGGCCGATATATATACTTCTACATATTTGTGGTAAGAAAAAAATCGCAGTCGGCGTTTGTTGATTGTTGCCACATTTACAAACCATGAGAATTAATTCATGGCATTTTTACTATTTTTTTTTTATCAGTAATGGCCGCGATCTGCGATTTTTATTGGGACTGCAATATTGCGGCGGACATGTCGGACATTTTTGACACTTTTTTGGGACCATTGACATTTATACAGCGATCAAATAGCCACTGATTACTGTATAAACGTCATTGGCAGGGAAGGGTTTAACCTGCAGAGGGCAATGAAGGGGTTAACTGTGTTCCCTAGGCGTATTCTAACTGTGTGGGGGCTGGATCAGTAGATCTCTGACATGTCCCCTGACAGAACGGGGAAACCCCGTGTTTACATCAGCGGTTCCCCACTTTTCTTCTCTAACAGAGGATCGCTGGTCGCCAGCGGACACTGAGTCCACGCGGCCCCGATCAGGGAGCGTGCGGCAGGCACGAGAGCACGCCGCCGCGCATTCGCCCATTAGCTGCGTGTGCGCAGATCGAAGTTTATAGATGGCGATTCGGGCTGCGCTGCCACTCTGCAGCAGTAAAAGTACGTGATGCGGTCCAGAAGTGGTTAACTAACATTGGGGTCTCTTCCCTTCACAGTCTTGTCAGTGCGATTCCTGCTGACGGTTTCCTTCCTTCTAGTCCAGTGTTTCTCAATATTTTTTTCAGTTAAAGTACCCTTTAAAATTGTGCACAATCTCAAGGCACCTCCTTCTAAAATGTCAAAAACAAACAAATTAATAGTTTTTACATAATGCAGCAACATCCACACTCATAGGACACCCAACATTAGAGGTGATTTATTCTTTCAAAGCAAATACACCTTTGCACAGTGGTACTGACTAGTATTCCAATGTTTCTCTTCTCCCTCCATTTCTCTCAGCTAATGTGACCCCAGTTCTGATGGAGAGGGGCAGGGGGAAGGGCACACAAGGATGCCATGCAGGCGCCTGAAGTCCTCCTTATCAACAAATCATGCCATTGGATATTAAGATGCCGGCGGCTAGAAGGTTGTAATGGTGCATAATGAAAACCTTTGGCTTTGTGTAACTAAAAGGCAGCCTTGATCCACTCGCAAGCTTGTATACAATTTTTGGGCAATTTTTAGGTATTTTGCCAAGGCACCCCTAAAGACACATGAAGGCACCCTGGTTGAAAAAGGCTACTCTAGTCCCCCCTGTTTGTTTCACGGGTTTTGAAAGGGGTGATGGTATTATAGGTGGGAATAGGAATTATATTTGTATCCCATAGAAATTAATGCCCTCTGCGATACATTAACCACATTGCTTATAGCAGTCTTTCACAATGAGGGTTCACTGGAACTTTAGTGTGTTTGAGAGTTTGCTAGGTGTTCTTTTTAACAATGAGCAGTGGTAAATACACTAACAGCGTATGCATAGTTTCGTTACTAAGGACACTCAGAAGGGGTACTACTCTGAACACCAATATAATAGGACATTTTTTCCACTGACCACCAATATAAGAAGTATTTTTTTGCAATGGCCACCAATGTAATGGGACATTTCTTGCACTGACCACCAATATAAAAGGGCAACCTTTCCTAATGACCAAGCAATGTAAGGGACATTCTATCCCACTAACCAACAAAGTAAGGGGACATTCTTTCCACTGACCAACAAAGTAAGGGGACATTCTTTCCACTGACCACCAAAGTAAGGGGACATCATTTCCACTAATCACCAATATAAGGGGACATTCTATCCCACTGCCACCAAAGTAAGGGGACATTCTTTCCACTGACCACCAAAGTAAGGGGACAACATTTCCAAGGATCATCAACGTAAGGGGACATTCTAACCCACTGACCACCAAAGTAAGGGGACATTCTTTCCACTGATCACCAATGTAAGGGGACATTCTTTCCCACTGACCACCAATGTAAGGGTACAGTCTTTCCACTGACCACCAATGTAAGGGGACATTCTTCCCACTGACCACCAATGTAAGGAGCATTCTTCCCACTAACCACCAATGTAAGGGGACATTCTTCCCACTGACCATCAAAGTAATATGATATTATTTCCACTGACTATCAATGAAAGGGATCATTCTTTACACTGACCACCAATGTGAAAGGGCACCTCCCATACTGACTGCTAATGTAAAGGGAAACTTCTTATGTCTATTGATAAGGAGTATTTTTTTCAGTGATCTCCTTTGTAAGATGAGGATTATTCCACTGACAACTACAAATGAAAAGGGCATTTCTCCACTGACCACTGGTAAGAATGCTCACTACAGTCTGCATTTCTTGTTTTGGCAGTTATTCATATTGTTTAATTGTATAATTATTACTGAAAAAATATTTTTGTATCAACGACTTACTTATTACACTAATATACCATGAGCTGTAGATATAATAGTTTTTGGTAGGGGTTATAATATTTCAAGGGTTCCTGCGTGGTAAAAAGATTAGAAAAGGCTGATTTATAGACATCTCAGATCAATAGTATACGATTTAAAGCACAGATAATAATGTGGGCTATATCAGTTATCATTGATTTTACACTTACACATACTAGACTGCATTTTCCACACAGTAGTGTGGTAACCTATTACAAACATGTTTGCTATGTGGATCCTGACCTATAGTTTAAGACACGACATAAAAACCAACAATTTTCCAGTGTAAGCATCATTTTCTACATTTCATTTCTGGGTTTAATCCACGAGTGGCCTTCCCCACTCTGCATAGAACTGCACTCCAGATGATGCTATGACCTTGCAATGAGGCACTATCATACAGCATAGTAAACACGTTGGAACTGATGAATATATATATATATATATATATATATATATATATATATATATATATACACACACACACACAGAAGTTGGCTTGGAGAAGAGAGGTTAAATAAAAAAAAAAATATATATATATATATATACAGTAATATTTTTTTTAAATAATAATAAACATGTCATACTTACCTGCTCTGTGAAATGGTTTTGCACAGAACAGCCCCAAACCTCCTTTTCTGGGATCCCCCACCAGTGCTCCTGGTTTCACCTCTTCTGTGAGTGCCCCCATAGGAAGCCACTTTATAAGGGATACATCTAGAGAAATTTTCCCCATTAAGGGTTTAGTGGCAGTGAAAAATATATATAAACAAGTCCAAACGATTTTGTTGAAAATCTTACAATTTTTTATTATTGTTTTCCGCTTAGCATTAGATCATGAAAATGATGTGGAAAATGCATAAAAAGGAGCTCTGGTTGTACATCAATGGGACATGCATTACAAACAAACACTTGCAACATAAAAGGAGGGAAATGACAAACTGTGCAGCTATATGCCACATAGGGTCCCCATAAGGTCCCCTACGCGTTTCGGCCCTTCAGCGATGTCTAGGCCTTCCTCAGGGGGATTGGGGGCATTATCCCTTCTGCAGTATTAGAAGATATATGAAAATTAGGGTCATACAAAATACAATGAATACTTATAATGTAATAACATCCAACACTTACAGAGCTGCAAAGTGGTTTTTAAAATGCAAAATCCCATCATCCAGAGCATTTGTTTAAAATTATTCGACAGTGCAGTATAAAAAGGCTGCATGAACTTGGTCCATGGTCATCCCGACCAACCACCCAGGGTCAAGTGCTCCACCAAAGTTGGGAGCTTACAAGAGGCCACACTCAGTCCTCCCTGGTGCAGAGGGGGGAGATTGCAATTTATTTTCCTATGAAGGATAGAAAATATATGTATAGTAGATTAGTTCCATAGTTGCTGGTGTAGCGTAGGTGTAATAGGTGTATGTAGACGAATGCTATGTGAAAATAACTTTTTACTATCTGTACTACATTCGACATCGGTATCGATGTCACCTATATTTATTATAAGCAAATAGAGGGTTGCATCGCAAATAGGCTATGTGAAGAAATTTGTTGGCTCAAACCGTATAAATATGTCTCTATATATGCATACACCGCTGGCAATACAATTCTGCACGCGGAAAGTTTTCACCCTACAACTTTAAAAAAATCAATACCATATGGACAATATCTCCGGTTGAGGAGAAACTGTTCCGATGATCACACGTATAAATGTGAGGCGGCACTTCTTCAGAACAGATTATTAGAGAGAGGATATAGTCGGTCGTGTTTGAGGCGAGCTTTTAATCAAGCTTCACAACACACCCGACAAAATCTTCTGTTCAAACAAAAAAAACCCTTACCTCCCAATTATGATACAACACGTATCATTATGAGATATTCAAAACAGCATTTAAAAATTCACGAAATCATCAGTAGACACTGGTCTATCTTGACTGATGACCCCTATCTACAGAGATTCTTACCACCTACTCCCGCTATTACATACAAAAGGGCAACGTCAGTTAAGGATAAACTAGTACACAGTGAGTTCAAAGAAACAGGGGAGAAAAAACACTGCCCTGCCTTAGGCACATATCCCTGTGGGCATTGTACACAATGCCCACACATTAGAAAAGGCAAAACAATGATGCTCCCTAATGGGCGCACATTTCAGGCCAAACATTTCGCCAACTGTCAGACCAAAGGGGTAGTATATCTAATGACCTGTGACTGCGGGGCATACTATGTCGGTAAAACAAAACAGGAATTCCACAAAAGAATATCAAAACATATATACAGTATGGAAACTGGAAACCACTATCTCCCGATTGGACGTCATGTGGTAGTGGGACATAATTATCGCATGCCCAAAGTACAGTTCACCGTCCTCGATCGGGTCCATCCCCCCGATCGAGGAGGAGACTGGAATAAAACATTGCTCCAACGTGAACAAAAATGGATCTTTAGACTACAGGCGACATCGTCCCCAGGCCTGAATGAATCCATCTCCTACGCTCCATTCTTGAAAGGGTTTGCGTCAGGAAAAACCCAATAATTTATAAAGAATCCTGCATATGTCCCCGCAGTCCCAGGTCATGTGTCCGCCATTAAAAAAGTACAATAATTTTTCCATGCAACTCCCTCCCAGGTGGTTGAGGCAACTAGTTTTTCTTGGGTGCTTTCCCTCCCCCCTGGGAGTATATAATAGATTTGTTTAATATAATACTAATCATTTATAATTATAAAATATATGAATTTTTCCGCTGTACAACTTAATGTTAAATGCAATATAAAAAACATGTGAGTTGTTCGAATCATATGTAAATGGTTACAAATTATTATCTTTTTCTTTTTCCTTTTTGGTCCGCAGTGCAGTGTATGGGACTGTCATGGCTTTGGTCTTCTCGGCCCTCTATTCGCGGCGGTGCCCCTCCTATGGGAGTTTCCCGGCCAGTTTGGAGGAGATGCACTCCCCCTATGTACCGCTTGGGGCCCTCTTCGACGGTCTGTCGAGAGGCCCCCTAATGTACAAATACTGGCCGGCGGCATCCCGGATCCCTTCCGCACGGTCTGCGGCGACCGCGCGCATGCGTGGATTTCGCCGCGACCGGATATGACGTCACGTGTCATTCTAACACCAGCAGGAAGTGACGGCAGTAGCCGAGGACACTTCCGGGACGCCGGGGAGCCCACACGAGGCTGCTAGCACAGCCAGCTGATTTCCATCAGCTGTTTTGCAATACACACCCCTACAGGGAACTGGTATTTAAGACACAGTAAAGGTAAGGTAAGGACACATGGAGGTTCTCCTCCAGCCAGACTGGAACATTGGGCCGCACCTTTAGGTAAGAAGAGCATCTCTAATTTTTTGATACATTCTTTCTTAAAAAATGACATGGGAGCGAGATTTTTTCTCTCCCCCTTCATCCTCTTCCATGACTGTTACCTTCACTATTCCTTACCTTGGAGACAGTGACAAAATTTCTGTTTCTCCGGAGTAATACAAACTTTTTGCATATGTTTCGCAGTGGTCAATGCTGGCTTTTTCTGCAAGACAGTGAACGCTTTGAACATTTTTGCCCTTAGGTCACTAGTAAGTACTTTAACTTATTTTTTTACCAGGTGTATGCATATATAGAGACATATTTATACGGTTTGAGCCAACAAATTTCTTCACATAGCCTATTTGCGATGCAACCCTCTATTTGCTTATAATAAATATAGGTGATATCGATACCGATGTCGAATGTAGTACAGATAGTAAAAAGTTATTTTCACATAGCATTCGTCTACATACACCTATTACACCTACGCTACACCAGCAACTATGGAACTAATCTACTATACATATATTTTCTATCCTTCATAGGAAAATAAATTGCAATCTCCCCCCTCTGCACCAGGGAGGACTGAGTGTGGCCTCTTGTAAGCTCCCAACTTTGGTGGAGCACTTGACCCTGGGTGGTTGGTCGGGATGACCATGGACCAAGTTCATGCAGCCTTTTTATACTGCACTGTCGAATAATTTTAAACAAATGCTCTGGATGATGGGATTTTGCATTTTAAAAACCACTTTGCAGCTCTGTAAGTGTTGGATGTTATTACATTATAAGTATTCATTGTATTTTGTATGACCCTAATTTTCATATATCTTCTAATACTGCAGAAGGGATAATGCCCCCAATCCCCCTGAGGAAGGCCTAGACATCGCTGAAGGGCCGAAACGCGTAGGGGACCTTATGGGGACCCTATGTGGCATATAGCTGCACAGTTTGTCATTTCCCTCCTTTTATGTTGCAAGTGTTTGTTTGTAATGCATGTCCCATTGATGTACAACCAGAGCTCCTTTTTATGCATTTTTCACATTATTTTCATGATCTAACGCTAAGCGGAAAACAATAATAAATAAAAAATTGTAAGATTTTCAACAAAATCGTTTGGACTTGTTTATATATATTTTTCACTGCCACTAAACCCTTAATGGGGAAAATTTCTCTAGATGTATTCTATAATATAAAGGGGATGGCAGGAATTCTGGGTCTCTGTCAAGCACCTACTTTCTTCTTGAAATGCCACTTTATAAGGGGACACTTGAGCGGGCTCAATCCAGAGCTGTGCTGTCTGCGTCCAAAGATATAGATAGTGTGGCTCGGTCCCACCCCCTGCTCCACCGTCACAGGATTTGACTGACAGCAGCAGGAGCCAATGGTTCCTGCTCCTGCCTCTGTCCTGTGAGGAGGGAGAGAGCTGTTGTCCTTGAGCACAGCGCTAGATCAAGAATGGGCTCAGGTAGGTATAAGGAGGGGGGGCAGGGGAATCCTCAGCAAAGAGGCGTTTTTACCTTAATGCAGAGAATGCATTAGGTAAAAAACCTTAAACCTTAAGAAATCACAGCAGACATCATTTGTGGTTTAATATAAACTATGGCTGCTTAATGTTAATCAAATTTACTAATATTAAACTAACAGGTGTTTGTGTGCGTATATTTGGGGGGCTATACACAACACCATTTCTTTGTCATGAACGGGAACATTTATAGTATCTCTATAAAAGGTGACTCCGCTTTCATGAGAAAAAACATAGCAAATAAAAAAAATGATAATATAGCATATACAGTTGTCATATTGTATTTGAACATTATTAAAAATATCTTTCCTTTTCAATCTGCAGAGTTGTAGTTTTCTGTAAAATGTTATGTAATGAAAATGAAAAAATTTTATTTAAAGGTTTATTTTTTTATTAGCAGGTTGATCAGTGGTGAAAGGAAGAACAGGGGAATGCAAATACAAGCTAATTAAACTTCAGCTTTAATTTTGTGGTTCTTCTAATATTTTCCCCCTCTGTTCAGAAAACATTTCCACAATTGATTTATTTTGCTCTTTGTCATTTGTGCATAAACAGGCATGATCATATTCCATGAATGTGTATGTCTTTGCATTGTGTAAACATCTGCAGAAAAATACGCACTGACCTTTTGCTCCTAAAACTATCGGCCTCGGGCCTAAAATGTCCTGTCGGCTTATGTAATGGGTTCCTGGTGTTAAAATAGAGCTTTCAGTAAGTCAGCATAAATAAATGTGCCAGGATCATAAGAATTACTGAACAGAATTACAGATGCTTTTTGCATTTACAACAGTTCAAATACTATGTATGTCCTTCAAATGTGTAGTCTGCTATTTGCCTGGAGTTCATCTTTGACTTTCATTTTATGAATTCAATCAGTGATTGAGAATGTTTTCAGAGTTTGGTACCCAAAATAAAGTTAAGTATTTGAAGTATTTATTTTTAAGTAGTTAAAAATTAAGTATGAGTTTAATTCCATGGGGATATTAAAGAAACAATAAGCCTATAATATGGCTTACCAGTAGGTAAAATGAATATCTCCTAAAGCTGTTAAGTTTAGGAGATATTCCACTTGCATGCAGCCGCTGACGTCAGTGGCGCATGCGCAGTGAAGTACCAGAGAAGGCCCGGCGTTTGCCAGTGCCGGAAAGCCTGCCAGAAAGAAGAGCATGCATGCGCGGGAGTGACTTCTCGCGGCTCCGGCCACTCACAGTGCCGGAGCCACGAACCCGGAAGGAACCCCCGAGGGAAGATGTCCGCTTCCTCTGCGGGGACCGAGCGGCCCTGTCTGATCTTTGTTATAAGGTAAGTATTTCATAATGAGCTAATATGCTCATTATGCCTTTGCCTTACAGGTTTTTTATTTTGAGGAGAGCATACAGCCGCTTTCACCAGAACTTCACAGGTTGCCACTGGAGGCCTCTTCCACTCCTCCATAACGACATCACGGAGCTGGTGGATGTTAGAGACCTTGCGCTCCTCCACCTTCCGTTTTGAGGATGCCCCACTTATACTTAATAGGGTTTAGGTCTGGAGACATGCATGCCCAGTCCATCACCTTTACCCTCAGCTTCTTTAGCAAGGCAGTGGTCGTCTTGAAGGTGTGTTTGGGGTCATTATCATGTTGGAATACTGCCTTGCATCACAGTCTTCGAAGGGAGGGGGTCATGCTCTGCTTCAGTATGTCACAGTACATGTTGCCATTCATGGTTCTCTCAATGAACTGTAGCTCCCCAGTGCTGGCAGCACTCATGCAGCCCCAGACCATGACACTCCCACCACCATGCTTGACTGTAGGCAAGACACTTGTCTTTGTACTCCTCATCTGGTTGTCGCCACACACACTTGACACCATCTGAACCAAATAAGTTTATCTTGGTCTCATCAGACCACATGACATGGTTCCAGTAATCCATGTCCTTAGTCTGCTTGTCTTCAGCAAACTATTTTGCGGGCTTTCTTGTGCATCATCTTTAGAAGAGGCTTCCTTCTGGGTCGACAGCCATGCAGACCAATTTGATGGCAGCACTCATATGTCTATTTCCCAAAGACAACCTCTGGATAATAACGCTGAGCACGTGCACTCAACCTCTTTGGTCGACTATGGCGAGGCCTGTTCTGAGTGGAACCTGTCCTGTTAAACCTCTGTATGGTCTTGGCCACCATGATGCAGCTCAGTTTCAGAGCCTTGGCAATCTTCTTATAGCCTAGGCCATCTTTATGTAAACCATCAATTCTTTTTTTTCAGATCCTCAGAGAGTTCTTTGCCATGAGGTGCCATGTTGAACTTCCAGTGACCAGTATGAGAGAGTGAGAACACCAAATTTAACACACCTGCTCCCCATTCACACCTGAGACCTTGGAACACTAATGAGTCACATGACACCAGGGGGGGGGGGAATGGCTAATTAGGCCCAATTTGGACATTTTCACTTAGAGGTGTACTCACTTGTGTTGCCAGTGGTTTAGACATTAATGGCTGTGTGTTGAGTTATTTTGAGGGCACATCAAATTTACACTGCTATACAAGCTGTACACTCACTACTTTACAAAGCAAAGCAAAGGGTAATTTCTTCAGTGTTGTCACATGAAAAGATATAATAAAATATTTACAAAAATGTGAGGGGTGTGCTCTCTTTTGTGAGATACTGTATATATATATATATATATATATATATATTGCTTTGTTTCTTTAATAGCCCCATAGAATTAAACACATGCCGTATATACTCGTGTATAAGTCAACCCGTGTATAAGCCGATCCCCTACTTTTGCCCAAAAAATATGGAAAAACTTATTGACCTGCGTATAAGCCTAGGGTGGGAAATGCAGCAGCCAGAACACAGGGACAGGGAGCCAGAACACAGGGATTTTAGCCAGGACCCAGGGATATTAGCCAGGACACAGGGATTTTAGCCAGGACACAGAGACTGTAGCCAGAACACATAAGGGATGAGTAAGGTAGTTTAGTTTCACATTAAACAGAGCTGTGCTGCTTCTAAGAGCCGTTCTGTGCTTGTAACTGTGACTAAACACATTGGAATGTAGAGAATGCTGAGAGAGAGCTGCAGCTCTTCACTGAGATCAGGAGGTGGACGGGACTGAACAGCTAACATCAGCTTGTCCCGCCCACCTCCCGACATCAAGCTGAAAATCTGACACCTCTCTCAGCATTCTCTACATTCCAATGTGATTAGTCACAGTTACAAGCACAGAATGGCTCTTAGAAGCAGCACGGCTCTGTTTAATGTTAAACTACTGATCAACCACAGACAATGACTCGGGTATAAGTCGAGGGGGGTCTTTTTCAGCACAAAAAATGTGCTAAAAAACTAGGCTTATACCCGAGTATATATGGTACTTCATTTTTAACGACTTAAAAATAAATACTTTGACTACTTATCTTTATTTTGGGTACCAAACTCTGAAAACTTCCATCGCGTAAAAAAGCCTCGTCCCTGGACGATGTGTATTGACACGAAACGCGTCGGGCACTGCTGACCCCAGATCGCTGCCTTTTATTGGAACTTTTATTGACCTGTATCTATAAGCTTATAGTATTACTTCAAAATTTTAAGGAATAAAGTCATACCTCATGATTGAGGCTTTTTTACGCAATGGAAGTCCCTTGTTTCTTTTTTTCACCTCTCTGAGTCCGTTTTGAACTACCGGATACCCTGGCGGGTACCATTGGTGCCTAGGAACACCCCTATCTGAGATAGCGAGGAGGAGAGCGTAGGACAGTGTGACGCCCCTGGTCCACTTCACCTCCCCCCTTGGAGGTTCCCTGGAGGAAGAGGAAAGTGTGACGCGTTCCGGATGCATCCTGATTACAATATTTACTCAGGCGTGAATATTGCATCTATCTGGTAAGCCTTAAGTCCAGAGGGGACTACCCTTACCCCGAACTGATTATATTTACACGTATCTGAATGGTTACACACTTCAAGGACTAGGATTGGAATCCAACTAAACTCTTAGAAAAACGTTTTTCCCTCTTGCTACAACTACAGACTTGTCACTTTGAATATTTATTGTATCCACTCCACTCACCAGCTCAATATTTTGGGGCTCCCCATGTACATTAAACACAGGAGGACTTGAGCACTCAGTGTTTTTGCTTTGGTTACACAATATTTGATGTTCACTGTTTACATTATTTACACCTGATGTGTTACTAACCCCACTATATCTACCAACCTCCAGGTGATACTGAAAGGTTGCTTTTATACTGGAGGTTATCCTTGAATTTTAAGCACATAAGGAACGTTTTATGTTCACCACAGGTTTTACTATTGGTTACTAATTTATAGCTCCACTGTTGCCGCCATACCTCACTGGACACTGGGGATATACAGTGGAGTTTGTCTCTTTTATTTATGTTCCAGGAATTATATACACTTACCACTTGGATGTTGGGTTAATTTTATAACACGTTATTATCACATTTAGTGTGTTGACATTTACGTTAGGCGGAGCGCCATTCTTTGTATCTTCTGTCTTTTTATGATTTGTTTGGTCGTTGTATGGCAGCTAGCCTGTGTTTTTAGTACTATCAGCCTAGCGCGGTTTTCTTTTAAATTTATCATGACAAAGAAATGGTGTTGTGTATAACCCCGCAAACACCTGTTAGTTTAACCACTTCCTTACTGGGCACTTAAACCCCCCTCCTGCCCAGACCAATTTTCAGGTTTCAGCGCTGTCGCATTTTGAATGACAATTGCGCGGTCGTGCGGTGCTGTACCCAAATAAAATTGATGTCCTTTTTTCCCCACAAATAGAGCTTTCTTTTGGTGGTATTTGATCACCTCTGAGGTTTTTATTTTTTGCGCTATGAACAAAACCAAGAGCGACAATTTTGAAAAAAGAACAATATTTTTTACTTTTTGCTCTAATAAATATCCCAAAATAAAAAAAAAAAAAAAATTATTTATTGGGTTTGGCCGATTTATATTCTTCTACATATTTTTGGTAAAAAAAAATTGCAATCGGCGTTTATTGATTGGTTTGCGCAAAAGTTATTGTGTCTACAAACTATGGGAATTGATTTATGGCGTTTTTATTATTTTTATTTTTTTTACTAGTAATGGCGGCGATCTGCGATTTTTATCGGGACTTTGATATCCGGGCGGACATGTCGGTCATTTTTGACACTTTTTTGGGACCAATGACATTTATTCAGCGATCAGAAATTTAAATGTCCACTGATTACTGTATAAATGTCATTGGCAGTGAAGGGGTTAACCTGTAGGGGGCAGTGTAGGGGTTAAATATGTTCCCTGGGTGTGTTCTAACTGTGGGGGGGCGGGGCTGGTCGGGACATAACAGATCTAACTGATCCCAGTGACAGGGATCAGTAGATCTGTTTGTCCCCTGTCACAGAACGGGGAACCGCCGTGTTTACATCGGCGGTTCCCCGTTCTACTGCTCTGTAAGGGGATCGCGGGTCAGGAGCGGACATCGAGTCCGCCCGTCCCGCGGGCACGCCCCCGCAGCGTGCGGCGGCGACGCGCGCGCGCCGCCGCCGCCGCCCAGAGCGCGCAGGGGGCGTGTAAAGGGGCGGACGTCCATGGACGTCCACCCGGATTTTCAGGTCCGCGCTGTTGACGTCTTTTGTCAATAGCGCGGACCTGTACAGGTTAATATTAGTAAATTTGATTGACATTAGCCACTTTAAGACCGAGCCCGTTTTTTGGGTTCGGTGGTTACGAGTTAAAAACTGTTTTTTTTGCTATAAAATTAGTAAGAACCCCCAAACATTATATATATTTTTTTCTAACACCCTAGAGAATAAAATGGCGGTCATTGCAAAACTTTATGTCACACCGTATTTGCGCAGCGGTCTTACAAGCGTGATTTTTTTTGAAAAAATTTAGTTTTTTGAGTTAACAAATAAGACAACAGTAAAGTTAGGCCAATTTTTTCCATATTGTGAAAGATAATGTTATGCCGAGTAAAATGATACCCAACATGTCATGCTTCAAAATTGCATCTGCTCGCAGGATGGCGACATACTTTGCAACATAAAAATCTCCATTGGCGACGTTTAAAAAATTCTACAGGTTAGCAGTTTTGAGTTACAGAGAAGGTCTAGTGCTAGAATTGTTGCTCTCGCTCTAACGATCGCTGCAATACCTCACATGTGTGGTTTGCACACCATTTTCATATGTGGGCGGGACTTACGTATGCGTTCGCTTTTGCGCGCAAGCTCGCAAGGACGGTGCGCTTTAATTTTTTTTTCTTAATTATTTATTTTACTTTTTATTTTTACACTGTAATTTAAAAAAAAAAAAATATCACTTTTATTCCTATTACAAGAAATGTAAACATTCCTTGTAATAGGAAAAAGCATGCCAGGACCTCCCAAATATGAGATCTGGGGTCAAAAAGACCTCAGATCTCATATTTACACTAAAATGCAAAAAAAAAAAAATTTTTGAGCAAAATGACATCTCAAAAAAAAAATGTCCCCTTTAAGACCATTGGGCGGAAGTGACTTGTGACGTTGCTTCTGCCCAGCCATGTTATGGAGCCGAGTAAGTGGCTTCAGACGCTCACTCGGCTCACGGACACTGGGGGGATGGTTGCGATCAGCTGCCGGCGGGTCCGATAAGCGGCGGAGATGACCGGAAAGCAGCGGGGGGGGGGCACCTCTCCCGCCGCTGATAAAAGTGATCTTGTGGCGAATCCGCCGCTAAGACCACTTTTATCAGGCGCAGAATCGCCTGCAGAAGAAAATATACCGGGGTTATGGTAGCTATCTGCTACCATAACAACGGTATTCCACTTCAAACTACCACGGCGGGCAGTCCGGAAGCGGTTAAACAGCCATAGTTTATATTAAACCAAAAATTATGTCTGCTGTGATTTCTTAAGGTTTAAGGTTTTTTACCTAATGCATTCTCTGCATTGAGGTAAAAACGCCTCTTTGCTGAGGATTCCCCTGCCCCCCCTCCCCCATACTTACCTGAGCCCAATCATGATCCAGCGCTGTGCTCAAGAACAACAGCTCTCTCCCTCCTCACAGGACAGAGGCAGCAATGGGAAACATTGGCTCCTGCTGCTATCAATCAAATTCTGTGATGGTGGAGCAGGGGACGGGACCGAGCCACACTGTCTATATCTTTAGACGCAGACAGCGCAGCTCTGGATTGAGCCCGCTCAAGTGTCCCCATATAAAGTAGCTTCCTATGGGGGCACTCACAGAAGAGGTGAAACCAGGAGCACAGGCGGGGGATCCCAGAAGAGGAGGTTTGGGGCTTCTCTGTGCAAAATCATTTCATAGAGCAGGTAAGTATGACATGTTTATTATTATTGAAAAAAAAGAAGGGTTACAATCACTTAAAGTATAAACAGCTGTTTATTGATTTGTTTTTTTTTTTTTTTGCAATGAATACAGTTAATGATTAAATACCAATAAACTAATTAAGCCCAAGCAAAAAGAGAAGTCTATGAAAAAATAAATCACTGATGTAGGTGCAGTTGTAGGTGGCACTCATCTCCCCTGAACTTGTTAATAATTTTATCAGATGTGGCCTGGGTATGTCAAGTGTTACATGGCATACATTTGTAAGGTTAGGAATGTACTATAAGCCGCAATCAGATCACAGTCTGGGGCAAGCAACGTGGTGAGGGTCTCAGAGCAAACAATTATCTATTGGATCATGACTACATATCCAACCACTATTTACAGCAATATTTTTGTCAGCTTGTAAGGTGCAAGCTACCCTGACAGTCCGTGCTGTCATTACTGCCACATGGTGCTTGCTGTAGAACAAGAGGGGGTTCCATCACTACCCCTTAGAGCAGTGTTCCCCAACCCTGTCCTCAAGGCCCACCAACAGGTCATGTTTTCAGGATTTCCATTATTTTGCACAGGTGATTTGATCAGTTTCACTGCCTTAGTAATTACCACAGCTGATTCATCTGAGGGAAATCCTGAAAACATGACCTGTTGGTGGGCCTTGAGGACTGGGTTGGGGAACACTGCCTTAGAGGAAAGACACTAGGGCTGTAGGAGTGTATCATCTGGTTATCATGGTAACCCATTACTTACTCAAAGCTAGAAACAGTGGTGTTATGGTGGAAGAGGGAAGGTTATTTAGCCCAACTCTTCAATGGGAACCTAAGCCTCATTACCAGTCTAACCACACACTGCACCTACTACCACACTACAACAACACTACTACCCTACTACAACATTAGAGGCAAGATTTAAAACCATCAAGAAGGACTAGTTGTGGTACCACTGATCATGATTATAAGAACAAGAATTCCATCAGAGATGGTTAATGAACTGTGTTGCCATTGGTGTATTCCCTGTTCTGTGGAACTTAGCAACAGTTCCAAGTAATCGATTTAGCCTTTCCTAGCTCTATCCTAACAATGTGATACTCATACTCTACTGTGTTCTGGAAATTTTTATTATTTAATATATGTATTTATTGCAAGCATGAACACTGCATGTGTGGTTTGTTACTCATAGAAACTGAGGATACAGGTTTTTCAGGGCCTCCCCTAATGTCAGGGAGAGAATCTGTGGCCTTCCGGTCTTTGACTTCAGCAGATCTCTAAGGAGTAGGGTCTGCTTGGCTTCAGCTTAAATCAACCAGAGTGCCTTGCCCCTGTCAGAAGGTTGTTCAGGAATTGAGGCCCCCCTTTGGAGGATGGTCCATTACTGTACCCGCTTGCACTTTTGTATGTGCTGTGATTTCACAGTTTTTTTCATTCACAGGGATTTGACAAGCATCACCCCATGGACCTCCGCAAAAAAAAATAAATGACTGTGTTGCTATTATATACAATGTACTAAAGAAAAGACAGCTACATACAAACCTGTATAAACCAGAAACCCCGGCTTTAATTTCCTACTACAGATTTATCTCCTGCTAGCTTATTTTCTCCCTGGCTTTTCTCAATAGGCTGATCCTGGGCCAGGAAGGAACCTTATCATAATACACTCTGACAAAAGGGCCAGTTTCACTTCATCGCAACGCATACAAAGATGAGTGCCGTGAACTTGGCTGCATTATTGTGTGTACAGATCCTGGGTCTTGATGCTCCAAGCCAGATATTGCAAAACACAACTGCTCAGAGATCATAAAAGCTATATGAGAAAAATCTGCAAGACTAAGAAACAAGATCAAACCCCTAAACATTATACAGTCAAACTGGGACTTTTAATTTTACAGGCATAGAAAGGGATGCTAGCGTCGCAGTACTACATGCAGCAGTAAGTGCAGGTGTGTCCTATTACTGATAGGTGGTGCACATGTCGCTGGACAGTCCAGAGACCGTTAATCAAGATGGCAGACAACAGTGTTAGTGCATGTATGGAACAGTGTGTGGTGATGAAGTTTCTTGTGAACGAAGTCATAAAAAAACCCACAGACATCTACAGAAGACTTCAAGCACAGTGCGGTGAGGAAACCAATGCTCAGCCCCAGTAAGACATTTGAAGGGTGTACACGTTTGAAAGATGGCCATACGTCTGTCAGTGACGATCCCGGACGTGGTGGTTCCCAGCCCACAGCGGTCATTCCTGTGAACATTCAGCGCGTGGAATGCCCGATCCTGGATAATCAATGCATAACCTGTCCTCAAATTGCACAAGAGATAAATCTTTCTGATGAAGTGAAGCAGATTGTCCTAGGATGGTTCAGGCGTACTGACAAATCTTTCTATGCCGAAGCTTTCCAGGCATTAGTTGAACGCTGGGATAAGTGTATAAATGTAGCAGGGGATTATTTCGAAAAATAAATGCAGTTTCCACTAGTTGAAATTTGTTCATTTTTATATAAACTTAAAAGTCCCAGTTTGACTTGAATGCTCCTCGTAGAAGAAGCCATCTTATAAGCTATGTACTGCCCAGAGGGCTACAAAAATGGAGCAGTCCATGGAAACAAAGCAGAAACCAAATGTTTAACATAGAATGGAATTATTGGTCATTTTGGATTAATGATTTGAAAGCCTTATCCTTCTGGATTCACCTGTGTGAATATTTTTTTTCAAAGTTGTTGGTCTTTAACCATTTTTAATCATCAGTTAGCCCTAACAGACCTCTTCTACCGCTATATATTTTTTGCCCAATTTTTGTCTCTTAAAAGCACTTAAAAAAGCCTTTATATAATTTGTAAATAGCATTGCCAAGCTTTGAACCAAGTAATTCATTTTAGTGTCATTAAAAACAGGAAAAAAACACTGAATAAAATGTGTACTATTTCTATATGTTGGCACATACAATGCAACACTGGGTTTATGACTAACAACGCTAATCTTAAATCTTACTCTGAAAGCTCTAACTCACATGTGTCCCACTATACTAAATATTGCATTTGGACAGTTTCATCTGCATTTACAGTAGTTCCCAAGGGTGAAGCTCATGTGACCATCCATCCTAAAATATCTAGAACTTCTCCAGAGCCTCTCCCATCCTCTGGAATGCTCTACCCCAATCTGTTCAACTTTCTCCTACTTTGTCCACCTTCAGACGATCCCTGAAAACTCATCTCTTCAGAGAAGCCTATCTGGCTCCCACCTAACAACTGTACAGTTATCTTCTCCATCAGCACACACCCCACAGTTATTACCTCTTGTATCTCTTGACCTTCCCTCTTAGATTGTAAGCTCTAACGAGCAGGGCCCTCTTACTACTACTGTATTTAAGTGTATTGTGTTTGTACTGTCTACCCTCAAGTTGTAAAGCACTGCGTAAACTGTTGGCGCTATATTAATCCTGTATAATAATAACAATAATAATAATATTGGATGTTATGGACTCACAACAATGTGTTTGTCCTGCACAAGCCACATACTACCCATAACCCACAAAAATTGTACAACAAACATTACAATAACTTGCATATTTTATTACTTCAGTAGCAGTATGAACAGGGTTACATCCTGCGCGTACAGTGCAAATGTAATATAATTGAGGTTAAAGAGTAGCCGAACTACACCAATTAGTAATGTTTTTTAAAAAATAATTCACGCGCTCCTCGGGCCATGCCCCTGACATGTTTTGCCCCACCCACTGAGGCTTAATCACCCTCTATGATTAAGCCCCAGTGGGTGGGGCAACACATGTCAGGGAGCATGGCCCAAGGAGCGGCATTGACTGAGGTGCTTATATGTTCATAGCTCACTGGATGAGTTTTCCTTACGCTGGCATCCCTATTTTCCTGAGTGCCAACGGGGCCTTACACCTCAGCCTGGAGCGGCACCACCAAGCACTAATGGCCTAATTGTAAGCATGATGTATCTTTCATCTGCTGCATTATGTTTCTTTGTCCAATCACTGTGTCTACAATTCTTACCATTGCTCGTGTAGCATCCTTGTCTTAAACAGGGCTGCTAGTAAATTTAGTTGTGCTAGGTGGTAACTAGCTCGGCTAATTTGTAGTCTTTGATCAACTGATTTTTCTCCTAAGCTTGAGTTTAATTGTGGTCTCTCCATTCTGTCAATAGATGGCACTGTTGCCTTTGGCATTAGGATGATAGATTACAGTGAATTCAGGTTATGAGTGAATATGTTGTCTCAGCCAATCAGCAGGAGTTTCTTTGGCTGCTGGGCATGCTGGGATAGTCTATTTATTCAGAATGAGCCAGGTGATTGGTGTTCTTTCCACCTGTGCTGTGGCCTGGGTGGGTGTGTGTGGAGCAGTAGCTGAGCTGGAGGCCTAAAGCCTGGGGCCTAACCACGTGTGAGAGGCACATACCGAGGGGAGCCTGATCATTGCCGGAGACAAAGGAGAAGCAGTTGCCAGAGGGACAACCACTCTTGTTGCCGGAGGCAAGTGTAGAAGGGATGGAGTTCTGAAGGAGTACCAGAGCAGACACTTCGTCAGCCGGGGACGGTGATGTAAGTAAGAAAGTTTCAGAGGAGAACTCATCCAGAAGTAGAAGTGGCAGGTAGCTGTGAGTAAAGCCTGAAGGAGTACAGCGGGTAGCTGTAAGTAAAGCTTGAAGAGAAGTACAGCAGGTAGCTGTGAGTATAGCGGATAGCTGTGAGTCAAGCTTGAGGGATCCAGGGTAACTGTGGGTCCAGGAACCCAGTGGGTAGCTGTGGGTGAAGCTTGAAGGAATACAGCGGGTAGCTGTGAGTTGAGCTTGAGGGATCCAGCAGGTAGCTGAGAGTCCAAGTAGTCCAGTGGGATACTGTGAGCTAAGCTTGTGTCATGAACCTGCAGTAACATTCATGTCTTGTCTGTCTGCTTACCTCTCTTCTTGTGTTCAGCTTAGAGACCGTGCACCTCTCACCTGCGTTTTTAACCACTTGCCGATCGCCGATCGGCATCTGACGGCGACGGAGTGCCTCTTTAAGGCAAAACACCGTCATACGACGGCGGATGCCAGATCGCGCACAGTGAGCGCGCGCGCCGCCGGAGGTGCGCCCGCGCGCTCACTGTGTTCGGGGAGGGCCAGGGAGCGGGTGCGGCAGCTTCGATTGCCGCCGGCTACCCGCGATGCCCCCCCCCGGAGTGAAAGAACGGAGGTCCGTGTAAGTAAACACGGACCTCCGTTCTGTGAGAGGGGGAAGGACTGTGATCACAGCCTTCCTTTACACGGAAGCTGTGATCACTTCCCTTCCCCTGTTAGGGCAGCCCACACACAGTTAGAACACGACCAGGGAACACAGTTAGCCCTTAGAGCGCCCCCTGCAGGTTAACCCCTTCACTGCCAATGGCATTTACACAGTAATCAGTGCATTTTTATAGCACTGATCGCTGTATAAATGCCAATGGTCCCAAAAAAGTGTCAAAATGTTCCGACATGTCCGCCCTAATATTGCAGTACCGCTAAAAATCGCAGATCGCCGCCATTACTAGTAAAAGATAAAAAATAAAAAAAACCCCAGAAATGAATTCTCATCATCCGTAAACGCGACCACTTTTGCGCAAACCAATTAATAAACGCAGATTGCGTTTTTTTTAATCACAAATATGAGGAAGAATATAAATCGGCCAAAACCGATGAAAAAAAATGTTTTTTTATATATTTTTTTTGGATTTGTATTTTAGCAAAAAGTAAGAAATTTGGGTTTTTTTGAAAATTTGTCGCTCTTCTTTTGTTTATAGCGGCGATCAGAAATGACGCCGCAGTGATCAAATACCACCAAAAGAAAGCTCTATTTGTGGGAAAAAAAGGACGCAAATTTAATTTGGGTACAACATCGCACGACCGCGCAATTGTCAGTTAAAGCGACGCAGTGCCGAATCGCAAAAAGGGTTCCGGTCCTAAAGTGTGAAATCCTTCCGGGGCTGAAGTGGTTAAGTAATCTTCCCTCAGCAGGGCTCCACCCCAGGCCCTAATTAGGAACACTATTTAACACCACGCAGTGCAAGACAGCGCTGCCGATCAACATTGTGTGTTAGGCTTCCTGTGTGTATGGTTCCTGCCGTGTGCTCTTCGTCTGATTCCGTTACTGACCTTGGCCTGTTCTTTGACTATTCCTGTCTGCTTGATACCCCAACCTCGGCTTGTTCTGTGACTATTCCTGTCTGCTTGTTACCCCGACCTGGACGTGCTCTCCTGTCTGTCCCTGTCTGCTCGTGGCCCTGACCCTTGTCTTTCCTACTGACTATTCCTTGTTGTCCTACATTGCTGCTTCCTTTCTATCCTCCAGTAGCCAACCGTGAGCGTGTGCTGGGAGATCCTAGGGACCGTGACCTGGAGTCAATTTCAGCCAAATTCATCCTCACCATCAGAGGCTCTGGTGAAAACCTACTGGCTCTTAGACTCTGCGCCCTGGGGAAACCTTTGCTCTAGCTCCTTGTGTAATCTGTGTCAGTGGTCCAGTGGTCCTGCTTTCCTGAACCACCCAGAGCTCCATTCGTAGCAGTCAGCTAAGGGTCCACAACCTTAGCGGTGTGCCCCTAACACCAACGGGGTGCACCTGTCACCTGACCCCAGGTGACCTGACAGTTTGATCGGCCATGGACCCGGCTTATGTGCCGCTACCCACAGATGATCCGCTGCAGGGCATATTCCACAGACTCGAGACACAGGAATCTAATCAGACTCAGGTGATGCAATTCCTCCAGGGTTTGGCCTCCCGCTTTGAACAGCTCCAGTCCTCCTTAGGACCCACAGTTCAACAACCTCAACCTGCTGCCGCACCTATTCCGGTCACAGCTGCAGCCACAATCTTTTTGCATTTACCAGCTCCGTCCCGTTACTCTGGGGACTCCAAGGCCTGCAGAGGGTTCCTTAGCCAGTGCACCATTCATTTTGAACTCCAGCCCCAAAACTTCCTGTCCGATCGGGCAAAGGTAGCCTATATTATATCTCTTATGTCCGGCGAGGTTTTAGCCTGGGCCGCCCTTTTTTGGGAGAATAATGACCCAGTGATTTCTAGCCTGTCTAGCTTCTTGAAACTCTTTCAGAATATCTTTGAGGAACGGGGTCGTGTCTCTTCAGCGGCCAGCGCCCTTTTACGTCTCCGTCAAGAGTCTGTAGGACAGTATGCTCTTCATTTTCGTACACTGACTGCTGAGCTGAGCTGGAATAATGAGGCCTTAGTGGCAACCTTTTTGCATGGCCTCTCTGACAGAGTGAAGGATGGCAATTATATTGTTGAAAAGGGGGGTATAATTGTAGTGCAGTAGGGATTTGTATAGAGGTGAAATATTGATACCTAAGTATTTAAACATGTTATGACACCATTTGAGGTTAAATTTCTCTTTAAGATTAGAAGCAATGTCAGGGTGTAAGTTTATGCCCATAGCTGTGCATTTTGACAAGTTAACTCCAAGGCTGGAGATATCTTGAAATGTTTTGAGTTCAGAGATGAGGGATGATATTGAGGATGGGGGGGTCAGGAAGAAAAAGGAGGTCGTCATCAGCGTATAATGAGAGTTTAAATTCTTTGGGGCCTTTGGAATAACCTTTGATGTTTTAATTCATTATGATGGCAGGGGCAAGTGGTTTGATTGCCAGGGCAAATAGGAGGGGGGAAAGTGGGCAGCCCTGTCTGGTGCCGCAACCTAAAGTTAATTGTTGATTCTTACACTTGACTCTAATTCTACAAAATTCCTGACTTTGTGTATAAAGTGTGCATGCGTAAGAATTGATGCTGACTTGAAGCCAAAGGTTAGTCACACCAAATATTGATTTGATTAAGATTTTTCTTCTCACTTTGCATTTTGGGAATTGATACAAATAAACAATTAAAATATATACTTTTAAAAGCATTCTTGTTTTACAGTATTTCTTCACACATGCCTAAAACGTTTTGCACAGTACTGTATCTAGGGATCTACCCTCCACTGTCTGTATTTGTAAATAGCTGTGCTACTTGGCATCACAGAGGTAATCATGTGTGGTACTTCCTGTATGTGGGTGGATGATTTGGAAACCCCAGAGAGAGAAAATAGGGAGAGAAGGTTTTGAGACCACATGTCCCCATGGAAGCGCTATTGCTAATCCAGACCAGAAGCAGGGATTATTAGATAAGTGTTCCTATGTTAATAGTTTACCCATAGCTTCTTTATATGTGTGTGTATATATATATATATACACACACACACACACACACAGTATACAGTATCTCACAAAAGTGAGTAAACCCCTCACATTATTGTAAATATTTTATGATATCTTCTCACGTGACAACACTGAAGAAATTACACTTTGCTACAATGTAAAATATTGAGTGTACAGCTTGTATAACAGTGTAAATTTGCTGTCCCCTCAAAATAACTCAACACACAGCCATTAATATCTAAACCGCTGGCAACAAATGTGAGTACACCCCTAAGTGAAAATGTCCAAATTGGGCCCAATTAACCATTTTCCTTCCATGTTGTCATGTGACTCATTAGTGTTACAAGGTCTCAGGTGTGAATGGGGAGCAGGTGTGTTAAATTTGGTGTTATCACTCTTACTGACACAGGAAGTTCAACATGGCACCTCATGGCAAAGAACTCTCTGAGGATCTGAAAAAAAGAATTGTTGCCCTACACAAAGATGGCTTAGAAGATTGCTAAGACCCTGAAACTGAGCTGTAGCACGGTGGCCAAGACCATACAGCAGTTTAACAGGACAGGTTTCACTCAGAACAGGCCTCGCCATGGTCAACCAAAGAAGTTGAGTGCACATTCTCAACGTCATATCCAGAGGTTGTCTTTGGGAAATTGACATATGAGTGCTGCTAGCATTGCTGCAGAGGTTGAAGGGGTGGGGGGGGTCAGCCTGTCAGTGCTCAGACCATACACCACACACTGCATCAAATTGATCTGCATGGCTGTCGTTCCAGAAGGAAGTCTCTGCTAAAGATGATTCATAAGAAAGCTCGCAAACAGTTTGCTGAAGACAAGCAGACTAAGGACATGGCTTAGTGGAACCATGTCCTGTGGTCTGATGAGACCAAGATAAACGTATTTGGTTCATATGGTGTCAAGCGTGTGTGGTAGCAACCAGGTGAAGCGTACAAAGGCAAGTGTGTCTTGCCTACAGTTAAGCATGCTGGTGGGAGTGTCATGGTCTGGGGTTGCATGAGTGCTGCTGGCACTGGGGAGCTACAGTTCATTGAGGGAGCCATGAATGCCAACATGTACTGTGACATACTGAAGCAGAGCATGATCCCCTCCCTTGGGAGACTGAGCCGCAGGGTAGTATTCCAACAACGACCCCAAACGCACCTCCAAGATGTAGACTCAAAAGGAAGGGTAGGCAGCACTCCATGAATACATTTTAGCAGTTTGAAATTTTATTCATTAAATAGCCATATACATATTACCTCCAAGATGACCACTGCTTTGATAAAGAAGTTGAGGGTAAAGGTGATGGACTGGCCAAGCATGTCTCCAGACCTAAACCCTATCAAGCATCTGTGGGGCATCCTAAAACCGAAGGTGGAAGAGCACAAGGTCTCTAACATCCACCAGCTCCGTGATGTCCTCCTGTGAAGCTCTGGTGAACTCCATTCCCAAGAGGGCTAAGGCAGTGCTGGAAAATAATGGTGGCCACACAAAATATTGACACTTTGGGCCCAATTTGGACATTTTCACTTAGGGGTGTACTCACTTTGGGAGATACTGTATATACTGATGACAGTGGTATATCTGTCCCCTTATTGTTATCTCACATGAACTATACCAGATAGCTAAGTCTGTGATGCAGCGAGTATGTTTTGGTCATCTTGCTGTATTTTAGTAGGTAAGTCTCTTTATTGTAATATAATTTATATGCAGTGCTTGATATTTTAATTAACCGAGTCACTTCTGGTCTGGGAGTCTATAGCTAGCTTTAACTCTGGGCTCAATAACCAGCATAGGCTAAAGCCAGGTTAGGCATCTTAGGTAAACAGCCAGTTAACCACTTTAACCACTTCCTGACCGCCCACCATACTTATACTGCGGCAAGGCGGCTCTATTATGCGAATTGCTGTACTGGTATGGTGCTCCGTGTAATAGATATAGCGCCCGCGCCTGTGACACGGCCCAGGAGGCGGTGTGCATGGCCGGCGGGCACGATGTTCACTAGCCACCTGGGATCGCTCCACAGAGAGGCAGAATGAGGATCTACCTATGTAAACAAGGCGGATCACCGTTCTGTCATGGGAGTTCAGAGTGATCATTTGTTACTAGTGATCAGGAACAGTGATCTCTCTGTTCTCCCTGTAAGTACAATTCCCCTACAGTGGGATTGCGGCGGACAGATCAGACACTTTTGACACTTTTTTGGGACCAGTGGCATTTTTACAGTGATCAGTGCTATAAAAATGCACCGATTACTGCATAAATGACACTGGCAGGGAAGGGGTTAACACTAGTGTTGATCAAAGGGTTACGTGTCCCTAGGGAACATGTAACCCTTTGATCAACACTAGTGTTAACCCCTTCCCTGCCAGTGTCATTTATGCAGTAATCGGTGCATTTTTATAGCACTGATCGCTGTAAAAATGCCACTGGTCCCAAAAAAGTGTCAAAAGTGTCTGATCTGTCCGCCACAATCCCACTAAAAATCACTGATCCCCTCCATTCCTAGTAACAAAAAAAAAAAAACTAATAATTCAAATGCCATAAATCTACCCGCTATTTTGTAGACGCTACAACTTCTGCACAAACCAATCAGTATGCGCTTATTACGATTTTTTTTACCAAAGATATGTAGAAGAATACATATTGGCCTAAGGCAGAAGTTGTTTTTCGCACAAATGGGGTGAAATATTTATCCCTTTTTACAGAAAGGCAACATTCAGTACCTGGTCACATACAAAAACGTGTCCTAATGGTCACAATGTCTCCCGATCAACCTCCAGGAAAGACTTCCCCATCATGTATAGCCACCCTATCTGCCTGGGCCTTGTATAAAGGTTAAAGCTGCCATGTAAAAGATTCATTGCCACGGATAAAGCTGCTTACCTCCAGCCAAGCGTTGTTTGATGCTGTTCCAAGTTTTCTTTTCTTTCAATTCAGATGACCTAGCACCAAGGGTATCCGAATGGAAGAGTTTTATTCATTGAACAACCAGTGCATTGTATGGTGATAGAAAGCACAGAGTGTGCCAGAACTCCTTAGAAACTTCTTTGGCTGAAACTAAGATGTATAATTGAAGAGTCAGAGAATAACTCATTAGATGGCTTAGTGGATGGCAGAGTGGTGAATTCACGTCCCAATAGGGACTCTAGCTGCCCATATTTGACTCTTAAAGAGGAAGTAAACTCCTCTGGTGTTCTTGTACCTATAGGTAAGCCTATAATAAGGCTTACCTATAGGTACTGTAAATATCTCCTAAACGTGCGCCGTTTAGGAGATATTTACAGTATACTGTGTACTGTGATTACGCCATTGGCGCATGTGCTCTGAAGAAACAGCCCTCTCATGCCATTTCTTCAGGGCCCAAGCCGTGTCCGTCATCGTGGCTCCGGCCAATCACATCGCCCCCAGAAGTAACTCCGGGAAAGATATTGGCTGTGTCAGCAGTGCGCAGACTGTACTGCAGGGCTTCGTTCCACGGTAAGCATTTCATAATGAGCCGGTATGCAATACATACTAGCTCATTATGCCTTTGTCTTGCAGGGTTTTTTTTCAGTAAGGTTAATTTGTGGGGGAAAAAAACAACAATAATATAGCGTACATAATTGCAACAGAGGTCATATTGTAATTGAATGTTATTAAAAATGACCTTTCCTTTTCAGTCTGCAGCTCTGCAATTTTCTGTAAAATGTGTGCAGACCAGCTCCCAGTTATGTAATTTCCTGCTTGTGTGATTGGCTCACTGATTATCCCAAAAGTCTGCACTCAGATTTCAGACATCCCCATGCAACAAAAATGTTATATTTGGTGTGATACTCCCAATAGGAAAACACGGCTAAAGGGATGTAGACCCTGCAACTTTCTTCATTAGAGCCCTGCAAGTGCAGCAGCTGGTTGATAATTATGGAACCACTCCCATTAGACTCACTTTGGCATATGGGCACAGAAAAACACACAGGGGTGCAATGTACATAGATCACCCAGAGGGGAATGCTTTTTTTTTCTCAACAAAAGTGCAGTTATTCTTTAATTACCATTCCGTATATACGGTAGGATTACAGACAATGTGTATGGCCCTTAGGTTTCTCACATACATATGGTGAGAGCCTCCAGGGTTTATGGCTATGTAGAGAAACCATTTTTTAAATGTTTTCTCAGAATATGGTCCTGGAAGTTTTGTAGAGCTTTGGGTGGGATACATAAATAGTAAAACAGTAAAAAGCAGGACCTTTTAGGTGCTACATATTACAACTAGTAGTATTTCTTAAATACTTAAAAATACCAGAGCAAATACTTTGTACTTTACAATTATTTAATTATCTAAAGGAATTCATTATTTCTGCGCTTAGGAAAATAATATGTAAGTAAATATAGGCTGCTGCCTCTCCCACAACTCCTCAAATGAGGTGTCTATTATTATCTATATTTGTATGAAGAGAGATAATTGGTGCTGCCTCCTGTTAATAATGTTCCAAAGAAAACCCCTTATCAACCAAAAAGTGCTGCTGCAAACCAATATATATCCATTAAATAAAGTGCAATGTGCTCCTCTACATCACACGTGCTAATATTGAGATAAATATCTTAAAGTCATGTCACAAGCAGGGCCATCTTTAATGATAGGACCCTGGGCAAACATTTTCTTGGGCTCCCCCCCCCCCCAGAAGCAGAGCAGCCTGCACGTCGGATATAAATGAATGTATAATAAAAGGATTCGCGTCTTTATTACTTAAGGAAATCTATTAATTTATTAACATTTCATGTTTCATAAACGAGACCATAAAAATTCATAAATTCTTTATGATGATCAACATTATACATCGTGGATTTTCCAGGACGAA
>BLSH010135440.1:208793-241127 GCA_018402905.1 Glandirana rugosa
AGAAGCGCACATGCATAGGCTTGAATGGCCGGCCAATAGGCTCACTTAGTTGGCTGTCATGTGACAGCCAAAGAGCTGAAAAGAAAAAAAAAAAAAGAAAGTCAATGTACCGGCGCCACCTAGGTGGGCGGGTTTACTTTTTTTTTTTTTTTTTTTCCGTCTTTTGCCGGCGGGGAGGCGGCGCCCCAGCGCCCCTCCCACACCAGCCGCCACTGGATGTGACCGTGTTTCATAGGACACCATGTTAAATGGACTGTAGTGCGTTTCTGCAAAAAACACTAAAAAACGCATTAGGTGTTAACCAGGGCTTAGGGCCGGTAAAAAAACACAAACACTGTCCGGATGTTATTCCCCCAAAGTTTCCTGTTTTTTTTTTTTTTTGCTGCAATGAGTTTTTAATGCGTTCCAGTGCATTTTACCGCATTCCAGTACAGTTTTGTGCAGAATGTTCTACTTTATTTTTGTGAACTGAAACTGACCACAGGGGTGTGAACCAGGCCTTTGGAACCCATATAATCTACTGTCCATGCATTTTTGTTTTGTTTTAAAATCTTTTTATTAATTTTTGATTAGAAAAACATCCAAACAATACCACTGCCACAAATCCACAATAAAAAAATGACATCAGCAAACAACATTTCATATATCCAATTCCTAGAGTAAGCTAAATTATCAGAGGAAAAATTTATATTTAATGGACCCCAGCCCTCAATCTCTCACAAGGAAAACCCCCCACCTCACTTCCCTTTAATTGTGTGTTTAGGTGTGAGTACCTTGATGGCCACAGATAGCCGTCAATGCAATTCACCTAAATAACCCTATCTCGCTATATATATTTTTTTTTTCCATAAAGACTTTATTGAACGACTAAGATAGTGTACAGACACGTTCATCCACAAATAATAACAGAATCATAACAGAGATGGAGAAGAGATAAGACATAGCATGAATAAATGCGGATTTCAGATGCAGTTCCGTAATCATTGGGACGTAGCCTTTAATTGTTCTTATAGAAAAGCTATGTATATGTTACTATTAACGTGAGCGTGTGTTAAGATTTTAAGCCAGTGGTTCTCAACTCCGGTCCTCGGGACCCCCCAACAGGCCAGGTTTGCAGGATAACTGAAATACATCACAGGTGATATAATTTGCTGCTCAGTGATTGCAGTGTTCTAGTCTGCATCTCCCCAAGGTAATACTTAAAATCTGGCCTGTTAGTGGGTCCCGAGGACAGGAGTTGAAAACCACTGTTTTAAGCAGAAGACAAAGGAAGAGGGAACTTAGAGGGGGGAGGAGGGGAGGGGAGAGGTGTATGAGTGCCTAGTGCTGGGTTAGGGGGCAGGGCAAAAGGTACTTCCTGTGATCCACTTGAGGGGTCTGCCATATCTGGCCACACCATCGCCTAGTGACCGTTACCGGGTATTAAGGGGTATTTGGGGAAGTTTATAGGTAAACTGCTCGATAGTCGTTGGTCGTCTGAAAGTGGGTCCAGCATGACCACGTCTTTCTGAATTTATTCGAGTTATCAAGGGAAGTGGCGATCAGCTTCTCCATGTCCCTAACTCTGTTTAGTCGAGAGAACCAGTCTTTCAGCGTTGGGAAGCGTGTTTGTCTCCACAGGGCTGGGATACACATTCTGGCTGTGTTTATCATATGCATCGTGAGAGATTTCCTGAATGAGTGTTTTAATACTCTCGAGTGTTGCAGCAAATATTGTGGAGAGGAGAAATCAATGGAATATGTGGTGACCTGTTGGATTATTTTATGGACTTGCGACCAGAATGGTTTGATTTGGGGGCAATCCCACCAGATGTGTAGCATTGTACCCGGTAAAGAGTTGCATTTCCAACATAAATTGATAACCTGAGGGTATATCCTGTGGAGGTAGGAAGGGGTCCTATACCAGTGGGTTAGAATTTTGTAATTATGTTCTTGCATTGTGACATTCAGTGTACCCTTATGTACTGTGGTGCAGATGTCCTCCCAATCCAATTCGGTGAGGGGGTTTTCTGAGTCTTTGTCCCAGAGTTTAGTAAATTGGGGGAACAGGTCAAGGCTGGCGGTTGACAAGAGGGAGTGGATTCTTGAAATTAAGTGCTTTTGAGGAGGAGGTGAGGTGTAAAGTTGTTCAAACGGGGTGAGCTCACGATTGAATTTGTCTTTCATTCTCGGGTCGTAGGTAGCGAAATATCTCGCTATATATTATTGGTCCTGCTTACAGCACTTCCCTGTGAAATCTTAGTGAAAAGAAAGAAAAAAAAAACACACCCCACCACCTTCCCTTTAATTATGTTTTTAGGGGTGATTACTTTGATGGTTATAAATAGCCATCGATCCAGTTCACCTAAATAACCCTGTCTCTTTACATATTATCAATCCCACTTACATCACTCCCCTGTGGGATCCTAGTGAGAGAAGAAAAAAAAAATTTTATGAGCTCATATATTAAATGTGACTCAAAGAGATTATTAAGACCACTGCAAACCACATTACCTAGGTGAAAAAAAAACCCCATTGCAAAATATTTACATGAATCATACTATTGTGCCCAGGGAGGTGGGAAGGGTAGGGCAAGGAAAAAATAAATAAAAAAAACTAAAAAAGGAAAAAGGGGGGGGCGAGAGGGAGACAAAGAGGCCCCTATCAATATTCCACTTAGGTGGTTCACCTTATTCCATCTTCCATCCTACTTTTCAAACGGCCTCCCCACTACCCATATGACTCATATAGGTTTTGAAGGATTGCTTGAACTTCTCTAGGTATTATAAAACCTAGGCCGGCCATCATTTGGAATTAATACTTTCACAGCATTTAGTAAAAAAATGGGCAATAGCTGTTCCATATTTCTTACTTAAATTTGCTTGAGGCATGAAACAAGCAATGCCAGGGTCATGCCTAACATCAACATTGCTGATCTTTAAAGATCAACACTTCTTTCCAATGAGGCTGGATCAAAGGGCATGACCACCATATATGAGCATGTGTCCCCTCGCCCCCACAGGCAATCCAGCATAGAGGTGACAATTCTGAATCAATCTTATGTCATTTTAATGGGACATAGTACCACTTTGTTAATAGTTGTAATTCATTTCTTTTATCCTCGTGTCCATTGAGGTAGAGTGCACATACTCAATAACTTTTACGCTTCAACGCTTCTGGAACAGATTGATTCAGTTCACCCTCCCAGCTCTCGAGAAGGCGTAATGGCCCAGTATCAGATGAGGAGATCAACAATGCATATACGCCGGATATCCCATGTCTGTTTATTACCCCTTGTTCTACAAGTCTTTCACATGGGAGAAGCTCTTGAACTGAATGAAGGGGCTTTGGAAGGCTCCCTACAAAATGTTGGAGTTTTCTGTATCTCCAAATATCCCATGGAGAGATGCCGTACCTATTTCATAGTTCCACTAATGAGGCAAGGGTGTTCCCAATCAGGACATCCCTCAATCTCAGACAATTTAGAGAATGTCCATTTCAGGTACAACCTATTATCCTTCCTTGGGGGGGAAATAATTTGTGCCCGAAAGGGGCATTAAGGGGCTATTTTTTTGCCAACTCGTGCTTTTGAATAATCTATCCCAAGCTCTAAAAGTCTCTGTTGTAATTGGGGCCAGATCCTTGACAAGACCTCTGTATTGCCTTGGTAACCAGATACTCTGCCCCAGATTCGAGTTGCTTATGTTTCCTCCCAATTGCACTCATTTTTTCTGGGAAGCACCATGAACCCAATCAATTATCCTCCAGAGTAGTCTGGAAAGGACATACCTTCTGATACTTTTGGTCTTACCAATATCTTATAGGCAATACGCGGTCCTCTATAATTCCATATACATTTCTTAATCAGTTGTCTCAGGCCTGGTTCACACCTATGCATTTTTTAGTGTGTTTTCAGTTATGCAGAAACACACTAAAGTCTATTCAACATGGTCTCCTATGGGTCACGTTCACATATGTGCATTTTATGGTAAGGGGCAAAGACCTTTTTCTGGTTTTTGGTTCCATAGACTTCATTGGATCAAAAACATGCATTGAAAAACGCAAAATGCACCCAGAATATGCAAACTGCAACCTGCATAGGTGTGAACCAGGCCTAAGAGTCTTTAAATTAGACCCTGGGAGGGTTTCGGAGATATACAGGGCTTTCGGAAGGGTCACCATTTTGATCATATTTATCCTACCGAACCAGGACAACTTGTTGGCAGGATATCCCTTCAAATCCTGTTTTATTTTATTGAGTAAGGGCAAATAATTATCCTGATGCAGATCCATTTCCGATGCAGACAGAAATATACCCAAATATTCTAGACCCTTCTGCTTCCACACAAAGGGGTACAGAGGTCTAAGATCCCTACACTCCGCTGAGGGAACAGAGATATTCAAGATTTTGTTTTTTTCCACATTTACTTTTAAGTTGGAAATTTCCCAATACCTTTTCAACTCTGCAAGGATGTTGGGAAGATTGGATACATATAACATAATGTCATGTGTAAATACAGACACCTTATGTTTTTTTCCCGCTATCTCCAAGCCCTCTATTTCTGAATTTGCTTGTATAGTTGCTAACAGGGGTTCTAAAGAGAATACAAAAAGTAAGGGGGAAAGTGGACAGCCTTGGCGTGTGCCATTGTGAAGTGTGAAAGGCTCTCATAGAGTCCCATTTACCCGTACTTGAGTCGTTGGGCTGGAGTATAATGCCTTTACCCATTTAAACATACGCGGGCCTAAACCAGCCGAGTGCAGTGTCGAAAGCATATACTCCCATTCCAATCTATCCATGCATTTTTGATGCAGAAATAAAATGCACTGGACTACATCTGCTGTGAAATGACCCTGACTGGGTGGATCACCAGACAAAAATACATTTTCTAACAAAAACGAGTACACCCCTTACATTTTTGTAAATATTTTATTATAACTTTTCATGTGACAACACTGAAGAAATGCAGTGGCGGCTGGTGAAATTTTAGGATTGGGGGGGTGCCAGACCCCGCCCTTCCTTTTTGACCCCTCCCCACTTCTCATAAGCCCCACCCCTTATAGATTCCACCCATTGGGTTAGGAGTATACAGCCCAGCATCACCAGATAGAGTATACAGCAGTGCCAGATAGGGGTATATACAGCATCACAGACAGGGGTATATACAGCATCACAGATAGGGATATACAGCACCATATATAGGGGTATACAGCACCACAGATAGGGTTTGTGGCGGCACGCTCTGCACCACACTATATTGAAGCTTTTTAGAGCCTACAACTCTAATGAGATGCTTCAAAGAAACCCCCTGCAGCGGTAATTCATGCGGCCGGCGCCTCAAAGGGGCCGGACGCATGAATAGGGGGTGGTTGCGGGTGGTAATGGATAGAGTCATGCTATAGCATAGAGGGGGTGGCCAGGAGAGAGGGGGCGGCGCCCATGTGCCCTTATTGGATGGGCCGCCGCTGCTTTGGCTAGCCTTACTCTGACTGACGCTGCATGCAGGTGCTGTGCATTCTGAGTCAGGCTCTGTCCACATCTAGTGATTTTGGATCACGGGTGTAATTGCTGTTATTCTGCCCAAGCTTCCAAACTGCACTGTAATCTTGGCAAAATGCAGCATACATTTTTTTGTGCCATACATTGTAATGGTACCTAAAACGTGGTGTGGTTTTGCCACGATTGTTGCGTGGCAAATCAAATCACATAAAGCTTATCGTCCAAAAGAAGTTCCTGCTCCTTTTTAGGCGACAAGCTTCATGTGACAATTGTGGCAAAACTGCACCTCGTTTTAAGTTGCATTAAAAAAAATTAGCAGCCTTTTATTCAGGATTGGAGTGAGATTGGGAATTGTGGGCAGAATTGAAGCAATTCTGCCTGTGATCCCAAAACACTAGATGTGAACGGAGCCTCAGAGTTTCTGCAGAGTTCTGGCTGCACATAAAGTGACCCCAGACAGGCAGTATATACCCATCCATAGTACAGGGCTGGTGTGTCCAGAGGTGTGGTTTTGCTACCTCTGAATGCAGCAGAAGATCTGCCCTGTGTACCCCTGTGAATGTGTTCTGTAGAAGATAATTGGAGACTAGAGTGGATCCAGCAGCACTCACATTATTTATATTAGCACAGAGTCAGTGAGGATGACATAGCCCTGTAATGTGATGGATTTGGTGTGTTCCCCACTCCCTCCACAGACCATCTTCTCTCTCTCCTCTCCCATAAAGTTGTTTGGTAACTTCTCACTGCCTGAATGCCCTTTTTCACACATTTTAAAACCAGTGTTGCCAACCTACCAGATTGAAATTTACTGACACGACACCCAAAATTTACTGGCACAGGCAAGTTTTTACTGGCATTTTACAAAAGTTACAAAATTACAGTTTTCAGGTAGACCGCAAGTTAAAAAAAACATATTTCTGTTATTTTCAATATAATAAGGGCAGATTATTTAGTCCATCAGTTTTGTCACCTATGTCAAATTGTAGAGATTTCCCCTTAATTTCTGTTCCAAAACCACCACAAAAAGTGAGGTGAAATCCCTGGTAGCCACTAGGATCAGCAGAATTTATGTCCCCACTTCTAAAGACTTCCTGTCTCCATCACCTCCTGTTTATATCCCTCCAGTCTCCATCACCCCTTATCTCCATCACACCATCCCCCCGGGGTCTCCATCCCTCCATCACCTCTTGTCTCCATCACACAATCCCCCATCTCTTCCTGTTTCCATTACACAATCCTTCCATTATCTCCTGACACTTATCCAATGCACACTGGGCTCATACAGTGCACACTGCACTCATCCAGTGCACACTGCACTCATCCAGTGCACACTCACACTAAGAGAGAGAGACTCCTGCAGCCTGGCTTGCGGCTGTCTGTCACAGTGAGCAGAGACAGTGTGGGTGTCAAACAGTCACACACTCACTGTCCTGACTCTTTTTGGCTGGCTTGAAGAGGAAGCGCACTGCAAACACCACTGTCAGCAGGAGGGCTGCAGGGTCAGCCAGAGCAGGGAGGCATGCAGGAATCAGGAGGATCCATCCATCCATCCGGAGCTTCTGCTCCGGTCAGGTGCTGGCTGGCGGTGGTGTGGCAGGAAAATGCAGTAACCTCATTTGAGGGCGGATGGGCTAGGCTGAGGAACTAGCTGGCAGCAGGAGGAGTGGTCGTCCAACTCGTCTCAGGGTCAGAATCGGATCTTCTCACTCCCCGCTCGGGGATTTCCGTGATTGCACATGCGCAGCTCTGACCGGAGCCGATGGCCGCCGTTTTTACTGGCACTTTTCGGCTGCTACGGACTTTTACAGACACCCAAAAAACTGCCCTGTTTTTACAGGTTGTCCGTAAATTTACGGACAATTGGCAACACTGTTTAAAACACAGCTTGTTGCTGTGAAACTCACCCATGTTCTTATCACAAAATCAGAGCCCCACACCATGCTGCCTGCCATGATTTATTTGCAGAAGAGCGGTTCCAGTGAAGCAGTCGGCCGGGAGGGGGAAAGAGCAGCAGTGTGATATACCGTCAGTGCTCTGAGCTCAGCACAAATCGGCTGATATCAGAACTGTCATAACTGCAAAAGTACAGTGCATAGATGGCCGTCCTTACTATAGCTTGTTCCTGTACATTGCAAACAACAGAGGGGAGTAAATTCCTGATTTGTTTTTTGTTTACAGTCTCCCCTGATAACAGTCAAAACCTGCTCTGGGGGGGTTCAGACCTTCTATACCCCCTTATCTGTGTCTCTGGGTAAAACTGTGTGTGTGCAGTCACTGTAGGAGAGACTTCCGAGGTGCTGTCCTCCTCACTGACATGAGGGACACAAGCAGAGAGGCACAGTATAAGCAAAGTCACATGTGCAGGTACTTGCCGACGATGCTGTTGAACTGATATGGACCCCTTGCTGCAGAGCTCGTTCTCTCTCAGGAAGTGTCCTCCTCCTCCTCCTCAATCTTTCTCTGTCTCCTCTCAGGACAGGACTCCATCCATCCTGCCGCGTTCTCCCAGGAGCCCGTGGTCAGTCCGCCCCTGGTCCATTCCACACAGGACAGCAGTGAGCTGGAAAGTGGCTCCAGGCAGTGCAACAAAAAGCACCGCCCAGTGCCCACCGTCCTCTGGTCCCCCGCCAATTAGAGTACAGAAAGTAGAGTAGAAAGGAGGACAGAGACAAATGAGTGTAGAGTGGGGTGGGTCCAGGACGCACTGTTTGGGCCCCAGGCATGCCCTAGACACAGGCAAATCAGCTTCCCAACTTGCAATCAGCTGATTGCAAGCCAGGAAGCTTCCCATAGACCACTGTGTGTCTGGTGCCCGGACAACTCTTAAAGGGCCCTTTTTTGTGTGTGTGAATAGCTTGGAGGGGGGTGCCCTTGCGCCCCCTATGGGCGGGCTGCCACTGAAGAAATGACACTTTGCTACAATGTAAAATATTGAGTGTACAGCTTGTATAACCGTGTAAATTAGCTGTGCCCTCAAAATAACTCAACACACAACCATTCATTTCTAAACCACTGGAAACATAAGTGAGTGAAAATGTCCAAATTGGGCCCAATTAGCCATTTTCCCTCCCCGGTGTCATGTGACTCATTAGTGTTACAAGGTCTCAGGTGTGAATGGGGAGCAGGTGTGTTAAATTTGGTGTTATCGCTCTCACTCTCTCATACTGGTCACTGGAAGTTCAACATGGTACGTCATGGCAAAGAACTCTCTGAGGATCTGGAAAAAAAGGATTGTTGCTCTACAAAAAGATGACCTAGGTTATAAGAAGATGGCCAAGACCCTGAAGCTGAGCTGCAGCATGGTGGCCAAGACCATACAGAGATTTAACAGGATAGGTTCCACTCCGAACAGGCCTCGCCATGGTCGACCAAAGAAGTTGAGTGCACATGCTCAGCATCATATCCAGAGGTTGTCTTTGGGAAATAGATGTATGAGTGCTGCCAGCAGTGCTGTAGAGATTTAAGGGTGGGGGGGTCAGCCTGTCAGTGCTCAGACCATACGCCGCATACTGCATCAAATTGGTCTGCATGGCTGTCGTCCCAGAAGGAAGCCTTTTCTAAAAACAATGCACAAGAAAGCCAGCAAAGGACATGGATTACTGGAACCATGTCCTGTAGTCTGATGAGACCAAGATAAACTTATTTGGTTCAGATGGTGTTAAGCGTGTGTGGCGGCAACCAGGTGAGGAGTACAAAGACAAGTCTGTCTTACCTACATTCAAGTATGGTTGTGGGAGGGTCATAGTCTGGGGCGGCATGAGTGCTGCCGGCACTGTGGAGCTACAGTTCATTGAGGGAACCATGAATGCCAACATGTACTGTGACATACTGAAGCAGAGCATGATCCCCTCCCTTCAGAGACTGGGCCGCAGGGCAGTATTCCAACATGAGAATGATCCCAAACACACCTCCACAATGACCACTGCCTTGCTAAAGAATCTGCGGGTAAAGGTGATGGACTGGCCAAGCATGTCTCCAGACCTAAACCATATTGAGCATCTGTGGGGCATCCTCAAACAGAAGGTGGAGGACTGCAAGGTCTCTTACATCCACCAGCTCTGTGATTCCATCATGGAAGAGTGGAAGAGGACTCCAGTGGCAACCTGTGAGTCTCTGGTGAACTCCATGCCCAGGAGGGTTAAGGCAATGCTGGAAAATAATGGTGGCCACACAAAATATTGACACTTTGGGCCCAATTAGGACCTTTTGACATAGGGGTGTACTCACTTTTGTTGCCAGCGGTTTAGACATTAATGGCTGTGTGTTGAGTTATTTTGAGGGGACAGCAAATTTACACTGTTATACAAGCTGTACACTCACTACTTTACATTGTAGCAAAGTGTAATTTTTTTTCAGTGTTGTCACATGAAAAGGTATAATAAAATATTTACAAAAGTATGAGGGGTGTACTCACTTTTGTGAGCTACTGTAGAAGAAAGAAAGCCTAAAAAAAAAGAAAATTAATGCAGCCCTCACATCTAAGAAATGGTAAGCTGCAATATAATAAATGGGTTTAATACCACTTTAACCGCTTGCCAACTGGCCGCCATCGTCATACAGCGGCAGGTCGGCTCGTTCCCGTGAATCGCCGCAGCTGTACAGCAGGCGCGGGAATGTGTGATGTGGGCGTGTGCGCGTCCCAGGGAGGCGCGCACACTGGCTATTGGGGGAGCCAATCGGCAGGTGGGGCAGACTTGATGTTCGCCGGCCACCTGAGATCGCTCCCGAGACACTGCAGAACAGGGATCTGCGAATGTAAACAAACGCATCCCCGCTCTGTCAGGGGAGTTGAGAGAGATTGTCTGTTCCCAGTGATCAGGAACAACGATCTCTCTCCTCCTCCAGTCAACCCAGCCCCCACACAGTTAGAGACACAACAAAGGGAACACATTTAACCCCTTGATCGCGCCCTAGTGTTAACCCCTTTCCTGCCAGTGACATTTATACAGTAATCAGTAGCTATTTTAAGCTCTGATCGCTGTATAAATGTCAGTGGTCCCAAAAAAAGTGTCAAAAGTGTCCGATCTGTCCGCCGCAATGTTGCAGTCCCGCTAAAAATCACAGATCACCGCCACTACTAGTGAAAAAATAAATAAATAAAAATGCCATAAATCTATTTCCATATTTTGTAGACGCTATAACTTTTGCGCAAACCAATCAATATACATTTTTTCAAAATTGTTGCTCTTTTTTTGTTTATATCGCAAAAAATAAAAACCGCAGAGGTGATCAAATACCACCAAAAGAAAGCTCTATTTGTGGGGAAAAAAAATACATCAATTTTATTTGGGTACAGCGTTGTACGACCGCGCAATTGCTGTATCGCAAAAAATGGCCTGGTCAGGAAGGGGGTAAATCCTTCCGGGGCTGGAGTGGTTAATGGATGTTTCACATAATGATCATTCATATCACTGTACAGCAGTGCGGTGACGTGCAGTGCCATCCAGTGCATTACAGATGAATGCAGTCATGCTGCATTGTGGTGTAAACAGGGCACATAGGAAACATTTGTTTTGCATGTGCCACAGCGGTGACTTTGTGTTTATCCAGTGTGGAAAAAAGCAGGTTACCACACATTGGAGTTCATTTATTAAAACTGGAGAGTGCAAATTCTGGTGCAACTCTGCACAGCAACCAGTCAGCTTCCAGGTTTTATGGCCAAAGCTTAATTAAACAAGCAGAAGTTAGAAGCGGATTGGCTACCATGTACAGCTGTATCAGATTTTGAGTGCTCCAGTTTTAGTAAATTTACCCCATAGTGTAAATGAGCCCTAAAGGAGATTGTACCATCCATGATGAGTTTTTCAATTGTGCTATATATGCCATAGAGTTCTGGAAAATGTAATGTTGCTCTACAATTGAATATAGTACAGTATGTCACCGTTCTAATTTTCAGTATCAGATTTGTTAGATGTCATTTAAGAAAAAGATTTAAAATTCATTTAATTATTAAATTGGTGAAGTGGACTTAAAAACAAAGCCAAAATCAAACACTCCATATTTTTCGACACTTTGTTTTACCTTCCCCTTAAATTTAAATTGCTGATAGCAAATGTTTTGAATATTGCACACGCCTTACAAATTCTACATTCTCGTTTCATCTGTTAGACTTTGCTGCATTCATTTATCTTTTTCTTCCTTTACTGTGCCATCCAGAAAAGAATAATTACGCTTATATCCGAAAGCATTTAAAATGTCAACTGCCGTATTTTTCAGACTAAAAGCATGCAGTGTATGGGATATTCAAAAGCCTGGCAATGGCGCCCTCTACTGGCAGTCAAGTGTAAAGTCTGTGGAGTGAAATATATTCCAATAAATAAATGGATTTTAAATAGATATAATTATTTTATTGCTGTATGATACCATTTAGTCATGGTTATTTTAACTCTATAAAAAAAAAAATCTCTTTTTGGAAAAGGAGAGCTGCTGTCAAGATAAAATGCATACTAGTTTAGTAGAGGGTTTGTTTCTTTGTATTCCTACTTACGAGAAAAGCTCCTGATGGATTGTTAGATCTTTCAGTCCCAGTTTACACTAGTGCGATGACAGACATCGCATGTGATTCGCACCGCAATGTCTGTGCGGTGCGATTTCAACCATACAAACTGCATGACTGACATTGCATCGCATTTGCATCAAAATGGTGCAGGACCCTTTTTTTGGTCCACACTGGAATCGGATTGCATGGGTGATCACACCTATCGGATCTGCGGTTCGCAGAGAGCAGTATAAACCACTGTGCGAAGAGGGATTTGCAGGCTTCCTGCATTGCACCAGTGTGAACCCAGCCTTAGTTTTAGTTTTTCCCATGGGTTGCATCATTGGTATCTGCACTGAAGATTACAATTTGGCAACTATAGGTGAGGGAATGTTCTCATTATCAGGGAAGGAGTCACTGATGGATTGAATAGCAGTGCATAGCTAGTTTCTTAACCACACAACCCCCGGAAGATTTACCCCCCTTCATGACCAGGCCGTTTTTTTGCGATTTGGCACTGGGTTACTTTAAGGCTGGGTTCACACCTATGCGAATTGGATGCGGCTTACACCACATCCAATTCGCAGGACAATTGAAAACATATTGTTTTCAATGTGTCCAGTTCACATTGGTGCACTGCATTCGCAGTCCGCATTGCACAGAAAATGTATGCGTTTTCTGTGCAGTGCGGCGCGAATTCCCAACCCATGTTCAATGGGAACGCATCTGACTCGCAGATGTGTTCCACATTGAACGGGGATTCTTTTCCCCTCTTCACTGCACCTCCCCCTCCCTTCCCTGGTCAGCTGATCCGCAGTGAGAACGCCTGTCCTTCTCACCAACAATAAGGCTGGAATTCGCACCGGACTGGGCGGCTGTGCGACACTGTACCCAAATAAAATGTATGTCCTTATTCCCACAAATAGAGCTTTCTTTTGGTGGCATTTAATCACATCTGCATTTTTTTGTGCTATATACAAAAAAGGCCGACACTTTTAAAAAAAAATAAAAAAAACAATATTTTTTATTTTCTGCTATAAAGCATATCCAATAAAAATAACCATCTTCATCAATTTAGACCAATATGTATTCTGCTACATATTTTGGTAAAAAAAAAAAAAAATACCAATAAGCATGTATTGATTGGTTTACATAAAAGTTATAGCGTCTACAAACTATGGGATATTTTTATTTTCTTTAATAGTAATGGCAGCGGTCAGCAACTTATAGCGGCACTTTGGGAACCAGTGACACTAATAGAGTGGTCAGTGCTAAAAAGAAAATATGCACTGTCACTGTACTAATGACACTGACTAAGAAAGGGGTTAACATCAGGGGCACTCAAAAGGTTAAATGTGTGCCTAGCCAGTGTTTTACTATACTATGTGAGCTGCTTTTACTAGGGGAAGAGATGGAATTTATTCCCTGCCTTGCAGAAACACAAACTCTATCCCTTCCCTCCGGTCACAAATGCAATCTGCCTTGTATTGGCAGATCCCAGTTCTGTCTCTCTGCCCGATGATCAGCGGGTGCCAGAGGACAGAGTACTGCGCACCCGCTGTTTGGCTTCTGTTGTGTGTAATGCCGGAAGTGTTGGATCACGTGTATACATAAGTGATCTGGTGCACAGGTGCCGCCCTCTAGCAGTAAAACTGCTATAAGGCAGACCTAAAGTGGTTAACCAGAACTCCTAGAAGCATATTGCTTAGGACAGATGTCTTTGTGTGTTACAGGCTTAAAGATTTAGGCCTCATTCACATGGGCGTTCCTATGAGTACACCTGTGCAAAGGGACATCTTTGCTCACGCAGGATGTACAGGTGTTCTGTAGATCTGAGTGCAACCAGTCCCATTCATGGTATTTGGGAAATAACAGCTACATAGACACAGCCGCTGCTTCCAATTTGGCACCTATGCAGGTATGAAATATCCTCCTTTCTATGAGCAAATGAATGCATTAGTATGTGATTACTTCTTGTGCATGTCATTTAATACATATCTGATAGCACAGTGCCCTGCCAGTTTACCTGTACACCTTATGGTCCAACAGTCCTTACAGGTCACCTCTCCCAAGCACAATATGGTGGTTAACAGTATTGACATCCAATAATATTTGCAGTGACCAACAAGGAACAAATATGGAGCAGGTAAAGCCCATACTGATCGGCATAGTTTCCCTGGCTTTGAAGATGTACAATTTCTTATTACAACTTTGCTATACAAAGGCAAAAATGGAATTTTTGTACTCACTGTAAAATCCATTTCTGAGAGTTCATCGACGGACACAGCGCCTCCTTAATCTTGACCATTGGGCTATATCGCCTCTGCATGAGTAGGACTAGGCAGAACATAAAACTTGGCTACGCCCCATGGGCCACCCTCAGTCAGTATATAACCCCCTCGCTGCTCTAGGTATTCAGTTTAAAATCAAGCAGTAATAGAAGTATCAAAACTCTATTGAGGGGTGGGTGCTGTGTCCATCAATGAACTCTGAGAAATGGATCATTTCAGTTAACCCTTAGAGCGCCCCCTGCAGGTTAACCCCTTTACTGCCAATGGCATTTACACAGTAATCCGTGCATTTTTATAGCACTGATCGCTGTATAAATGCCAATGGTCCCAAAAAAGTGTCAAAATGGTCCGACATGTCTGCCCCAATATCGCAGTACCGCTAAAAATCGCAGATCGCCGCCATTACTAGTAAAAAAAATAAATAAAAACCCCAGAAATGAATTCTCATCATCCGTAAACGCGGCCACTTTTGCGCAAACCAATCAATAAACGCCAATTGCGATTTTTTTTTTATCACAAATATGAGGAAGAATATAAATTGGCCAAAGCCGATGAAAAAAATGTTTTTTTGTATTTTTTTTTTTTTGGATTTGTATTTTAGCAAAAAGTAAGAAATTTGGGTTTTTTTGCAAAATTGTCGCTCTTCTTTTGTTTATAGCGGCGATCAGAAATGATGCAGCGATGATCAAACACCACCAAAAGAAAGCTCTATTTGTGGGAAAAAAAAGAACGCAAATTTTGTTTGGGTACAACGTCGCAGGACCGCACAATTGTCAGTTAAAGCGATGCAGTGCCGAATCGCAAAAAGTGCTGTGGTCCTAAAGTGTGAAATCCTTCCGGGGCTGAAGTGGTTAAAGTATGCACCGACACACCTGTGATATTAACGCTTGATGGCGGAAGGCCCAAGAAGTACTAAGTGCCCGAGTAGAATGCACCATGACAGGGAAAGGAGGAACTGACCTTTAATAGAATAGGCCTGATTCACTATCTGTGATCCATCTGAAGATGGTAGCCGAACATGCGGCCAGTCCTTTCCTTGGTCTTTGTGTAACCACAAAAAGCGAGTCTGACCTCTGAAAGCACTCCGTGGCTGCCAGATACACCCAAATCGCATCATCCACATCCAAGGTATGCAAAGCAAATTCCTCGGGATGAGCCGGCTTGGGACACAAGGAAGGCAACACAATGTCCTCATTCAAATGGAAGTCAGAGACCACCTTAGGTAGGAACGATGGACAGGGATGAAGAACTACCTTGTCTCTGTTGACCACTAAATAGGGACGACGACAGGATAATGCCGCCAACTCTGACACCCAACGGGCAGATGTAATCGCCACAAAGAATGCCACCTTCTGGGACAACGTAGGTAAGGGAATCTCCTGAATATTCTCGGATGGAGGTTTCTGGAGAACTGAGTGCAAATCCCATAGCGGCAAAAGAGACCATACAGGCGGAACCACATGCCGGACTCCTTGAATGAAGGTATGAACTAAAGAGTGCATGGCTAGGGGTCGCTGAAAGAAGACAGCTAAGGCAGACACCTGGCCTTTGATGGTACTCTAGACCAACTTCTGCTCCACGTCCCGTTGAAGAAAGGCCAAGATCCGAGCTATAGAAAAGGAGTGAGGATGAGCACCAATCAACTCACACCAAAGAAATGTACGCTTTCCACGTACAATGGTATATCTTGCAAGAAGTCGACTTCCTCGCCTTCAAGAAAGTAGGGATCACTGACCCAGACAAACCTCTTTCCCTCCGGACCTGGCTTTCAATAGCCAAGCCATCAAAACCAGTGACTGTAAAGCAGGATGGAAGCTCAGCCCTTGGGACAACTGGTCCTCTTGGTGAGGTAGCACCCAAGGGACATTTACGGCCACCAGAACGACCAGAAGACTTTCACCCTCTATCCTTCACAGGTACTGCAGAAGAGGAAGGTATTGGCCCAACTGTGGCCCTAGGACGACTGTAGCGTCTACCAGAGAAACCTGTGATATTGCCATGATTCTCGGTAACTTCCTGTTAAACTGAACCTGCTCAAGGAGCCGAAGTTTGAGTAGTAAGAAGTCTACCATGGTCAGTATTAAATCCCGAGTCAGACCCAGGTGATTCAATCTCCTGTACGGGTATAGAGGGGGCTTCAGGTAGTTCAGACATCACCTGAACCTTTGCAGGAATTATATTCGCACAAGGAGACTCCGGACCCCCTGAAGTGGACAAACTCTGCCCCCCTTCTTTGGTATCCCCAAAAGGCTCAATTTGTGATCCCCTCAACGCTCACAAAGGAGATCCACGAAGCTGGAAACCAGCGAAGATGTCCCCCCCACCCCAGTTATGGGTGAGGGCAGACCTTCATGCTGAAGGGGTCTTGTCTGCGGGACTGGAGAAGCCAGCTCTAGGCTTACCAGACCAAGATTACTTGGAACTTCCCGAGGAAGACTTGAGAGATCTCTTTCCATTGTCTGCAGTCCCGGGGGCCCGAAATAATTTCTTATGGGCTGAGAAAGAAGGCCCACATTTACGAGGTCCCTTCCCTTTCTTAGACTGTGGTAGGAAGGTACTCTAACCCCCTGTGACACCCTTAATGATGTCATCCAGGGTAGCCCCAACCCGGTGATCGCCTTGAAAAGGCAGATCAATGAGAGCTTTCTTAGAGGCTTGGTCTGCAGAACAGTTCTTAAGCCACAGCACACATCTAATCACTACCGCTGAAACGGAAAGTTTGGACAGCAGGGGAGACACATCCAAAGATGCATCACATACAAACTGCAGCCCTTGGACCAACCGGTCCGCCAGATCAACATAAGCAGGGGGAACCTGCTCATTCCCCAGACCTTGGCGCGAAAGCTTGGTCCATTCAGTCAGTATCTGAGACACCAGGACCGAGGCCAGGATCGGTCGCATTGCCGAACCTGCCATAGTGAACATGCTGCGTGCCACAGTCTTTGCTTTCCTATTGGCCGGGTCTTTAAAGGATGGCAAATTTTCTACTGGAATCATGGTTGCTTTATTCGACCTGGAAACAGGAGGGCCCACCACTGGAGGACTGGTCCACTCTTTTACAAATGATTCCTCAAAAGGGGTAACTTACTGCAAAGCTTTTAGGGACCACAAAAGGTTGCTTTGGTTGCTCCCACTCCTTATAGACAAACTTGTCAAAATAGGGAAGGTAAGGGAACACCTTAACTGCATGAGGTGCCTTGTGTGTACCAAAAGGGACAGCCACCTCCGTGGCCACATCCTACATTTTTAAAGTGTCATGCACTGCCGTAACAAGTGTGTCCGCCAGCATTTTTTTGCTTCGCTGCTGTGACCATGGAGGAGTCATTGTCACTATCAGACAGATCAGGAAGTGGGGTATCAAGTTCCACTCAATGGGCCACGTCCACAGCAGCCTCAATCAGATGAGAGAGACTGAACAGGAGAAGGCGGAGGACACTTCCTGCCAGTCCTTTGCCCGCACGGCACTTCCACTCAGGATACTAAGTATTCTAGGTCCGCCATTAGAGCATTAATAGGGAGCTGGGGCTCTGAGGGACCAGGTGCCCCATAAGAGGATCAGTGGGGGGAGATGCAACCATGAGGCTCCATAGATAAGGGAGCTCCTGCATCACAAAAATGAGTTTTTGGCACTGCTATGGACAAATTTAAATTATTTCTTATTTATTATGATCTTAAAGTTTGCCAACATACTTTGTGAAGATCCCCACACATTTACTTCCTTGAATTCTGTGACATGTATTCACTATGCCCTGTGGGTAGGTATTTCTGTGTCACACATTTCACAGAGCCCGCTGTCTGAATTAGAGAGGTGCTGATGGGAGGGGTTTCAGGAGGCGGAACCAGTACAGGATTCAAGTCTTTCAGGCAGCAAGGTACCATGGGATATGTAGTCCATAGAAATTGAAAGTAAACAGCAGAGGAGAAGCTGGAAAGCATGCAGGGAGTCCAGGAAGTTGTGGAAAGAGATGACCAGACAGGCAGAACTGAATATGAAAGGAGATTTTTCAATTTGTCAAAAATAACAATTGTTTGTTTTGTTATTACAATGTTGAGGTTATAAAATGAAAGTGTATGCTGTGACCATAGATCTTCTTTAACCACTTGCCGACCAGCCGCTGTTATACTGCGGCAGGTTGGCTCGTTTCCGCGAATCACCGTTATTGTACGTCAGCTCGGGAACCCCTTTTTGTGGGCACGCCCACTGGCCAGCCGGGGAGGCAATCAGCGGGTGGGACGGAATGTCCGCCGGCCACCCGCAGTGACAGAATGGGATCTGCCTGTGTAAACAAGGCAGATTTCAATTCTGACAGGAGAGATCACACAGCTCTTGTCTTTCTGCTATGCAGATCTGTATGTCTTCCCATTCACACAGTCCCCCATACAGTTAGAACACATAAACAGGGAATACACTTAACCCCTTGATCAACCCTGATGTTAACCCCTTCCCTGCCAGTGTCAATAGTACAGTAACAGTGCACATGTTTAGCACGGATTACTGTAATGTCACTGGTTCCCAAAAAGTGTCAAAAATGTCAGTTAGGTGTTCGATCTGTTTGCCGCAATGTCATAGTCCCGCTAAAAATCGCAGGTCGCCATTACTAGTAAACAAAATAATAAAAATTCCATAAATCTATTCCCTATTTTGTAGACACTACAACTTTTGCGCAAACAAATGAATATATGCTTACTGCAATTTTTTTTAACCAAAAATATGTAGAAGAATACATATCAGCCTAAGCGGAGGAAGAAATTGTTTTTTTTTTCACATTTTTTGGTGCTATTATAGCAAAAAGTATGAAATATTGTTTTTTTTTTCAAAATTGTAAATTTTTTTGTTTATAGTGCAAAAAATAAAAGCTGCCGAGGTGATCAAATACCACCAAAAGAAAGCTCTATTTGTAGGAAAAAAAGGACATACAATTTGTTTAGGTACAGTGTCACACGACTGCGCAATTGTCAGTTAAAGTGGCGCAGTGCTGTATCCCAAAAAATGGCCTGATCATTATGGGGGTAAATCCTACCAGTCCTTAAGTAGGTTAAAGCAGATTTCCACCCAAAAGTGGAACATCCGCTTAACTTACTCTCCCCCCCCCCCCCCCTACTCCAGTGGCACATTTGCCACCTTTCGGGGGGGGGGGGGGAGAGGTACCCGATTTTGACAGGTACCTGTCCCCACTTCCAGGAGACTGCTCCATGGGGCTGTTCCATGGAAGTTCAGCCCCTCTCCTCCTTCCTCCACCACCGGGCCAATTAGAAAGAGTAACGTGCTTCGTGCATGCTCAGCAGGGAACCGGCTGTGAAGCCGAAAGTTGTGTCCTAATATTAAAAGTCAGCAGCTACAGTATTTGTAGCTGCTGACTTTTAATTTTTTCATGGGGGCCCGGAACTCCTCCAAGTGCATGCATGTTCTGTAATATGCAAGAGTACCATTTACAGGCATATATTACTTTTCACAGAGATCGCTGTACTGTCCCCGACCATCCCCTCATCTGATTTTCTATTCCTAAGAACAGAGCTATTTTTGTGCAGACATCAGTGGGGATCAGCATCTTCTTTGTGGGCTAAGATGGTGGCCCAGAGATGACACAATCGTGTAAATCTCAGTGTCTCTGCAGTTCTTGGCTGTTTATCAATGTCCGACACAGATCATTTTTCTGCAGTAGCCTTTCAGCTTTTGTTGCTAGTGTTGCAGTCTTATCATTAGTTGAGAGGAGACTGGGAAAATGCTTCCTGCAGCGGACTGATGACATCATCACAGCCTAGACAAAGTCACTTGCCTACAGGGGCATTGCAGTCACATATTCAGTGTGACTGTGATCAGGAGCCTGCCCCATTGGCTACCCATCATAAATGGAGAGCGGTCAGTGATTGTGCCATCACTGTGCTGGGGGTTCCAAGAAAGGCCTCTCTCCTGTGTATCCATGAGATTCGACTTGGCCCAAAGGCCAAAATTAGTGAGGAACCTGAAGAAGCAGTGAACCAGAGGGATTCTATTTTGAGAAGGACCCTCTCTCACTGAAAACTTTTACTGTAGACCTTGGTGGGGGAACAGATGTAACCTCCAGCAAGGAAACCTTATAGATTTTTGGCATGGTCAGCAGGATTGGCTGAGGAAGGTGTAACCTAAATAGTTTATCGTTCTGTCATCGGCTGGGTTGTAAGGATGATTCTATTGGTGTACAGGAGGCAGGACATTAGCGTTGCAGTGGTGTGGGTGGAGTAGAATATAAATGCCCTATAAATACATGTATGTCATTGCTCATTTGAATGAGGCTCGGGTGGACTTGACTATTGACTGCTTTCTTAAATCTCTCAGGGCCCCCAGCAGCTAGATCTTCCAGAGTTCTTGGCTTTGCCCTTTTCTATTTTACTGGTTTCAGGATACTTGGTTGTCTGATTGCATTTTCAAAAGAACACCACATCCAACAGGAGCATCAGCTTCCAGGTTTTATTGCCAAAGCTTAAAGTGTTACTAAACCCACAACAGTAAAATCAGTCTGTATATGCAGTAAAGCATGCTTGTTATACTCACTGTGGAACCTAAGGGGTTAATCGACTGCATTGTGTAAAAAGGTCATTTGATCCTGTCTTCTCTGATCCTCCTCTTCTTCCACAGTCACCAATCCATCTCCTGATAGAAGAGCCTTGGGGGCAAGGTGCACATGCTCAGTTTGTTGTGTATTGCTAGAGAGTTTTTCCTCTTGGGAGAGTGCATGTGACCAGCACAGGGTCAATGAGCACTGTCCAGACAGAGGGTCGGGGGTCCTGCAGCGTCATAGGACAAATAAAAACATCTATTACAAGCTTTAACCAGACACTGATAGAAGTCACAAAACTGCTCTAACTGCTGATGAGAAAAAGGTATTTAGCAGTTTATATTTACTAAAATTGATTGCATTTCCATATTTTGTGTACTGTGGGAGGCCAGATATAGTGAATGCAGGGTATTGGGTTTAGTAACACTTTAACTGAACAAGCTAAGGTTAGAAGCTGGTTTCTATGCAGAAGTGAGCCTGATTTTGTACTCTCCAGCTTTAGTAAATAAACAGCACACTGTTTACTTGACATCGTCCCTTCTATTACTGTATATGGATGATGGCACTGTAATGAATTTAATTCTAAAAAAAAAAAAAATCCAAGTATCTTTTTCCTAATCAATATATATCTGTCACAAGACCCAGCTCTTTCCCAGCCTGTCTGCAGGGAAACATAAGCAGGAGGAGCTTCTAGGCCTCTGCTGCCGGTCACATGTTCAGAGAAAAAAAACAGCCTTTGGAATACAGAGCAAAAATAGATAAATATAAACATAACTGTTGCAAATTGGCATACACATATATTTGAAATCAAATCTTTATCATTCTATGGAAACATGGTATGGGCAGATTTCTGCCAGTTACAAGCTGTGTCACGCCCCTCCAGCATGTGTCCTAGAGGGAGGTGAAGCTTCCATTAATCAAGATGCATTATACCTACCCCCCTTGTGTTTAGCTGGTTAGTGGGTGGAGGGAGGTAGTGGTCTGTCATTTACCACCATGTATACACCCACATGTGTGACTCTATAGTCACATTGGCTGCTCAGATGTGATCGGGAGGAAATGCTCAGCAAACTCACTGAAAACTAAGCATGTGCAGAGTTCCCACCACAGCTGCAAAATAATTCGCTAAATTGGACAAATGAACAGAAAGTGGAGATGGAGAACGGCAGGATCAACCAGGTTTTTTGCAGAATCCAGAAAACGAATCTCAGTGACTGAGGGAGTATGAACAGCATGTAATACAACATTTATTGATCTTTTTTTATGATGTAGGTTTAGTGATACTTTACGTGCAAACACTGTACACGCATGTGAATTAGACCTAGTGTCAGCCTCTTGCAGTCCCCTGTTCAGCAGGACTGGAGTGCAATAGCAAGAAGCAGTACAAGCAGCCAACTGGTTCATGTGCCGGTATGAAGCATCCTGATAGGAGGAGGAAACAGAGTGAAAGAGATGAGCTCATCACGGTCCACTCACAGGCTGGGGGAGGGGGTCCAGGACAGTTTGGGCTCAGAGGAAGTGGGTAAAATGATGCTGGCCATGAGACTGAGAGCATCTTGTAGCATAAATGAGTTACTGTGGGGGAGAGCTCTGGATTGAAAGTGAATAATGCAATAAAAGTGGTTGTAAAGTCAGTGAGCACAATTACTGCCAGTCCCTCTGTTATAACAAGCTATACTAGTGTATGCATTTTGTTTTAAATTATGCTGCTAAATACCTTTTTTCACATTACCAATGTGCGGTCACGTGACCGCCCATCCCTCTCCTTCCCTGATCTAAGGACTACAGAAGGAGAGGCCAAGATCTCCCTCTGACGTTAGTCGAGGGGTCACTTGACCGCACATCGGCAATGTGGAATAATGCATTTAGTTGCAGAATTAAAAAAAAAAAAAAAACACACACACACTGTGTATTAGATCTTGTTATAACAGAGGGAGTGGCAGTGGCAGGGGGAGAGAGAAGGACTGCAGGCTGATGGAGGCACGTAAAAACTGACCACGGTATCATGGATGAGCAGCCATGATTACGGTGGTCAGCACACTAAGGGAGACACAAGAACAGGCAGGATCAACCAGGTTTTTTTATAGCATAGAAAGGGACAAATGACACCACATGAACTAAGTGTTATCTTATTTTTGGCTAGAGTTCTGCTTTAAAGGTTATTCAGCACACTAATGTAAAACTCCACAAATAACCCAAATATCAAAAAATGCTTCTAGGCATTTGAAATTAGCTTAAAGAAATGCTTTTCCCCAAACCACTACACATAAACACATTTTTATTAAGTGCACTTGGTTTCATTATACCATTTTACAGTCATTATTATAATACAAAATTGTAACAGCTCTTTAAAAAAATGTTCAAGACATGGATTGTTAAGCAAAAGATACAAGGCTCACTATACAAAATATAGGATAATCAGAGATCGAGCGGTCAGTAGAAATCTGAACTGTGCAAAGTATGGAAACAGATGGAGGTTGTATTTATTTATTTTTTTCTTACAGGACATACACATTATAACAACTGCTGGTTAACCTCCAAGCAGACCATGCATGAGTTGCTTAAATAAGATTATATAACAATAGTACCTTGTATTAAACCAGCCTACAGCCAAATAAAGTTTTCCGGTTTCAAATGTTTAACCTCAAGCCTTAGGCTGCCTTTAGACATATATTGATTATTACAGTGCATTAACCACATGGGCCTTAAGTTGAACCTGCTTATATCTTGCCTTCCTTGATTCCCCTTCTACAACAAAATGTCATCATCATTTATATATATATTAGTATGTACAGTACCTTATTTTGGACCCTGTGATGTTATCAATGGCTTTCTGTGCTTCTCTCTACAATGCTGGCATATCATCATTGGTGGGATAGGCTGGCAGGGTGTGGTACAAAGCTTCTTGGAAAGAGCAGAAGGCTGCAGTTCAGCTTTAAAGGTAGGCCTTTGTTTTGGAAAGGGCTGGCAATTCAACGCAAAGGCCAAAAAAACATACTTGGTCCTCTTTTTTGCAACATGGGGTATTGCCCACTCCCGTAGTTATATGATGGCACGTCAGTTGGCTGATATGGCAAGTGCGCTTCATTGTGCTCTTTGCAACCACTTTAACCTACAGTTAAGCCTATAATAAGGCTTACCCTGTAGGTGCCCTGCATATCTCCTAAACCTGCATGGTTTAGGAGATATACAGTGTACTGCAATTGCCGCCGTCTTCCGCCACATGCACAGTGAAGAAACGGCCCACTGTGCTGTTTCTTCACTTCATTCATTCCGTGACTGGCGGCTTCCATGGGCGGGTGTGATGTCACGCGACTCCGGCCAGTCACAGAGACAGAGATCGCGGCCCCAGAAGGAAGAGGGGCTGAAGATGGGCGCTGCCTGCACAGGGGACATCGCAGGCTTCGTTTGCGGGTGACACATAATGGGCTACAATGTGATGCACTGTAGCCCATTATGCTTTTACTTTGCAGGGGAATATAGAGGAAGTGAACCCCATCAGGGTTTACTTCCTCTTTAAATTAGCACCCTTGTCCATTTTAACAAATACACAAGTATATTGTGTAAGCTGGATAACCATATAGATAACAAACTCGACAGGTCATGGGTCTGCATTTGAGGACCTTAAATATCCCTGAAAATGTGCACAAAACAATATTAAGCCAAATTTCTGGAAATCATTTTAGGTTGCCAATAACAAATTTGTATAATAAAAGTCAAGTAATTAAAACCTCTATCCAAAATAACAAACAATTAATTCTTGGTGTATTCTATTCTACACAACAGGACGACAAAGCACAAAATTAGCATACGCCGATGAATCAATAGATAAAAGCACAGAAAGCAGCAGCTTCTAAATTAGATTCCTAGAAATGATGGTTTCGATTTTTACTGACGCTGGTCAGATCCCAGAAGTCAGGCAGTCCACGTCTTTTTTATAGCATTTCTTTGATCAGTGGAACCCTTTGTCCCTTTCAAATTGCCTGTCGACTAGGTTGGGCTTACTGGCTCCTGATTTACTGTATGAACTTGGCTGTTAGAGAATTATAAGCCACATTTCTACAATTTATCAAATAAGATACTGAGAAATTAAATCTGACTTGGTGCCACGGGCAGCTGCCACACATTTGCTCTTTTTTTTTTTTTAAGCAAGGGTACATAGGATATTAAGTGACATGGCTTGTGCCTTACCAAATTGATTCCTTCTTATAATGAATTCAGTCACCCTGCAATCAATTACAATAATATGGGTCAGCAGCATTTCCAGAGTACAGAAAATATTTAAAGCACACATTTGTAGTTGCTGGTTATAGATTTCTCCCAAACTAACTGAAATGTTCATTGTACAAATTCAAGCTGCATGTACATTATAGTGGAGCCTTTTCCCAAACCGTGTTCTATGGAGATTCTTCCAGAGGTTATTTGGGAAAATGTAAGGGGGTCACCAGTTTTCACTGGCTGTGAATTTCTGGCCATTATTATTGGCTTAATTTTATGGTTATTAAAGGGTTACTAAACAGACAACAGTAAAATATGCTTGTTATATGCACTGTGGAACCTAAGGGTTAATCCTCTGCATTCTGTAAAAAGGTTGTTTGATCGCATCTTTTCTAATCCTTCCCTTCTTTTACTGTCCCCAATTCATCTCCTGATAGAACAGAGCCTTGGGGGACACTCTGCACACGCGCAGTTTGGCTTGTATTTCTAGAGTTTTTTCTTAGGAGGGTGCATGTGATCAGCACAGGGCCAATCAACACAGACAGAAGGTCAGGAGTCATGCAGCCTCATAGGATAGTCAGAGGAGAATGAAAACTCCTCCTACAAGCTTTATAAAGACACAGATAGAACAAGGCTGCCATATACGGTTGATGAGAAAAGGTAATTATCAGTTTATATTTTACTATAATAATTGCATTTCCATGTTCTGTGTACTGTGGGAGACCAGATCTAGTGAATGCAGAGTCCTGAGTTTAGCAACAAGCTGATATACCATAAGCTGTAGGTGTAATATTAGTGGGGGTTCTCCGAGATCTGAAAAACAAACACTCTAAGGCTTCCTCTGTAGTGGAGAGGCTGGTGTAGTGCCCGCCGCCACACCTTTTAAAAATTAAAAGTCAGCAGCTACACATACTGTAGCTGCTGACTTTTAACTTTAGGACACTTACCTGTCCTGGAGTCCAGCAATGTCGGCACCGCCACCGATCTTCGGATTGGCTGGGCGAGTGCTGCCGCCATTGAGGGTAAGGGAACCAGGCAGTGGAGCCTTTCGGCTTCACGCCGGGAACCCCACTGCGCATACGTGAGCCGCCGCTGCACTCTCTCACTGACCTAGCGGTGGAGGAGGAGGGATCCAGGCTGCCGATGTCAGCGGTCCAGCCTCCCAGATGTGGGAAAAAGGACACATGTCTAAAGACAGGTATCCTCTCCCCCCTCCCCTGAAAAGGTGCTAAATGTAACACCTGAGAGGGGGAGGAATCCGACGAGTGGAAGTTCAATTTTTGGGTGGAACTCCGCTTTAAAGCTGAACTCTATGGAAAAGAAAAAACTCCCCTTTGCAGTGGGGTTACCCCCCTGCACTAAAAGCCTTAAATGCGTGTTCATGGCTAGGGAATCCAACATAAAAACTTTAATTTACCCGATCATCCCCTCGCCCACGCTTTAAGTCCCGCAATCTCTGCCTTAGCCATGCATTTTACATGAGGACGCCAAGGGCCACCCACAGGCTGGAGTGTAAAAGGAGAAGATTTGAGCACCCGCTATCAGGAGAACAATGGATCAGGTAAGTACTAGTCCTTGGTAAATTAAATATATTTTTAAAAATCTGCACTTTAATCCAGAACTGATAAAGAAGCTGCCAACACATTACTCTGATATAGGATATGCTATAAATTAAACCCAAACGTGGCACTAAATTAACTCATAAAATAAATAAAATATGTGCAAACGCACATACTTGAAAGTGATAACAGATATATAAGAAGCAATCTGTTGCCCACCACACCGCTGTGATTACAAAGCCTCTTACTGGAAAAAAAAAAAAAATTCTGTAAGAGGCTTTGTAATCACAGCAGTGTGGTAGGCAAGAGATTGTATAGTCATTGATTTTAGATTTCCGTGGTTGTTTTGTATTGCGTGCACTTCACTGTCACTGTGTTGAGGATTTGTGGATTTCATCACTTCCTGTTGAGATCTGAGCTTTATGAATAGATATGGTCTTTGCACTTTATATATTGGCAGTAGACTACCAGTTTATACATTAATGTTTTTTTTTTATTATTTTTATTAAATTCACGTTCACACTTTTATGTATTTTACTGTGTTACATGCACTCGTGCATTTTTTATTGATATTTTGTTACTACTCTGAATGACTACTTGTGTTCATCAATCTTTTACGACAGATCTGTTAGCACTATGTGTATGCATGTATTTGCACTCACTTAGTTTTCATTTGGTATTGCACATGTTTTAATTTAAGAGTTCATTCAGTGCCACACTGGATTAAAATTGAAAGTGGTTGTAAAGGTTTGTTTTTGTATAAATAACATGTTATACTTACCTGCTCTGTGCAAGGGTTTTGCACAGAGAGGCCCCTGATCCTCCTGTTCTGGGGTTCCCCGGCGAGTGCCCCCCACAAAGAGCCAAATTTCCATGGGGGGCACGCTCCCGAGTCCTGCTGCTGCGTCATTTGACACAGACAGCAGGGCTCGGCCCCCTCCCACCATGTCACTGGATTTGATTGACAGCAGCGGGAGCCAATGACTCCCGCTGCTATCAATCTGTCCAATGAGTACCCTTAGCACTGGAACGATCAGGTTCAGGGAAGTATTAGGGGGGGCTCTGGGCGACTGCTGCAGCACAGGTGTTTTTTTACCTTAATGCACAGAATGGATTACTATGCAGTAAAGCATGCTTAAGTCCTTATTCTGGATACCCTAGGCATAAAGGAGCATTTAACCAGTTTAAGGCCTCATAGTCCAAAGCATGGATTGATCTGAAGGTATCTTCTGTATTTAGCTCTTCTTTAGAACAGACATGTTTCCACACAGAACATTAATCTCTATGGTGTTCACAGGTGTAAAAATTCATCCTGTACAGCTGTTGCTAAGCAGACTTACCTTGAAGCATTTCCATGTAAAATGTTAATACTGCCATTCTGTTATAGTACAGAGGTGCTTGGCAAGCCTTTTAGATGTTAAAGCAGCTGCTGACTTTTAATAAACAGACACTCACTTGCCCAAGGATCCAGCACCCTTCTCACCCAAGGTGGTTTCTTCACCAGCCTTCGGTCCCTGGCATTGGCATATTAACATTGGGCGGCTAGAAGAGACTCCTTGCAGCTTCATAGCTGTCTGCCTACTGTGCATGCAGCTTTTGTGAATGGTCCTGAAGCCTTCTGGGTAGAACTTCTGCTCAGATCACCTAGGCATTCTCAGCAGAAGTGGAAGCGGGTACCTGGTCACTCAAACAAAAAAACAAAAAGCTACACTCCAAAATGAATGCGCCATGGGGTGAGGCATAGAAAAAGCAGAACTTTCCCTAGTGCCAGGCTAACAGTTTCTTGGGCCCGATCAGGTGATCACTTTTCTGAGTCCCTTTTCTGTTAAGGGGACCCAAATTTGCAAGCAGAACCCCATTGGGAGTTTTAAACTGGAAACCATTTATTTAACAAATAAACCATTTAATTAAAAATTTGCAACAGCAGCATATCTGCACTCCAACCATCCATACAATAATAGTACGAGGAGGAGAATTCTGTGATCCTGGGATCATCAGTGGTAATGTGCTTCGGATTTTCAGAGGCAATCCAGATTTCCAGAGGACATTTTTGCTACATGTGAATTTAGAGCAAGAGATTTAGACTGAATGCACAGTACACCAGTCCCTGCACACACCTGAAGGTAATTTACCAAGGTCAGGGTTAAGGGCTGATTCACACCAGATGCATTCCAGTGTATTTTTATTCTTCATAAAAAATGCATGGTCAGTGTTTACTATGGATTCCAATGTCTCTAGTTCACACCAGTTCAATGTGTTCCAATGCAGTCAACAAAAGTAGAACACGCCACATTTTTTTCCTGTATGGAACACATTTGGAATGCAGAAAAACACGCAAAAAAAGAGAAAAAAAAAAAAAAAAAAAAGCACTGGAGCACATCAAACACAGGCATGCAAAAACATAGCCAAGATATAGAAATGGTGGTGTGAACTGGCCCTAAGCACAAATTAGGTAAAAATGCAACTCCCCACTGCATATTATTAGAGGCATGTACATGAATAGCACACCTATGTGCTACATATCTGCACTTTAGGTTCAGTATTTGCAACCACATTTATATACATTAGTAGATATTAAGTATTAAAGGCCAGTACCTGCCAGAATAGAGATTACAACTTTGTGTGGTTAATGACAGGTTGAATGGTCTGGCTACTTGTATCTCTTATGGCCTCCAGTATAAGCAAAAACATATTCCCAGGGCCAACCAATTACAGTTTTCAGTGGCAGCCCGTCCACACGGGGAGCAGGAAGGCCGCCCCATTAATCCATAAGCATGGATCTCAATGTTTTTTTTTTTTTTGTTTTTTTTTAGAAGCACATGATTAGAGCTTGAGGCTTTAAAAAAGGGTGGGCTCGGGGCACAGAGCTCTCGTCCCTGAGTCCACCCAGGTGTGTGACAATAGCGAATTAATATTCGCTATTGTCTTCCTAAATTTCCTCCTGGCCAATCAGGAAGCGGGTTGGATTGTTTGCCACGCCGCGCCCCCCCCAAAAAAAAATAGCACCAGCCGCCACTGCAGTTGTCATTACAAAACCTAAATAGTGGTGTTCTACATCTCCAACAAATTTTCCTAAATGTAGGATACACAAATAATTAGCAAGCACAGTTACAAGAATGACACCTTCACTATAGCTTTTCAGGACATACAAATGCAAAAATGCAACACATCATTTCAGCCTCTGATCTAAAAAATTGGCGGGTGATTCAATGCACCAGTGGCCATTGAAATCTTTTTTTTGGGGATGTAAAAGCTAAAATAATGGTGAGTACTGAGAAGAGGGAGGTAGGTTGTGCTGTATGAGCTTGCTGCATGATGTGCCTGTTTCAAACTACCCCCACAACACCAAGCAAGAAGGAAGGAAACTGCACCAGCCAGAAAGAAAGGGAGGTAATTTGTAGCATCTTAAAACACGAAAACCTGAATCCAGCAGGAATTGGTATAATTAACTGCTGACAATTAAGAGCATACATTTTAAACCGATAGGCACAGTAAAAACATTGGTATTCTTTTTTTTTTTTTAAACCTTTTCCATAAAAAAAAGCATATTGGCATGTCTGTTGATACAAAACAGTTATAAAATGGGATCCCATGTCAGACCACACAGGTGTTTTCATTTGGAAATATGCTCCTCTGCATTACTTTAGATCTAAGAATTAGACATTTCTGTTAAGACAGATCCGCGCATCACTAGGTGCCTTCTCAGAAGGTGCCTCCAGTGTTTCGAAGACATTCAAGTATGTACATGATTTGACAAGGAAGATTATGGTTATATAAGCTTTGAGATGATCCTTCCTTCCAGTGTAGTTTCAAGTAGTTTTTAGATACTCAGTAGGCTTAGTTAAAATCCACAGGCGAATGATAAAAATTGAAATGTTCCATACATTTAAGAAAAAAAACAAACAAAAAAAAGTTCCTGTTAATAGTTGACCTACTTTTGTGAAAAAGCGATATTCACAGAAATACTGATCATTAGCGTTAGTGAATATCTCGTGTCTTGCTGCTTTTTTTCTTTTTCTAAATTAGTTTCAGTAGTTCTGCAGGAATTGTAAACCATCGATCAGTCTGCATTAAACCAGATATTCACCTACATACGAAAGCTGCGGGTCCTCTGAAATGACTGGAAGGGTCTCTTAAGAGTGAAAAATGACAGCTGAGACTTTAGGGTCGGTCGCTCAGGAAAGATCGCTGCCTCGCTTTCTGGTGTGGGGAACCGTTCCTTGTAGACTTGTGGGTGAGACCTTTGAAACTGAAGAGGAACAATTGGTTCAATAAGCAATAAGCAGAGGTTTTCAAATGCAGATATATCTAGCAAGTATTCATCCAGATCATTTGATAAGGAACATTTAAAGTGATTATTAAAAGAAAAGAAAATCCTAGCCTTACAAACAAGTCACACTTACCTGCTCTGTGCAGAGAGCAGCCCCAATCCTCCTCTTCTTGGGTCCTCCCACCGGCGCTCCTGGCATCTCCCCCTACTGAGTGCCCCCATAGCAAGCCATTTGCAATGGGGGCACTCCTGCATGCTCACTGACGAGCCCCGCTGTCTCTCAGTCAATGAGGCAAGAGAGAGAGCCGCTGCTCTCATGCACAATGCTCGCTCAAGATTGAGTGCCCAAAGCCCTGTTGGACGACAACGGACAGTCCACTTTCAGAGCCTAGGGGAATTAGGATCAGGTAAAATTTTTGGTCCCTTAGACCTAAATCAGCATTTAACCCTTGTGTGTGGGGGCCTTATAAAAGCCCAAAAGAAGCTCATTTTTAAGGCATGGTATTGCTGAGGACTTAAAATTGTGTTCAACCCCCCTACAATGCAATAAAAAAGCAGGACAAATGATAAGTTTTTCTAGGGTGTCAGGTCCTGCACTGCATAACTGCTGCTATGACGCTTTAGGAATGCATATATAAAGTAATATTCAGCTACTTCAACACGTTCCCTTTTGAAAACTGATTTTTCATTAGTCAAAAGTCCTTCACAATTTCAATGAGAGTTGTTTTATGCCAGTTTGCTATAGATTTACTGCACACTCTACACTGCGCTATCAATTTAATGCAATTCAGAAAGTGTAGCGTTTCATGTGATACCCCATGCATTAATCAATCGCTAACATGGTGCAATGAGATCTTGACAAATGAAACATCACATAAATGATCAGCTTTTGGACTCTGGCACCTGCTGGACAGAAGAGGAAGTGCACATTTATATTCCAGTGCAACAGTATTTACGTGGTTGTCAAATGCAGAACGTTTTTTGCAGGGTTTTTATTCACATTCTGTGCCTACTAGTCCATGTGCAGTGTATACTACATTCACACAAATATTTGTGAATTGCTTCGGACAGTTACAAAATTTTTATTGATGGATAGGAAAAGCAGCAAACTGAACTTGAATTTTAATTGGATTTTATTGAACAGTAAACACTGATAATCAGCTGCCCATATAAGCCTTAACCACTTCAGCTCTCATACCTGTACATAGAACAATTCGTACATTTCCAATATGTGTCTTTTTATTTAACTTCAGCATTACTTCAGATAACGTAATAAAGGGATTTTATTAAAACTTACCGTAAAATCCTTTTCTCCGAGTTCACTGACAGACGCAGCTTCTTCATTAACTTCACGGGGTTTTATGTTCGTCCAACTAGGAGTTAACTAGGCAGGGAAAAGATCAGCTGGCCCCTCCCTTGGGGGCCGTCCTCTCTTCCTACATAAAATCCCCTCACAGCATAGCTCTCCAGTTCGTACACAAGCCGTACCAAAACAGAGCTCAG
>BLSH010135440.1:241137-260762 GCA_018402905.1 Glandirana rugosa
GACTTCAATTTATTTTTCTGTGTATAACCTTTACATGCTTAACAAGATACATGTCCATACTCTCGACTTCACCAATTCCGAATATACCCGTCGACTAATAGTCACAAATGACAAGTTATTTTAGGTTAATTTTAAGTTCAAGTCAAACGACGAAAAGGATAGGTAGTTATTTTTAAAACATTGACAGGCTTCGTTAAGTGTTTATAAACACACTTACATCATATGTGACGTGTACCTGATCATCCGTGTATTCTGTGCCTACTAGTCCATGTGCAGTGTATACTACATTCACACAAATATTTGTGAATTGCTTCGGACAGTTACAAAATTTTTATTGATGGATAGGAAAAGCAGCAAACTGAACTTGAATTTTAATTGGATTTTATTGAACAGTAAACACTGATAATCAGCTGCCCATGTAAGCCTTAACAACTTCAGCTCTCATACCTGTACATAGAACAATTCGTACATTTCCAATATGTGTCTTTTTATTTAACTTCAGCATTACTTCAGATAACGTAATACATACATTTTTTTTTATGGAGGAAAAAACAAGACTCTTTGGCATTATCGGTTTGCAAAAATATTTAATTTTCTATGAAATTGTAGACAAAATATGCACATTATATATATATATATATATATATATATATATATATATATATATATATATATAGCGACAGCCGGCAGGTAAAATCACCTGGGTGCGTTCAAGATAGCAGATACATTTGCCCCAGGTTCATACTTCATGCGGATGGCATCCACTAGGGGGAGTGCTGGGAGTCTTGCAGGAGTAATGAGTCCAGCCGAGGTGAGCTGGCTCATTAAGGGCTCTGCAAGAGCTCCCAGCAGGCATAGGTGAGTGCTCCATCCTGGAACCAGTTTCTGTGGCCATAGACTGGGGAGCGCAACACACATCCTATACAAGGTAAGGCCTGCGTGGCTGAGTGTCCTGTAGTGAGAGGTAGGAGCTAGGTACCTCGGTAGGATGTACCCAGCTGACAGACAGGGAAACCTATTGTGCAGTCAGTGGCCTAGGATTTATTTTGTTGTCTGTTTTTGTTTTGCGGTTTTTCACATTGTAACTAGTGAGAATAACCTACCTTTTTGTTTTCACCTGAAACTGCTGTCTCGCTGTGCCTAAATTGTGTAGTGAACCCTTCCAGGGGGTCAAACATGCCCACTGCCGAGCTAACCCCCTTATATACACACACACACACACACACACACATACATACACACGCACACTATCTCACAAAAATAGAGTGAGTACACCCCTCACATTTTTGTAAATATTGTATTCTATCTTTTCATGTCACAACACTGAAGAAATGACACTTTGCTACAATGTAAAGTAGTGAGTGTACAGCTTGTATAACAGTGTAAATTTTCTGTCCCTTCAAAATAACTCCACACAGCCATTAAAGTCTAAACCACTGGCAACAAAAGGGAGTACACCCTTAAGTGAAAATGTCCAAATTGGGCCCAATTAGCCATTTCCCTCCCCGGTGTCATGTGACTCATTAGTGTTACAAGGTCTCAGGTGTGAAGGGGGAGCAGGTGTGTTAAATTTTGTATTATCGCTCTCACTCTCATACTGGTCACTGGAAGTTCAACATAGCACCTCGTGGCAAAGAACTCTCTGAGGATCTGAAAAAAATAATTATTGCTCTACATAAAGATGGCCTAGGCTATAAGAAGAGTGCCAAGACCCTTAAACTGAGCTGCAGCACGGTGGCCAAGACCATACAGCGGTTTAACAGGACAGGTTCCACTCAGAACAGGCCTCACCATGGTCGACCAAAGAAGTGGACTGCACATGCTCAGCGTCATATCCAGAGGTTGTCTTTGGGAAATAGAGGAATGAGCGCTGCCAGCATTGCTGCAGAGGTTGAAGGGGTGGGTCACGCACACAAATTGGTCTGCATGGCTGTCGTCCCAGAAGGAATCCTCTTCTAAAGATGATGCACAGAAACTGTTTGCTGAAGGCAAGCAGACTAAGGACATGGATTACTGGAACCATGTCCTTTGATCTGATGAGTTTAAGATAAACTTATTTGGTTCAGGTGGTGTCAAGCGTGTGTGGCGGCAACCAGATGAGGAGTACAAAGACAAGTGTGTCTTGCCTACAGTCAAGCATGGTGGTGGGAGTGTCATGGTCTGGGGCTGCATGAGTGCTGCCGGCACTGGGGAGCTACAGTTCATTGAAGGAACCATGAATGCCAAAATGTACTGTGATATACTGAAGCAGTGCATGATCCCCTCCCTTCGGAGACTGGGCCGCAGGGCAGTATTCCAGCATGATAATGACCCCCAAAGACATCTCCAAGATGAACACTGCCTTACTAAAGAAGCTGAGGGTAAAGGTGATGGACTGACCAAGCATGTCTCCAGACCTAAACCCTATTGAGCAGAAAACAGAAGATGGAGGAGAACAAGGTCTCTAACATCCACCAGTTCCTTGATGTCATCATGGAGGAGTGGAAGAGGACTCCATTAGCAACCTGTGAAGCTCTGGTGAACTTCGTGCCCAGGTGGTTAAGGCAGTGCTGGAAAATAATGGTGGCCACACAAAATATTGACACTTTGGGTCTAATTTGGACATTTTCACAGTTTATTCACTTTTGTTGCCAGCGGTTTAGACATTAATGGCTGTGTGCTGAGTTATTTTGAGGGGACAGCAAATTTACATGGTTATACAAGCTGTACACTCATTACTTTACATTGTAGCAAAGTGTCATTTCTTCAGTGCTGGGACATGAAAAGATATAATAAAATATTTACAAAAATGTCAGGGGTGTACTTACTTTTGTGAGATACTGTATACACTATGAATTTTCCGCATGTGTTTTCATTTTCAGCTTTATACGTTCTTCTTTATTGTTATTATTCATTATTTTTTAGTTTTTCAGCTTTATACATTTCTCACTTTCATTTTTGTTTGTATGGGGGACACAGTCCGGGGTTTCCGCCGAATATGATGCCACTCTTACTCGGGAGGATGCAGCCGTCCTGGAACGAGTCTGTGCGCTCAATGTAGGGCGGATGTTTGGCCCGCTCTTGACAGGTGCACTGTGGCTGGATGAGCTCTGCTTATGTCGGGTGTGAGAGACTTGGCTGTGTCTCCCCTGGACTAGGACTTGCCTGCGTAGCTTTTGATTGGCAGGAACCCGGTGTGAGGAGTCTTGGCTCGCTCACATCCAGGTTGTATTTTGTCCATGTCCCCGCACTTTGATTACCCCTGTGGGATCAGGGGATGTCTCCGCCACCTAGCGATTATCTATGCGGCACTTGTACAGGGGTGAGTGTACACCTATGGCTATGTTTAATGTTATATTGGCTCTTATTGTAATTATCTTATACAAGAATATATATCTACACCAAATTTAAATTTTATTTTTTCTGCTTGTCTCGCCCTCATGCTCATCTTTGGTGGGTGGGCCTTCCCAATCAATTTGGTTCATTGATTAATCAATCAATTGATTCCCCAATCAATTTCTTTTGAGTTTCTTTCTCATATTAAGCACTAGGCATTGGTGTCCAGAATAGCTTGGCTCTGAAGAAGGGGGTGTGCCCCCAAAACACATCAGCCTATACCCTTGCTGTGCCCGCACTGTTTTATTGTGCACTTGTATGGCCCATTGTGGGTCGCCATTTTTGTGAGTATCCACCTTTAACCTTTTAAACACCTATTCAATGTGTTTGGTAATGCACTAGGTGTGCGTGCCTCCCTTTTTGTTCGGTTTTATTATGCTTGGATCCTAGTCCGAACCCATGTAAGCGAGCCCACCAGTTAGCGGTCACTGTCCAGGGAGAATCGTCTGATGCTGGGGCATCCCATGCCACGCAGCCACGTGTATATTACAGGCATGGATACAAGCAGTGGAAGACCTGATGGCCGCATATGACTGGTCCAGTACTAGTAACTCGCTTTCTGGAGGACTCATACCTATGCGGATTAGAATCCAAACACGTGCTCATCCCTACTCACAGGCACCCTATATGTGCCTGAATTTAACTGCTGATGTTCGTTTAAGATCACCACAAATTTTCTTTGAAGGCACTGATGATTTTTTTTCCCTTAAATCTCCAGTCATTCCAAAGGTTTTGATAGCTGCCAGCATTCCCTAATATTTATATAGGAGATACAGAACCAATGATTTTTCACCTGTTTCAGTTTCTTCTTCTTCTCCTTGGAGGACATCTGGTTGTTATTAATAATATCCTCCAACACGACCCGTACTGGATCTTGAGGCTTGCTCAGCTTCTCATATTCATACTGAAGCTTTGCTGGTTGGGGCTTTTCAAAGATGGGGTGTAGAGTGGAGTCCATATCTGCTCCTGGATACTTGATCTAAAGAAACAAATAGAAGTGCTGTAATGTAAGAAGCTTTTTTTACTTTTCCCTTACTCGGATAGTCCATTCTGAGACAGCAAATAAGTCTATGTATCAATCAGTTTCACCTTTAGCCAGCCATACACAAGAGAGGGAGACCAGGAGCATTTTGTGCCAAGGTACCCAAGCATCAACTGTAATACAAAAATTGTTCAACATACTCTAATGAACAGAACAAAACAACTAAATAATAACAGGATTTTATTAAAGTGGAGTTTCATGCTGACTTTTAATAAACAGAAACTTACCTGTCTCCAGGTCCAGCGACAGCTGCTCCCGAAGCCTCGCTCGTCTCCCCCCTCCTCCCTGCGGCGCCGGCATTGCAAGTGTGGGCACCAGCCGTGGCTTCACGGCCGGGCACGCACTGCGCATGCGTGAGTCGCGCTGCGTGTTGCCAGTGGCCAGGCAATCTTCTGGGACCTGTGACTTGTCCCAGAAGATTGCCAGGAGGGAGGGGCCGCCTAGGAGGAGTCGCCTAGGCGGCCCCGAGGCGGATAGTGGAAGAGGGACAGGAAGTCCCTCTGAAACCTGGGGACACACTCCCCCCCCCCCCAAAAAAAATTACATGCCAAAATGTGGCATGTAAGGGGGTGAGGAGTGCTTAAAGCGGAAGTTCCATTTTTGGGTGGAACTCCGCTTTAAGAACTTACCGTAAAATCCTTTTCTCTGAAATCACTGAAAGACGCAGCCCTTCATTGACAAGTGGGGTTTATGCACATCCTACTAGGAGTAGACTAGGCAAACACAAAAAAAGCAAGCTGACCCCTCCCAGGGGGCCGTCCTCACTCCAGCATATAACCCCCAGCTCTGCATAGCATATCAGTTCGTAACAAACCGTACAAACGCAACACAGAGGGGTGGGTGCTGCGTCTGTCAGTGAACTCAGAGAAAAGTATTTTACGGTAAGTTCTTAATAAAATCCTATTTTCTCCTACGTTCACTGACAGACGCAGCCCTTCATTGACAAGTGGGGATGTCCCAAGGCAGTGTCATTCAAGAGGGGTGGATAACAAACAACAACTGTACCCAACAGAATCCTCTCAGGAGGCGCCAGCCGCGCCTACACCGCCGCCTGTAAAACTTTACGGCCAAAAGCAGCATCCGCGGATGCCAACACATCAACTTTGTAAAACTTAACAAAAGTGTGCACCAAGGCCCAAGTAGCCGCTTTGAACACCTGAGACACCGAAGCTTGGTGTCTGAAAGCCCAGGAAGTGATAACTGCCCTGGTGGAATGAGCCGTGACTGGAAAAGGGGGGACTTTGCCCCAAACAGTATACGCATGGGTCACGGTCTGTCTGATCCAATGGGAAACAGTAGCAGACGAGGCCGCCAACCCTTTGCTCGGGCCTTCTGTCAGTACAAACAACGCATCAGACTTCCGAAAAGAAGCTGTAGCCACCAAATACACCCGCAAAGCCCTCACGACATCCAAAGAATGTAAATCAATCTCCTTGGGATGTGACGGGTGCGGACATAATGAAGGGAGAACAATATCCTCATTAATGTGAAAAGAGGAAACCACCTTCGGTAGGAACGAAGGGGAAAGGCGCAGGACCGCCTTATCCTTATGAAGGACCAAGTAGGGAGACCTACATGACAAAGCCGCCAACTCAGACACCCGCCTGGCGGATGTAATGGCCACCAAGAAAGCCACCTTTTGCGACAACAAATGCAAGGGAATATCCCTGATCTTCTCGTATGGCAGTTTCAGCAGCACAGAAAGTACCAAATTTAAATCCCACGGCGCCAAAGGCGACCGTGCCTGAGGAGCCAAATGACGTACACCCTGTACAAATGTATGTATCAACGAATGTCGCTAAAGGACGTTGAAAAAGAATCGCCAGAGCCGAAATCTGACCCTTGAGTGTACTCAATGCCAATTTGTTATCCAGGCCTTGCTGCAAGAAGGCCAGCACCCAAGACACAACGCAAGAGCGGGGGTTCCAACCCCGCCTCACACCAGGCAATATAGGCCTTCCAGGTCAGACACCGCTATCCCTCAGCACCTGGGACTCAATAGCCAAGCCGTCAAAGCCAGCGAGGGTAAAGCAGGGTGCAGGATGGGTCCCTGTGACAGCGGATCTTCACGCAGCGGAAGACGCCAGGGAACATCTGTCACCATCTGCACCACGTCGGCGTACCAAGGGCGCCGAGGCCAATCCAGAGCCACCAGGATTGTCGGAATACCCTCTGCAGTAGCCGCGGCAGAAGCTTGAGGGGAGGGAAGGGGTACAGGAGCCGGTACCGACCCCAAGGCCCTACCAGCTCGTCCATGGCGGCCGCCAACTGGTCCCTTGTTCTGCACACGAACGTCTGCACCTTGTAATTGAACCTGGACGCCATTAGGTCCACGTCTGGCGTGCCCCACCTGTGGCAAATCTGGCGGAACACCTCTGGATGTAGGGACCATTCCCCCTGATCCAGTGTCTGGCGACTGAGAAAGTCCGCCTGCCAATTTTCTATGCCCGGAATGTAAATGGCAGAGATTGCCTACACGTGAAGTTCTGCCCATCTCAGAATGTGAGCCGCTTCCGCAGCCGCTGCCGAGCTCCTCGCTCCGCCCTGATGGTTCACGTACGCCACCGCCGTGGCGTTGTCCAACTGGACCTGAACCGGGAGGCCGTGCAGCCTTACCGTCCAGTGGGAGAGGCAGAGCCTAATTGCCCTCAGCTCCAGGACATTTATCGGAAGGTGGGATTCCTGCGCCGACCAACGGCCCTGAGCAGACAGCTGCCCCAGAACCCCCCCCAGCCCGATAGGCTGGTGTCGGTCGTGACTATCGACCAATTCACGGGGAGAAACGACTTCCCCAACGTTAGAGCCGGGGCCCGAATCCACCAGGTCAACGATCCCCTGGTCTGATGATCCAATCTGATCAGCTGGTCCAGGGACAGCGGAGACTTGTCCCACCTTAACAGAATCGCTTGCTGTAGGAGCCGAGTGTGATTCTGGGCGTAAGGTATCGCCTCGAAGGCTGAGACCATGAGCCCTAACACCCACATACAGAACCGTAAGGAGGACCACTGGCGTGACAGCAGAGTTCGCACCGTTGCTTGCAGTGTCAGCAACTTGGCTGGAGGTAAGAACATCTTCGCCTACTCCGTGTCCAGAATTAGACCCAGATATTCCAGTCGACAGGACGGGGTCAACGTCGACTTCTGCAGGTTGATCAGCCAGCCGAAGTCTCTCAACGAGGCCATGGTGATAGCCACATTCTACTCCAGGGCTGAAGCAGACTCCACTCGCACGAGTAAGTCGTCGAGGTATGCTACCAACGCAATGCCTCTCTGCCTCAATAGCGCCAGCACCGGAGCCACCAGCTTGGTGAATACCCGAGGAGCCGAGGCCAGACCGAAGGGAAGTGCCACAAATTGGTAATGTAGATCCCCCACCGCAAAGCGCAGGAAGCGTTGGTACCGGAGACAAATGGGAACATGGAAATACGCGTCCCTGATATCCAGAGACGCCATGAAGTTCCCTTGGTGCAGGGCGGCCAAGACCGAACGGACAGATTCCATCCTGAATTTCCACGCCTTCACAAAGTGGTTTAGCGCTTTTAGATCCCGAACTGGCCTGACCCCACCCTTTTTGGGCACCACAAAGAGGTTTGAATAGAAGCCGCAGAACCTTTCCAGCGGAGGTACCGGCACAATCACCCCTTGTTTGGAGAGCGTCTGAACAGCCCCTAGGAGAGCCTCTCGATGCCCCTGAGGGAGTCTCAAGTTCGATGAGAAGAACCTGTCTGGGGGTAGAGTGCTGAACTCTATCCTGTATCCGGAGGACACCACTTCCTGTACCCACCGGTCGGAAATACGGGCAGTCCACCTGTCTGCGAACCCCAGAAGTCGGCCCCGCACCCGAGAGTCGGGTGGGGGCAACCCATCATGCGGAAGAGGACTTCTCCTCCGTCTTTTCGTTCTTGCGCTGCCAGGGCTGCTTACCGGACCCCGAGGCAGTCTTGCCGGGCCTTGAGCCCTTGCCCGCTGCACCGGGCGCAGGAAAAAAAAAAAGCTTCTGGCCCGAAGATGCAGGACCCTGCTTGCGCCGCCTGGGCTCCGGAAGAAAAGGTACTCTTCCCCCCAGTAAAATCCTTAATGATTTCACCCAAAGATCCGACCACCCTGAAAGGGAAGATCCGTGAGGCCCTTTTTGGACGTGTGGTCACTCGACCAACAGTGTAACCACAGCACCCGTCTGATAATGACTGCAAAAACAGACATCCTAGACAGCATGGGGAGCAGGTCCAAGGCTGCATCACACAGGTACCGGAGACCCTGTATCAGATGGTCCGTCTGCTGTGATGCCTCAGGCAAACATCCACAGCCCAACTCATTGTGCAACTCAGTCACATACTCCGTAAGTGACTGCGCCACCATGTCCGACGCCAGAGCTGGTCTCATGGCTGACCCCGCCACCAAGAACAGTGCCTTGGATACCGCCTTCATCCGCCTATCGGCCGGATCCTTAAAAGAGGGAGACCCCTCCAAGGGGATGGTCAGGCGAGCCACCGGAGGGTCCACTGTGGGGGATGCCCACTTCTGCACAAAACTGTCCTCAAAGGGATAGTGCACAGAAAAGGAATTCTGTGGACGCTGCCATTCCTTATAGACCAGCTGGTCAAAAAAATTGAGCATAAGGATATGCCCTAGGGGTCCGAGACGGCTTAAAGGACCCACAAATGTAGGCAGTCTCCTGCGACTCCCCAGCCTGGTCCAGCCGCAAAGACGCACGGATATCAGTGATCAGGGAGGCCACAAGCGCCCTTTTGCACGCCACCGAGGCCTCCTGGTCTTCCTCACCATCCGAGGGCTCCAGTTCACCATCTGAGAGCTCCATGGGAGTCCCCGTGACCACTGAGGCCCCTTCCGGTTCAGAATCCTCCCCTGAAGATGGAGGGGGCTGGACGCTTTTTATCCAGCCCCTTAGCACGGCTCGGCACCCCCTGGGTGAAAAACTCCCCCAATATGGGCGTTAACTGATCCAGGGGAACCAGAGGACCCAGCGCAGCCTGTGCTTCCACAGATCCCTCCAGAGAAGAACCCGCAGGTTCAGCCACCATTGTGCCACCGGAACACTTGCTAGGCCTATAGGCCATGACACCCCCACAATGCAGCCCCACCACTGCCCCACAGAGCAACCGGGAGAATACCCAGGAGGACTGTACCAACCGCCACCGACACCCCAGGGAGAGGCAGCTATACTTGCTGTATCAATTGCCCTTCAAGCGCTGCGTCCCAGTAGGAGTGCTGGCCGCCTGTCTTGTGCCGTTACCGCCGCTGTGCTTGCACCTCTGTCCAGAGGGAAAGAGGAAGAAACGGCACCAGCACGCATGTTTTCTTCAGCAGGCACACCAAAAATGGCCGTCGAGCGATCACAAGAGGCCAAAGCGCGCTCCACACAGGGCGCAACTACGGCAAAATGGCCGCCGAGCATCCACAAGCCCACAAAATGGTCGCGGCTACGGCAAAATGGCGGCGGATCGCACCCTCCACAAATTGCCCAGCCCCCCTCCGCACCCCTGGGGGGGGTCACTCACCAATCCGATGGGCGCAGCGGGTAGTCACCCAGTAGCAGACCTTCCTCCCAGCAGGTGGGAAGGGATGCTGCAGGCCAAGCGCCCCTGGGCGCGAGCTCAGCCCGGTCACTGGACGCAAGTGGGAGTCACCCACTAGCCTCCCACACGGAACGGGTACGATGCGGCGGACCCCGCTAAGGCTAAGGGTAGCTCGCATCGGTCTGCCGTGCTGGGGCAATTTCAGGATTCGAGATATCCTCTATGCCCCAGCCGGCTACCTGATAGCAGTCTTCATCAGATAGCTTGAGAAAAGCAAAAAAAGAAGAAAAAATTGGGGAACCGTCTAACTCCTTGCACTAGGCATAAAAAAACTGATATGCTATGCAGAGCTGGGGGGTTATATGCTGGAGTAAGGACGACCCCCTAGGAGGGGTCCGCTTGCTTTTTTTCTGTTTGCCTAGGCTACTCCTAGTAGGATGTCCACTTGTTAATGAAGGGCTGCGTCTGTCAGTGAACGTAGGAGAAAATAAACTTTATTTTATACAGTGCCTTTAAAGCGGTAGTAAACCCTAAAATCTATTTTTACCTACAGGTAAGCCTATAATAAGGCTTACCTGTAGGTAAAAAGAATATCTCCTAAACCTGCATGGTTCAGGAGATATTCGCCCTGCATGCAGCCGCTGACATTAGCGGCGCATGCGCTCTGACGATCCGGCCGAGGCGGCCGGCAACTCAGAGCTGGCTGCCGGTGCGAAGAGCTCCCGCGCGCATGCGCGGGAGTGACGTCACGCGGCTCCGGCCACTCACAGCGCCGGAGCCGCGTACCCGGAAGACAGAAGAGGACAAAGATGTCAGCGTCCTTAGCGCTGACCGACTCGGGCATCGTGGGCCTCGTTCTAAGGTAAGTATTTCATAATATGTTAGTATGCGATGCATACTAACATATTATGCGATTTTCTTGCAGGATTTTTTTTTATTTTTATTTCTATCAGCGGGTTTACTACCGCTTTAAAGGTGGCTTCTCAAAGCGCTTTACAAGGAAACCACAAGACATACACAGGATAACTTAACATAAGGGATAAAAAGAAAATTAAGTGAAAGCTGGTCTAAAGAAGAAAGTTTTTAGATTTGATTTGAACGAGTTTAGAGAAGAGGAGTCGCTGACATTCTTATGAAGTGAATTCCATAGCTTTGGAGCATAGCAGGAGAAGTTTCTGTCCCCCATTGAGTGTAGGAGAGTAGGGGGGACACACAGTAAACCAGAATTTGAGGAGCGGAGGTTACGAGGGGGAGAAAAAGTTGAAAAAAGTACAGAGAGATAATGGGGTGCCAAGTTTAGGTAAGCAAGAGGATATTAAAGTCTATGCGAAACCTGACGGGTAGCCAGTGCAAGGACTCCAGGATAGGGGTAATATGATCACTTGTACCAGACCTAGGTCAGGATTCTAGCAGCATAATTTTGAACATATTGGAGCCGATTTATGATGGATTTAGGTAGACCAGCAAGTAGAGCATTGCAGTAGTCAAGTCGGGAGAACAAAAATGTATGGATCAGCTTTTCAGCTACAGTGTATGATAGCATGGGACGCAGCTGTGCAATGTTTCTCAAGTGGAAAAAAGATGTTCTGACAACATTTTGTACATGTTGCTCAAAGGTTAGACTAGCATCGAATATCACCCCTGAATTTTTCAATTTAGACTGAAGCTCAAGTACAGTGCCATCTATAGATAAGCTATTAGGACTAGCCTTCCCTAATTGATGGGGGGTGCCAATAAGCATGACTTCAGTCTTGTCTAAGTTTCATTGAAGGAAGTTATGGGCCATCCAAGCTTTTATATAACAAATACAGTTAGATAGGAGAGAAGCAAACAAGGTAGAATCTGGTTTAGTGTGGATGTATATCTTAGTGTCACCAGCATAAAAGTGGTACTTGAGTCCATGTGATCTAAGCAGTTGGCCAAGTGGAAACATGTTAAAAAGTAAGGGACCCAAGATTGAGCCCTGAGGAACACTGTACTTGACTGGGCCAGATTCAGACTTGAATCCACCAAGAGAAAAAGTGACAGCGATCAGTGAGATATGACTTAATCCATTTCAGAGCCAATTCTGAGACTCCAAATATGGTTTCAAGGCGAAAGAGTAATATTTTGTGGTCTACAATATCAAAGGCAGAACTAAGATCTAGTAGGATAAGGATAGTTAGTGACTCGGAATCAGAGACTAACAGAAGGTCGTTAGTGACTTTGACCAGATTGGAGGGGTTCAAATAGATTATTTAAAGTCAGGTGATTATGTAACTGAGATGTCACAGCCCGCTCGAGGATCTTGGCAAGGAAAGGTAAGTTAGATATTGGGCGAAAATGGTTTAAATTGTCCAGGGCCATGTTGGATTTTTTTGGTACCGGGGTGATAGCGGCAGTTTTGAGGATTGTTGGTACAAAACCAGTGCTAAAGGGAATCATTTAGGATATTGAGGATAATGGGGCATAGAGAACTAAAACTGGATTTAAATAAGTGGGTGGGAATAGGGTCAAGTATGCAAGTGGAGGATTTCATATTTGAGACCAAATTAGTTAGAGATGAAGAGTCAAGTACAGAGAAGTCGGAGAGAGGGGAGCCAGTGAAGCTACTCAGGAAGTGATGTGGATAAAACATGTGGTGTGGTAAGAATTTGGTGTCTTATTTTGTCATTTTTTTGAGCAGGAAAAAAAAATCTAGGAATGTGTTACAGAGCTGTGTTGAAGCAGGTAGTGTGGAGGGACTGTGATGTTTTAATAATCTGTCGATGGTGCAGAAGAGTTGTCTAGGGTTGCCAAGATGTTTTTCTATAGCATGGGAGAAAAAGTCTGATCTAGCAGTCCCAACTTTACCCTTATAGACATGCTTGAATTTATGCAGCGCTTATATAGTACACATACTAGGGCCAATTTAGACACAAGCCAATCGCCTCCCCGCATGTTTTTGGAGTGTTGGAGGAAACCGGAGTACCCGGAGGATACCCTTCGCAGGGACAGGGAAGACTGGCAAACTCCAGGCAGGTAGTGCTGTGGTTGGGATTTGAACCAACAACCCCAGTGCTGCTAGGCGGAAGCACTAATCACTTAGCCACTGTGCTGCCCATACACACCACAACGGTGCAAAAGGGCCCTTACAGAGAGAGATGGTCCCTGTATCATACTGTACCAACAATTCAATTGGGTTTGTTCTCTAAATCCGTAATCTTATTAGGTTTTTTAGTGTATTATTAAGCTACAACAAATACAGATTATTCAAAATATAATTGCTCTTACTCATCAACGTGAGTGCAGCGAAAAGTTACCCTAACCACAGAAACTGCTACTTCTCTTTAGGATGATGGCAGAATCACTGTGGTGCACAGCAACTACTTTCTGTAGAAAAAAAAAGTGACTCTTCCATGCGGTCCTGGAACACACAGGCCTCACACATGGATGTTTTTACAGCCACGGTTTGGAGCTTTTTTTACAGCTTAAAAACGCCTCTCCATGTTATTCAATGGCCTCATACACACACAGGAGTTTTTGAGCTGTAAGAGGCATAGGCGTAAGCTAAAAAAAAAAAAAAAAAAAAAACCCAGGACCAGCGTGCTCTGAGGCTTCAGTGCTAGAGCTGTTTTGAAGCAGACGCCAGTAAAAGCTCAAAAATGCAGCTTAACATTGTATACACAGTGTTAAGCCTCGTCAGGCGTTTCTCCGTCTCTAGTCAAAATCACTGTTTCCCTATGGGAGCCCACTGATTTGAATAGAAGTCACACCAGAAGTCGGATCAAGATGGATCCGACTTGCGGTGCAACTTGTGTGCTGAGGATCTTGAAGGGGGACCCCCGCAAAAATGAAGAAAAAAGAAAATTGCGTGGAGTCCCCCCCCCCCTTCAAGAGGTACCAGACCCCTCAGATATGGATTTTAAGGGGGACCCCCATGGCAAAAAAAAAAAAAATGGCGTGGGGTCCCCCCCAAAATCCATACCAGACCCTTATCAGAACACGCAGCCCGGCAGGTCAGGAAAGGGGAGGCTTCCAGATTCCGATAAGCCCCCGCCCGCAAACCCTGACAACCACAGTCAGGGTTGTCAGGAAGAGGCCCTTGTCCTCATCAACATGGGGACAAGGTGCTTTGGGGAGAGGGCCCCCCTTGCCCCAAAGCACCCACCCCCGCCCAATTTGACGGCATGTGGCCTGGTATGGTCCAAGAGGGTGGGGGCGCGTTTGCTCGTCTACCACCCCCTTTCCTGACCTGCGGGGATGCGTGCTCAGATAAGAGTCTGGTATGGATTTTGGGGGGACCCAACGCTATTTTTTTTTTAAAAATTTTGCAGGGGTTCCCATTCCAGATCCTTAGCACACAAGTCACAACGCAAGTGGAATCAAGATCCGACTTCTGGAGCGTCTTCTATTTAAAATCAATGGGCTCCCATAGGGAACCATTGATTTTGAATAGAGACAGAGAAACACGGCTTAAAGCTAGTGTGGAAAACTGCGCATTGACGCCTATGCAAAACAGTGATAAAATTGCGTTAACGCAGCTTTTTTCCTGGCGTCAGTACAGCTCGTTTTTCATAACGCCCGTGTGTATGAAGCCTTACTAGCAATGAAGAAACGTCAGAGTGGCATCTCGACAGTGCCCATATATGGAGCTACTCCCTCAGAAATAGATTAGGGGTCTCTTTGCAATCCTGCTGCTGGCAAGTTGCTGCTAATAAAAAAAACATGGCCCTTAGTTTGTGGTTCTGACATAAAAAAAAAAAAAAAAAAAAACAGGCTTTAGTTAGCGCAGATATTTCTGAACACCCACCATATAAACAGATGACTGCTCATTTCAACTTTACTGAATCGCTTGAACCTGTGCAAATATAGAAATTGAATCCATTACACAACACACAGTACCTGGACTCTTCTCTGGTGTGCAATATAATCCTCCACAGAGTTTTTCAGGGGCACTGGAACATTCAGTATATTCTGACAATTGTCCATCATGAAAGTCACCAGTTTTGTGGACAGAAGTTCCCCCAGGTCCACCTCCTCTTTGGAACGAAGGATACAGCGTGAAAAGGTCTGAACCATCTGAGAACAGCACATGACAAGGAGTGAGACCACAATACACTGCAGATACATAGGAAATTCCCCCAGACAATTTTTTTTTTTTTAATCAAATGAATGTAATGTGGTTCAGAGAGCAATGAATAAAAGTGCAGAAACCAATTTTCTATAGGCAGATCAGAAAAAGGTGAATTTTATTTGACTGCAAAGGGTTATGCCTCCTGTTCTTTGTAGGGATGCCAGAACGGGATACATGAAATAAAAAAAATAAAAAAAAGAATTGATTGCCAAGAGAAATATTGCTGCTCTTTTCCCCCTCTTTATGTAAAACTCAGGAGGCCAACAGAATAATGTAAAAAGCATTCAAAAACTTTTTGTAAATCGTTTAAAATTTAAATGATATAATTCAAGTCTCTCTGCCAGCCATGTATATACATGTATATACTACCAAGAGGTCCATAAGTTGGAGTTCACTGTCCTTTTCTATTGGCCATGACTTTGTAAAATCAAAACTCAGCCCCTAAATTCTCTACCGGAGTCATGTCACAGGAGAAACAAGGGAACAGCCCTCCTTCCTGAAAATGGTAGTCACCTGGTTGTCCTGCTGGCCCTCTTGCTTTAATATTTTGAGTTACTGACTCACATGAATACAAGTATGTATGACTTATCCAATTACTTAATCGGTTTCCACTCTGGGTCAAAGACTTCTAGTGGTTCAGCATCACAGCCAGACAGCTAGCATTTTCAGAAGGGGGTAAGAAATGGCAGACTCTGCATTTCTCGCATTACAGTATACTTTATTAGGTACAGAGAGAAAATGGATGTCAATAAGAGAAGAAAGCCAGCATTATACAAGAACTATGGTCTAACAAAGTAGAACTACAGGCAAAAACTTTTTTCCCCATTTTGGATAAAGTAAGGAAGGTTATAACCCGTTATTTTATTTTTTCTTAACCATCTCTGCCCCATTGGGGAGATTTACCTTCACTTCCTGCCCCATAGCTACAACAGGAAGTCCCTTGGGGCATCCCAGGTCACCAGAATTAGTGTCCCCATTGGAAGATTTCCCCTCTACTACAAATCTGGGGACAACCCACAATTTGGGATTTTCTTTTACGTTCAATGATAATAGTAAACAGGACACAGAGGTGTAGTTTCCCTAATGGGGCACAGACAGCATTAACCTTTAACATTAACATGTTAACATTAACATTAACATTAACAGATCCGCACCATAGACAATTGACGGCTACAGCGTGGATCTAATTTGCCGGGAGGCCGTCCATAGACGTCCTCCCCTTTGGCTCGTGCTGGGCGCGCTCTTGCCGGCGCCGCGCACGTCGGGTGGACTCGATGTCCGCTGGAGACCCGCGATCTCCTCACAGAGAGCAGGAACGGGGAACCGCCAATGTAAACACGGCGGTTCCCTGCTCTGTGAGGGGGGGCATGACAGATCTGCTGATCCCTGTCACCGAGATCAGTTAGCTCTGTTATGTACCTGTTAGCCCCACCCCCCACAGTTAGAACACACCCAGGGAACACATTTAACTCCTTCACTGCCAATGACATTTATACAGTAATCAGTGTCTATTTTTAGATCTGATCGCTGTATAAATGTCATTGGTCCCAAAAAAGTGTCAAAAACGTCCAACATGTCTGCCGCAATATTGCAGTCCCGATAAAAGTTGCAGATCGCCGCCATTACTAATAAACAAGAAAAAAGTAATAAAAACGCCATAAACCAATGTCCATAGTTTGTAGGTGCTATAACTTTTGCGCAAACCAATCAATATACGCTGATTGCGATTTTTTTTACCAAAAGTATGTATTAGAATATATGTCGCCCTAAACGGATGAATACATTTTTTTTATTTTTGGATATTTATTATAGCAAAAAGTAAAAAATATTGTTCTTTTTTCAAAATTGTCGCTCTTTGTTTATAGCTCAAAAAATAAAAACTGCAGAGGTGATCAAATAACACCAAAAGAAAGCTCTGTTTGTGGGGGAAAAAAGGACGCCAATTTTGTTTGGGTACAACGTCGCACGACCGCGCAATTGTCATTCAAAGAGTGAAAGCGCTGAAAACTGAAAATTGGTCCAGGCAGGAGGGGGGTTTAAGTGCCCAGTAAGGAAGTGGTTAAAAACTGACAGGTGTTCTAATTCCTCTCTTACTGGCTCAAGCTTGATGGAGTGCGACTGCAGTGTCATTCCAGTGTGCCAGCTCAGGAAACGCGTACAGTGACGTCATCCCTCCAGGACTTCCGGTTTCCGCGTTCCACGCCTCGCCCTGGATTTTCCTGTCTGCAGCCGGCCACTACACACACACACAGGACCCCGGACTTTCCACCTGGCTATACCGTTGCAGTTCCTGTGATGGATGTTTCCACTGGATTCCCCCCTTATTTACAGACGATCTTCTACTATGCTCCTGGCTTTCTCTACCATGTGAGTTGCCTAACATGGTTTTTAATAAATCATTGGTCTACACTTAAAGCGCCTCTTTTCTCGTTTTTTCAACTCTGTGAATGTCCTTGAGTGGCCCAGCCAGAGCCCAGAATTGAACCCGATTGAACATCTCTGGAGAGATCTGAAAATAGTTTGCACCGATGTTCCCCATCCAACCAAAGGTGCTTCAACAAAGTATTGAGCAAAGGCTGTGATAACTTATGTAGATGGGATTTTTTTCGCTTTTTATTTTTTAATAAAATTTGCAAAGGTTTCAAACAAATTTCTTTCATGTTGTCATTATGGGGCATGGTTTGTAGAATTTTTAGGGAAATAATGAATTTAAAGAAGGGTGTAATATAACATAACAAAATGTGGACAAAGTGAAGTGCTATGAATACTTTCCGTATGCACTGTAAGTTTAAGCATCTTCATTTCAAAGGGCGGTTAGAATAGGTTTTAGAAGGGGGTGGGAGCAGGTACGCTTCGTTCATAATAGCCTGGACTTCTGCTTTAAAGCGTAACTAGAACTAAAATTTTATAAGCTGTGGCTTATCAGTCCTTAGTAACATGGCTCATATAGTTGTCAATTTTTAGCCTTTTTCACCTTGCCATATGGACTGTAGCACACTTCTGGTCCTAGGGACACAAAGCTTACCCACTGTACTGAAGCTACAAGTGAATCAGTTCTTTCACCCTAGGACAAGACAACAGAACACCTCCCCCTCTCTATAACATGGCAATGTGATGGGTAGTTCAGTGGTCGCCTGTACAGACCTGATAACAGTGCTTGCATCCACAGGAAGTTGCAACTTACTGAATTTCATACCTTTAGTATTTTTTGGCAATAAAAGAGCAGCCTTATCTGTAATGTAGCATTGAAAATGTTCCTGTGTCCCCCTCTAGTACTGACCCAAGCCAACTAAAAATCTATCTTCTACTGCAGAGATATGCAATTAGCGGACCTCCAGCTGTTGCAAAACTACAACTCCCATCATGCCTCTGCCTCTGGGTGTCATGCTTGTGGCTTTCAGAGTCTTGCTATGCCTCATGGGACTTGTAGTTCTGCAACAGCTGGAGGTCCGCTAATTGCATATCCCTGTTCTACTGCATCATGGGAGCATTTGTGCTCAGTCAGATGCCCTTCATTATGATACGGTAAAAGGAGGAGTATCTGGAGGAGCTAAAACTGACAAGTTATGCATATGTGCTTGTCAAACAAAGGCAGTAATTTTTGTTCACAGTAAAACTACTGTGTTCTTAATTTATATTAAGGCAGCAGTAAACCGCTGGGTGTTTTTTTTTTTTTTAACCTGAAAGGCAATGTCATAATGTGCTAGTATTCATCACATACTAGCACATTATGTGAAAACGTACCTGAAAATGAAGCCCTCCAGTGCTGTGCTGTCACAACTGAAGGCACTCATCTTCACCCAGCCTTCCTTCCAGGTTCATGGACACCGGCTGTTTAAGTGGCAGGAGCCGAGATGACATCACGGATGGCCGTTCCTTCAGAGCACATGTGCCGGTGACAGCACCAGCTGCATTTACAGTAAATATCTCCTAAACAGTGCACGTCTAGGAGATATTTACAGTACCTACAGGTAAGCCTGATCATAGGCTTACCTATAGGTAAAATGTATGCATGGGAGTTAACGCCCATTTTAAGGCTAAACCTAGAGCAGATAAAATAAGTAATGAATACTGCACCATCTTTCTAGGTAAATATATTTCTCCTACGTTCACTGACAGACGCAGCTCTTCTTGACTTTGTGGGGTTTTATGTTCGTCTTACCAGGAGTTAACTAGGCAGGGAAAGAGTTCAGCTGGCCCCTCCCCTGGGGGCCGTCCTCCTTTCCTACAATAAAACCCCCCCTCACAGAGGACTCTCCAGTTTCAATGCCTAGTTTGCAAGGAGTTGACCTGGCTTCCCTATGGGAACTGCGGTCCTATTGTGACCATTTTTTCTTTTTTCTTTTATTTTTTCTTTTTTCTGCAATCAAGATGATCTGCTATCAAGAAGCCGGTCGGGGCATCGAGGGTCTTTGTGCTCTGTACTTTCCCCGACCTGGCCAACATGATGCGAAGCCGGCCCCAACACAGGGACCCGCCGCATCTTACCCGTTCCGTGCGGGTGGCCCGGGGCGAGATCCCCCATTTTGGTCCCCTTCCCGATTCGTTCGGCAGGGTGACCCCTGTCTCTTATACAC
>BLSH010135440.1:264615-284806 GCA_018402905.1 Glandirana rugosa
ATTACTCTGTGTAAAAATATCCGGTAGTCAACTCTGACTTCGTCGACTATAATTAAACGTGACTGTTCCCCTTCCTAACGAAAGATTAATGACATGACTATATAAAGTCGACCACAGAACCGAAAGGTACGGAAAAACGTGGAAAAGAAGTACACAAATTACGAAAAAGGGCCACAGTAAGGTCAAATAATGTGTATTCAATTAAAGACTTAAAAACAAGACCAAAAACTCCTGGTAAGACGAACATAAAACCCCACAAAGTCAAGAAGAGCTGCGTCTGTCAGTGAACTCGGAGAAAAGGATTTTACGGTAAGTTATAATAAAATCCCTTTTTCTAAAAAAAGGTGTTATTGACATAAAAGTTTTGGTAACAGCCACCCATGCAATCTATACATACAAAGAAACCAGAACAAAAATTCAGAAATTAACTTATGTGTAATAAACTGGAATGACACCGGGAAAAAGCATTAAACACATGAAGAAAAGGTGCAAAAAGGCATGGAAAGCCAAGACACCAGCTGAAATATATCAGTACAGTAATTAGAAAGCAATCCTTCCCCTTGTCAGTGCAAATTAATATCAGCTGCTTCAGTCTCAACTGATGGCCTATAAAAATGTGTCTCATTACCAAGGTGTCACACAAGAAACATCTCAAGATGGGTAAAAGCAAAGAGCTCTCTTGAGGCCTTTGCAACCTTATTGTTGAAAATTATACTGATGGCATTGGTTACAGAAGGAACATCATTTCACCATAAACCGGCCACAACCAGGTGCTCCTTACAAGATTTCTGACAGAGGAGTCAAAAGAATGATCAGAAGAGTTGTCCAAGAGCCAAGGACCACCTGTAGAGAGCTTTAGAAGGCCTGGAATTAGCAGGTACAATTGTTTCAAAGAAAACAATAAGTAATGCACTCAACCGCCATGGCCTGTATGCACACTCACCAGGCAAGACTCCATTGCTGAAGAAAAAGCATGTTGAAGCTTGTTTAAAGATTGCTGCACAACATTTAGATAAGCCTGTGAAATACTGGGAGAGTATAGTAGGGTCAGATGAGACCACAATTGAACTCTTTGGATGCCATAATACACACCATGTTAGGAGGTCAAATGGCACTGCATAGCACCCCAAAAAACACCCCCATACCAACAATGAAGTTTGGAGGTGGGAACATCATGGTGTGGGGCTGTATTTCAGCACACGGTACTGGCAAATATCGTTGATGGAAGGATGAATGGAAAAATGTACCAAGACATTCTTGATAAAAATCTGCTGCCATCTATCAGGATGATGAAGATGAAATGAGGGTGGATATTCCAGCAAGACAATGATCCCAAACACAAAGCCAAGGAAACTCTCAATTGGTTTCAAAGAAAGAAAATAAAGCTGCTAGAATGGCCCAGCCAATCACCTGACTGGAAACCAATAGAAAGTCTATGGAAAGAACTAAAGGATCAGAGTTCATAGAAGAGGCCAGCGGAATCTTCAAGATTTGAAGACGGTTTGTGGAAGAATGGGCCAAAATCACACCTGAGCAATGCATGCGACTCGTTTCTCCATACAGGAGGCATCTTCTTTGGATTTTGTATTAAGTATCAAATAAATTTCAGTTAGCATGTTCAATACTTATTCCCTGTGTCATTCCATTTTATTACACAACTTAATTTCTAAACTTATTTGTTTTGGTATCTTTGTATGTATAGATTGCATGGGTTCTTACCGATGTGGTGAAAATTTCAATAGCACCTTTATAAATATATTTACCTAGAAAAATTGTGACATGTTTAATACTGATTTTACCCGCTGTATATTATAACTTTTTTTAAATAAAGAAAAGGCTGCTAAAATTAGCCCACACTGCTTTTAATCCAAACCTATACTCTGCTAAACTATGCTTTAATCATGCTAGTTGCCTGGCCATTAAATTGATCAGCTGGCTTCAAAACACCGAGTACGGAAGCCAATAGATCAAAAGGACAGCCAAGCCACTAGCATTTTTAGAAATCAGGTCTTTAATGGCAGCCTTGAAAAAAATATTCATACCCCTTGAAATTGGCCGCATTTTGTCATGTTACAACCAAAAACGTAAATGTATTTTATATGGATTTTATGTGATAGACCAACACAAAGTGGCACATAATTGTGAGGTGGAAGGAAAATGATAAATGGTTTTTAACATTTTCTACAAATAAATATGTGAAAAGTGTGGCATGTGAGTCAATACTTTGTAAAATTACCTTTCGCTACAATTACAGCTGCAAGTCTGTTTGGGGAGGTCTCTACCAGCTTTGCACATCTAGAGAGTGTGAAATTTTTGCCCATTCTCCTTTGCAAAATAGCTCAAGCTCTGTCAGACTGAATGGAGAGCATCTGTGAACAGCAATTTTCAAGTCTTGCCACAGATTCTCAATTAGATTTTGGTCTGGACTTTGACTGGACCATTCTAACACATGATTATGCTTTGATCTAAACCAGTGGTCTCGAAACTGCGGCCCGGGGGACAGATGCAGCCCTTTGCTTGCTTTTATCTGGCCCTTGGGGCACTATTTCATTCACTGATACCAATATTGGGGCATTATTACCCCCCACTGAGACCAATGAAAGGGCACAATTCCTCCCAATGACATCGACAACTGGGAACAATGACATCAATGATCAGGCATAATTCCTCCCAATAACACCAAAGCTGTTTTTCCCCCCACTGATGTCAGGAACCTTTCTACTCCCAATGGCCAGATTTCGGCCCCCTAAAATCTTAAGGACAGTAAACTGGCCCCTTGTTTAGAAAGTTGAGATCCCTGATCTAAACCATCCCATTGTAGCTCTGGCTGTATGTTTAGAGTCGTTGTCCCGCTGGAAGGTGAACCTCCACCCCAGTCTCAAATTGTTTGCAGACTCTAACAGGTTTTCTTCTAAGATTGCCCTGTATTTGGCTCCATCCATCTTCCCATCAACTCTGACCAGGTTCCATGTCCCTGCTGAAGAAAAGCATCCCCACAACATGATGCTGTCACCACCATATTTCACAATGGGGATGGTATGTTCAGAGTTAGTTTTCCGCCACACACAGAATTTTGCTTTTAGGCCAAAAAGTACAATGTTGGCTCTAATCTGACCAGAGCACCTTCTTCCACATGTTTTCTGCCCCCCCCCCCCACCGCCACATGACTTCTCACAAACTGCAAATGGAACTTCTTATGGCTTTCTTCTCACCACTCTTCCATAAAAGGCCAGATTTGTGGAGAGCACGACTATTAGTTGTCCTGTGGACAGATTCTTTCACCCGAGCTGTGGATCTCTGCAGCTCCTCCAGAGTTACCATGGGCCTCTTGGCTGCTTCTAAGATTAATGCTCTCCTTGCCCGGCCTGTCAGTTTAGGCGGACGGCCAAGTCTTGGTAGGTTTGCAGTTGTGCCATACTCTTTCCATTTTCAGATGATGGATTGAACAGTGCCCCATGAGATGTTCAAAGCTTGAGATATTTCTTTATAACCTAACACCGCTTTAAACTTCTCCACAAGTTTATTTCTGACCTGTCTGGTGTGTTCTTTGGCCTTCATAATGCTGTTTTGTTCACCAAGGTTCTCTAACAAACCTATGAGGGCTTCACAGAACAGCTGTATATACACTGAGATTAAATTACACACAGGTGGACTCTATTTACTAATTAGGTGACTTCTGAAGGCAATTGGTTCCACTATATTTTAGTTAGGGGTATAATAGTAAAGAGGGCTGAATACAAACGCATGCCACACTTTTCAGATATTTGTAAAAAACTTTGAAAACTATTTATAGTTTTCCTTCCACTTCACAATTATGTGCCACTTTGTGTTGGTCTATCACATAACATCCCAATAAAATACATTTACGTTTTTGCTTGTGACATGACAAAATGTGGAAAATTTCAAGGGGTATGAATACTTTTTCAAGGCACTGTACTTTCTTAGAACAGGCTCTATGACAAACTATGTGTGTAGGTCTTTAAATCCTACATTAAAAAACAGTAATTGTTCTCTAATGTCAAGCACATCATGTACATGATGGCCTGAAAATCCTACAAAATCCTCCTAAAAAGGAAAAAGTGAAGGGAAAAAAAAATATAGAACACATGCTGTGGAACAAAGGCAAGCATGGGCATGGAAATCTTTTATTAGGCAGATAAAAACCATCCCTTTTGTGAGCAGGCACCTGTTGTGCTGAGCTCAGCAGTCAAGGAGGTCCAATTATCCAGAGTCTCTTTAATAACATACCAGTGCTCTGTTCCCTGTGTTATCATGCAGAGGTGGCATATCCCTGTTAAGGCTTATCCTCGCCATCATCCTCATTAGCAGCTGCAGTTTCCTGCGATTTTCCGGTGGCAGAAGTAGACAGCAAACTTGAAGAGCTTCAATAGCAATCAGCTCCTTCTGCTGCAGACCTGTGACAGCATAAATTACAATGATTCAGAGGCAAAAAAATCTTGTACAACTGGCAGACCCCGGTGACTGTATCCCCACTGGTAGCAGACGCATCCTGTTCTAACAATCACATGGTATGGCTTCACTCCAGACACCGCTGTAGTGCAATTTATAAAGAAAAAAAGGTTACAAAATACATAAGATCACAATCAGTAATGAGGTTTTCATGTATGAAAAGAGGGGGACGCTATTAAGGATACCATCACGATTTGCTTTAACCATGATCATTTTAAAAAATTCATTGTTAATATTATTTATGTCAATCAAAAAGTAAAATCAGTGAAGTAACAATGCTACCCTGGCTGAGTACCGCGTTTGCACTGAGCATACATTTTGCAAATTGTACAATAATGTGAAATATGATTTTCATATGGATATCTTCCAGGATGTGTCAGACAGTGTGGCCCTTGAGGAGCAGTATTGGTCCCCAAGTCCATCCCTAAATCACTACTGAGGCCTGTACAGACATAGGGTTGGCAAGAGGAACCCCAGCATGCAGAGGGGAACATCCTTTCCGATGCATCCTGGAGGGTCAGATAACAGCTGCTCCTGTGACTCAAGAAACAAATGTCCACTGAAAAGGCAAAGTATTCTTCTGCTATTTTTGTAGGGTTATTGTAGTACAAGTTCGGCCAGCTAGGGACGGGGTCTCCTTAATCCATTATGTAGGTGGTGAAAAGGGAGTTTATAGCTTATTGAAGTAAAATGGTCTTCTGGGGGAACAGAAAATTATAAAAACAGAGGGCGAGAGCTAAGCCAGGCATCGTGCCATTATGCGTTTGATGTCAAAATACACCAGCATGTATAGATTTTATTAATAATAATACCATTACTATCCTGAGCAGGAGCCGCGGTAGAAGCTTGAGAGGAGGAAAGGCGTACAGAAGCCTGTACTGGGACCAAGGTGCAACTAGTGCGTCCGTGGTGGCCGCCAACGGATCTCTTGTCCTGCACACAAAGGTCTGCACCTTGTGATTGAACCTGGACGCCATTAAGTCCACGTCTGGCGTGCCCCACCATTTGCAAATCTGGAGAGACACTTCTGGATGCAGAGACCATTCCCCCTGATCCAGAGTCTGGCGACTGAGAAAATCCGCTTGCCAGTTTTCTACGCCCGGGGCGGAGATTGCCGGCACGTGAAGTTCTGCCCACCTCAGCATGTGGGCCGTCTCCACATCTGCTGCCGAGCTCCTTGTTCCGCCCTGATGTTTCATGTACGCCACCGCCGTGGCGTTGCCTGACTGAACCCGAACCGGGAGGCCGTGCAGCTATGCCGACCAGTGGGAGAGACAGAGCCTGACTGCCCTCCAGCACATTTATTGGAAGGTGCTATTCCTGCTTTGACCAATGGCCCAGAGCAAACAACTGCCCCAGGACCCCTCCCCAGCCCGATAGGCTGGCGTCCATCGTGACTATCGACCAATTCAGGGGAAGGAATGACTTTCCCCAAAGTCAATGCCGGGGTCCGGAGCCACCATGGCACTGACCCCCTGGTTTAATGATCCAAATTGATCAGCTGGTCCAGGGACAACAGAGACTTGTCCCACTGTAACAGGATCGCTTGTTGCAGGAGCCGAGTGTGACTCTGGGCGTATGGTATCGCCTCGAAGGCCGAGACCATGAGCCCCAACACCGCATACAGAACCGTAAGGAGGACCACCGACATAACGGCAGGGATCGCACCACTGCTTGTAGCGTCAGCAACTTGGCCGGAGGTAGGAACACCTTCGCCTGCTCCGTGTCCAATATTAGACCCAGATATTCCAGAGGACAGGACAGGGTCAATGTCGACTTCTGCAGGTTGATCAGCCAGCCGAAGTCTCTCACCGAGGCCATGGTGCTAGCAACATTGTCCTCCAGAGCCGAAGCTGACTCCGCTCGCAGGAGTAGGTCGTCGAGGCAAGCTACCACAGCAATGCCTCTCTGGCTCAATAGATCAAGCACCGGAGCCAACAGCTTGGTGAAGACCCGAGGAACCGAGGCCAGACCGAAGGGAAGTGCCACAAATTAGTAATGTAGGTCTCCTACCGCAAAGCGCAGGAAGCACTGTTGCCAGAGACAAATGGGAACCTGCAGAATAGTGTCCCTGATATCCAGAGATGCCATGAAGTCCCCTTGGTGAAGGGCGGCCACGACCAAGCGGACAGATTCCATCCTGAATTTCCACGCTTTCACAAAGTGATTCAGTGCTCTTAGATCCAGAACTGGCCTGACCCCACCCTTCTTGGGCACCACAAAGAGGTTTGAATAGAAGCCGCGGAACCAACGGAGGTACCGTCACAATCACCCCTTGTTCGGACAGCGTCTGAACAGCCCCTAAGAGGGCTTCCCAACGCCCTGGCGGAAGCCTCAAGTTCGAGGGAAGAGCCTGTCTGGGGGTAGAGTGCTGAACTCTATCCTGTACCCGCAGGACACTACTTCCCGTACCCACCGGTCGGAAATGCAGGCAGTCCACCTGTCTGCGTACCCCACCCGAGAGTGAGGCGGGGGCAACCCCTCATGCGGAGGAGGACTTTTCTTCCGTCCTTTTGGGCTTGCGCCGCCAGGGCCGCTTACCGGACCCCAAGGCAGACTTGCCGGGTCTTGAGCCCTTGCCCGCTGAACCGGGCACACGAAAAAAAAACGTTTCTGGCCCGATGATGAAGGACCCTGCTTACGGCGGTATTCCCGCCGCTTGGGTTCTAGGAGAAAGGTACTCTTCCACCCAGTAAAATCATTAATGATTTCATCCAATTGCGCCCCGAAAAGCGGACCACCCTGAAAAGGAAGATCCGTGAGGCCCTTTTTGGACGCGTGGTCACCCGACCAACACCGCAACCACAGCAACCGTCTGACAATGACTGCAAAAACAGACATATTCGACAGCATGGGGAGCAGGTCCAAGGCTGCGTCACACAGGTACCAGAGACCCTGTATCAGGTGGTCAGCACGCTGCAAAGCCCCAGGAGAGCACCTGCAGCCCAAATCATTGTGCAATTCTGTCGTACATTCCGCCCACTTCTGCATAAGACTGTCCTCAAAGGGATAGCACACAGAAAAATGTTTGGGCAGTGAAAAGGAAAAAAATTGGACATAACGATATGCCTTAGGGGTCCGTGACGGCTTAAAGGACCCAGAAACGTAGGCAGTCTCCTGCGACTCCCCGGCTTGGTCCAGCCACAATGACTCACGGATATCGGTGATCAGGGAGGCCACCAGCGCCCTTTCGCGCACCCCCGAGGCCCCCTGGTCTTCCTTACCATCCAAGGGCTCTAGATCACCATCTGAGAGCTCCACGGGGGTCCCTGTGACCACCGAGGCCCCTACCGGTTCAGATTCCTCCCCAGAAGACGGAGGGGGGGGGTGGACGCTTCTTAGACACCCCCTTAGCACGGCTTGGTATCCCCCGGGCGAAAAACTCTCCAAAAATGGAAGTTAATTGATCAAGGGGAACCAGAGGTCCCAGCGCAGCTTGAGCTACCACGGACCTCTCCGGAGAAGAACCCACAGGTTCAGCCGCCATTGTGCCACCTGAACACTTGCTAGGCCTATAGGCCATGACACCCCCACTATGCAGCCCCACAGAGCAACCGGGTAAATGCCCAGGAGGACTGTGCCCACCGACACCACAGGGAGAGTCAACTATACTTGCGGTTAGTGCCCTTCTAGCGCTGTGTCCCAGTAGGAGTGCTTTCCGCCCCTGCCTTGTGCTGTTACTGCCGCTGTGCTTGCACCGCTGTCCAGAAGAGGAGAGGGAGAGAAACGGCACAGACACGCACGTTTTCTTCAGGAAGGCATACCAAAAATGGGCGCCGAGTGGTCACAAGAGGCCAAAAACACATGCCAAAAAAGGCCGCGACTACGGCAAAATGGTCGCCGAGCGGTCACACGAAGCCAAAACAGCCATTAAAAAGGCCGCAGCTACAGCAAAATGGCCGCCAAACGTGGCTCAGGCAAAATGGCGGCAATCCGCCGCAAAATGGAGGCGGATCGCCGCATGGCGGTACTATTAGCGCGGGTGTGTGGGGCGGGGGGGGGGGCAGAAGAACAGGAAAAAGAAAGGGACCTGTAGCCCTGAACCCTCCACCGGACGGAAAAGGTACCGCTAGTCACCCCCCTGCACCCCTGGAGGGGGGGGGGGGTCACTCACCAATTTGACGGGCTTATCAGGTAGCCACCCGGTAGCAGACCTTCCTCCCCTCAGGTGGGGAGGGATGCTGCAGTCCAAACGCCCCTGGACTCGAGCGCAGCCCGGTCACTCGGACGCAAGTGGGGTTCACCCACTAGCCCCCTGGACGGAAAGGGTACGATGCGGCGGGCCCCGCCAAAGCTAAGGGTAGCTCGCATCGGTCGGCCGTGCTGGGGAAATTTCAGGATTCGAGGTATCCACTATGCCCCAGCCGGCTACTTGATGGTCTTCATCAGATAGCTTGAGAAAAGCAAAAGAAAGAAAATGGGGAACCGCAGATCCCAGCAGGGAACCAGGTCTAACTCCTTGCACTAGGCATAAAGAAACTGATATGCTATGCAGAGCTGGGGGGGGGGTTATATGCTGAGTGAGGACAGCCCCCTGGGAGGGGACAACTTGCTTTTTTTTTCTTTTTGCCTAGTCTACTCCTAGTAGGATGTGCATTATAAACCCCATGTGTCATGAATAGAGGCTGCGTCTGTCAATGAATGTAAGAGAAATGGCGTTCTTCTGACTCCTTGAATTTTTGGATAAAAACCAGGAGGCATTAATCATGATGTATTGCGGAATCAAACTGATTCATTGACAGGACAATCAAAAAGAATTGTGAGATTAGTGAAAATGGTCACCCCTGGCAGATAGGGATAGATTATAATGCTCATAGAATAAGTCTTGGTGGAACTTCTACTTTAAAGCTGTGTGCTAACCTGTAAATATAGAATTAAATGTATTAAAGCCCAACTTCTGCCACTAAACACCGCTCTTTTTTCTAAATATACTGTCAGGAGGGGGGGGGGGCTAGAGCCTGGAGTTGGGCTTTAAAAAAGCATGAATAAATACATTATTGTAAATTCAAGTTAAAATACACAAATACAGCTTTAAAGTGCAAGTTCACCCTAGAATTACTCTGTGAACATCAATCAGCCATATAAACACATGTACCTTGATACATGCATATCACAAGGTTTGACGTTGCCCATGCTATGGTTGCCCAGCAATGGGAATTGAAAAATATCATGCAACTCGTGGTTTCACTCATCCCCACCCCATGCCATCTTATCGTAGTTGCCATCTAGTGGCAAAATTGTTTATTTTTCCCCAACTGAGGCATTTTAAAACAAATACTGCCTTATGGCCAGTAGATGGCACTAACAATCATACAGGATAGTTCTAAAACACAGAAAACGTTAAATTTCATTGGAGCGGTGTGAATTGTGCATTCATTTAATAAACATTTTATACACAGAACCGTATAAGTTTCATGGTGTCGCTGGTAAATGACCAGCAGTTTCTTGCGGATTGCTGAACTAGTTCACAGGCAGAAGTCAAACACAGTGCTATGAATGATTTTAAGATGAACCTTAGGACATTTGAAAATATAAAAAGTACAAAAAAAAAAAAAAAAAAACATATATATCTGATAGGTCACTGACAGGGGCAACCACCAACCAATCATACTCCATGTATTATTTCTACCTTTTGTTGTACAAACTATTGCTGTGCCTAATTGGTTACTGTAAGAACCACAGACAAAGTTTTTTTATATAGGGAAAATGTGATGTGAAGATGAGAATCTACCTCTACAGCTCAGCATGCTGACTTTCTCCTTATTGTGCTTTGATGTGATTAGACGGATAGGGAGAATACAGGCTAAGTAGCTGAATAAGTATGGAGGCGACAGCAAACACTGCTGTGCTTTATTGTTGACATTATTCGAGGAAAGAATGGATGTAATAATTCCCTGAAAGATCCCAAAGGCTGAAGCTATAAATAGCTGACACAGACCTTTAGAAGATGCGGATTCTGGAAGCTGAATGAAAATAGGCGATATTTAACGGGTGCTGTGAACACTGCTGAGCAAATACAGCAACATATTCCTAGTACAATTTCGTTCATACTGGCACTAACCATTTTTGTTTTTTCATGCTCTCTCTATATTAAGCTTATTTAATTTTGGATGGATACAGGAAGAGTAAATCATTGACCACCTTGACATAAATTTTCCTTGCCCTGGCTATTAAGTCAGATGGTCTATATAGCAGCCTTTCTCAACTAGGAATCCTCAAAAGGTTTCCAGGGGTTCCTTGAGCATTTTCTACCTCTCAGATAGGTAACCACTAATGCCAATAATGTTTAAAATAATTTTTTTTTTTTTATACTTAACTAGGTGGATGCAGCATTGGACTGATTCTGCATCTGTCCCCTGGCGCCTCTACACCAAGAACTGGTGCAGAGAGATGCCGACTGTCAGTCACCGCTCTGTTCTGCCCCCTCCTGTCTCACTGGAGTGCTGGGCTGTGGGAAGGGTGGAGCAGCCGGCTCAGGCTCTAAGCAGTTCGCTAAGAGGCTGAGCCGGGTGTCAGTCCAGGGATCAAGGCGGATCCCAACTCCATGGTCGTGGTGATGCAGAGTCTGGACCGAATCTGTGACATCAGCAGAGAACAGACTATCCCTCTCTCTGCTGAAAATGGGTCACAGGAGTGCAGAACGAATTGCACTCCTGTAATCCATAGGAGAAACACAGCCAAACAAGCGTTGTTTGTACTTTTTCTTTAATCTATTTGTATGGGTGATATTCTTCCCACTGACCACCCACTGATTTCAGGTGAAAGGTTGATCCAAACTGTCAAATTTAGAAACTGTTTGTAACCGGATTGGAAATAGCCAGTTAGGGGCTGTCCCGGATGGGAGGGTAAGAGTTCATGCTTTCCTGGTTATTTGGCGCGTTCTTCTCTGGGTCCAACCCACTGATCCGGTGTTATAAAAAAAGAAGAGGGACAGTAGTTCAGTACACGTTCCCCTAGGAGAGAGCCCAAGAGAAAAAGCCCGAGAGCAAGAGAGAGACCCAGAGCCCGTAAGGGAAAGACAGAGAACCGTACCCATGAGGAGTAGAAGAATGTCGCTCACTCGCCTCAAAAGACACCAGCTGCTGCAGTATGCCTCTGATGGACTCTGGATTTACATGGACACTGCCTTTGCCAGTATCGCAAGGCAGCACATAGCCGGAGTTAGTATTAGAAAAGTATTAGGTCTCTGAATGTTGGACTTTGCAATGCCATTTTGCACTTTTCCCAAGAAAAGTTTTGAAACCTTGTTCCCACCTGGTACTTGGGGTACATCACCAAGATTAATACGGTGTGAGGACACAAGTAGTGACCTAGGGTAAAGGAAGTCTAACAAGCAGACTGTCGATAGCGTGTACCCGCCGCAGGTTGAATGGCCTCCAGCAGCAAGGGAGATGTGGGCGCTCTTTCCGTCAGCATCAGTCTCCCAGAGCTTCAGGAGTGGATTTGCGCCGCAGAGGTTCCCATCCTGTACAGAGCTTCGGATGTTCAACAATTAAGATAATTGCACATGTTGAGCTCGTGCAAGGTGCACAGCAAAGCCCACTCCGCTACAGGCGGTCCCCAAGGTACAAACAAGATAGGGTCTGTAGGTTTGTTCTGAAGTTAAATTGGTTTGTAAGTCGAAACAGCTACATTTTCTAAGTATCTACAGCCAAAAATATAAATTTTTAAGTTTAAAGTATAGCATAGGAAAGGGGTATCACCCCTGTAAGGTTTGTTTTGCTGTCTGCGCTTCTGTTTAGAAGATTTTACATTACTTTCTGTCCCTATAAAAACTGGATTTTGAAAATTTTGAGTTGTTATAGAAACAAGGATTGGTGATAAAGCATCAGTGGAGACACCTTTTTCCCATGGTAACTCTTACAGGAGTCAATTTCCCTTCCTAGGAGTAGATTTCCTCTCACTTCCTGTTGTCTCCCTCCGTTTGTAAGTCGGATGTTTGTAACTAAGGGACACCCTGTACTGGGGAATGGTAGTGGAAATCACTGGAAAAGGTAGATGTGGACAAGGCTCAGTGTGTTACAGAGAAGGTGTGCATTGTCACAGGGACCCGGGAGTTAAATGGAGAACAGTTACGTTGCAAGTGTACACAGTGTACGTTTAACAGCAGAGGCCCGCCTTAAGGTTGCGTATTCCCCCACAGCAGCCTCAGCCTTGTCCCAAGGTATTGATGAAAATGGTACAAAAGTAAAAAGGTACTCCACATGCTGTCAAGTGATCCTGTTACAGGTGCCTAGAATAGCCCAGGAGAACCCACCACAGGGGAAGGACTCTCATATGGCCCTTGCTTGGCACCCAACTAGGAGGGAAACATGAGGACGTGACATCCGCCACACTACCCTACCCCCACCTGCCTACAAGCGGTTTATGCTTGTATATATAGCCAGCGCCTGTTTAGTTTCTATGGATGAGAAAAAAAAAAAAAGTGTCAGGAGGTGAAAGGACTGTTTTGCTCTCCCATAGTGTTCTCTGCAATGTTATCCTGTAGCATGTTATATGCCGTGCAGGACCAGTGGTATGGGATGACATCAGTGAGAGGGTAGGCAGCAAGACAAGTCAGAGACTGGCAAGAAGAACAGCTTAAAGCGGCCTTACACCCAAAAGTGGAACTTCTGCTTTAAGGACTCCTCACCCCCTTACATGCCACATTTGACATGTCATTTTTTTGGGGGGGTTTGCCAGGTACCCAGCTCCTACTTCCGCTCGGATCCCTTCTCTTCTCCCAGGACATGTCACAGTTTACAGAAGTTTGCCTGGCCATTGAGGAAGTGCATCACAACACACTTGTGATTCCGGCGCCGGGCAGAGGACCCCTGAGGGTTCAGATGGCCGCATCGCTGGATCGTGGGACAGGCGAGTATGCGTTTATTAAAAGTCAGCAGCTACACTTTTCGTAGCTGCTGACTTTTAATAAACACAAAAGCGACTGGAATTCCGCTTTAAGGGAACCAGTCATCACAATTGGATCTGGATAGGAGACGACCACAGAACCCTAATTGAGGCAAGTAATATTCTGTTTCATCTCATTACTTAGAAACAAACAAGCACCAAAGTGTTTTAAGTTAGGAAAGGGGTTCTATTTTAAGAATTCTGTGAAATTATGCCCAACGTTAGACTTTAATAGTGTCCATTACATGTGATCATTTTTCTCTCCTCTTTTAATGTATACATGCAAAGAGAATTGGAGCATGCATTAAAAAAAAATAATAATAATAGTAATAAAAATAAAGTAAAAACGGGATTTTTTTTGACTTACCGTAAAATCCATTTCTCTGAGTATATTGACAGGCACTGTGAACCATTAAGATAGGGTTAGATCGCCCCCTTCAGGAGTAGAACTAGGCAGAAAAAAAAAAAGAAGACGACTTGACTATGCCTATGGGCAGTCCTAGGTGATATACACCCCCTCTCTGCTATAGGCCTTCAGTTTAGTAACAAGCAGTATCAGCAGTACAAAAAAACACCGAAGAGGGGAGGGTGCGGTGTCTGTCAATGAACTCAGAAATGGATTTACAGTAAGTCAAAAAATCCTGTTTTCTCTTTCGTTCATTGACAGACACAGCGATCCATTACGATAGGGACATCCCAAAGCAGTGTCAAAACATGAGGGGTGGCATAACAACAAATTCCAAGGCTAACCCAAGCCAGCCAGGTAACAAGAGCTCAACACAGAACAGCTGGAGCCCAACCTGAACAATACACCCCAAGAGTGGAGAACCCCCTAAGTAGCCTGCAAAATCTTGCGGCCAAAAGAATACATCCACAGATGCAGCACATCCACTTCGTTGAATGTCGCGAAAGGTTACACAACCAGGTGGCCGCCCAGCAAAACTGGCTCCCCTGACGCCTGATCACGGAAGACCCAGAAGCACTAGCGCCCGACTAGAGTGCGCTGAAACAGGGAATAAGGGAACAAGCCCTGACAGAACCGGCCTGAGTCATCAGTCTGATCGATTCCGAAATAGTTGTGGAAAAACCAGACCCCCTTTCTTGGTCTGTCCAAGAGCACAAACAGTGAGTCTAACTCTAAAAAGACTCAATGGCAGCCAAATACACCCGAAAAAATACCCGAACCACATCCATGGTATTTAAGACAAACGCCATAGGAGATGTTGACCAGGGTACAGGGAAGGCAACACCATATCCCAATGCAAAGGATAATTAGAAGAAAAGGTAATGAGCAAGGGCGAAAAAAAACCACTTCATCCTCGTGGGACACCGGAAGGTGTACGACAAAAGAACGCAACCAGTTCCAACATGCTGCCAACAGAGGTGATAGCCTCCAAAAAAGGCCACTTCCTTATACAGAGTAAGCAGGGGAACCTCCTGATATCTTCAAAAAGAGGACTCTGTAGAACCGAAGGCATCAAGGTCAGATCCCACAGCGTTATAAGACAGCACCAGTGGAAACAGACTTCTTCAAACAAAAGAAACGCCCTATGTAATGCGAGACCAAGGGACGCTGCAGAAGACGACCGCCAAGCTCGACAGCTGGCCCTTGAAGGCACTCAAGGCCCATTTCTGTTCACCCCCCAGGACGGGAGGTCGCATCGGAGCCAAAGCAAAGGAATGAAGGTAAATGCCCAAGGACTCACACCGGGTATATACGTCTAGCACGGCCCGCGGTAGATCCACCGAGAGATAGACTCCCTAGCCTTCATCAAAATCGGAAGCTGGTTCAACACCGCCAGGCCAGCAAAACCAGCGACTGTAGAACAGGACGAGAGATCGGCCCTAGGGACGGTCGATCCTCCCCGAAAGATAGCCTTCAAGGAACGCCGGCGACGAGGCATACCATGTCGCTGTACCACGACCAACAAGGTCAATCCGGGCCCAAAGGAATGACCAGAATCCCTTCGGCCCTGATCCTGCACGAAAGGCTCAGCAACCACAGATGAGAGCGAAAAGGTGCAATTCAAACAATACCGGCCCACAGGGGCCACCAGAGCGTTTGAGGTGCCCAGAGGCACCCAACCACGCCCGAAGTGCCGGTACAGGCCGTTCAGCCGGGACGTAAACAGATCTACCTCGGGATCGCCCCACCAGATACATATCCAATGAACACTTGCCTGGTGAAAAGAACACCCAGTGGTCCCACCGTGCAGACAGACCTTCCGCATGCCAGGGTTGCACCCTTGGAATGCTTACACCGAAGGAGACCCTAATGGAATGTTCTACCCACCTGAGGATCCCAGCAACTACCAGGGCTGCCAACATAATGTGTTTCACCCTAGAGCACGAAATAGGCCACCGCCATGTCAACATCCGACTGAATCTGCACTGGGAGCCCCCAGAGCCCATGTCCATGATCCAGATGTAAACTGATCACACGAACATCGAGGCTATCGATCGTTAGTCTGAGATTCACCAGCGTCCAATGATCCTGAGCAGAACAGTCCCAGGACACCTCCCCAACAGGACAGATTGGCATTTGCAGAAACCTGCGTCCCATACAAGGGGAGAAAGAATGTGCCCTGTCGATGACCGGGAGAGCCACCAGACCAAGGAGCCCCTGGCTTTTCCGGCTCAGCCAAATCTTATTGCTCAGAGACCTCACAGGGGCACTCATCCCATTACACCAGGATCTCCCAGAAGGGAGCTTGCATGGAACTGTGTAAGTGGAATCGCCCACAAGGTAGATACCATCATGCCCAACGCCCACAGGAAGGCCCACCAGCCGGAAAATGCAGATGAAAAAGTAGCATATAACTTCAGGAGACAGTCCAGAGCAAGAAAACACTCAGGCCCGGCTCTCCGTTGGGGAACTGAACCCTAGTCTCCCGCAAGACAGGCGGGGACACTCTCCACTATACAAATGAGGAGCCGAGCAGACTTCAGGTAGTATAGAGCCAACTGATCTGACAAGGACTACATAGAGGCTACATCACCCTTTGGGGTAGCAGCAGACTCTGCTCACAGAAGAAGGTTGGCCAGGCGGCTCAGTCCTGCATCTCCCGTTAATGTAACCACGTCCGATCCGGTGCCAACACCTTGGGAAAAACCGAGTGGTGGTGTTGAGAACAAAAGGACAACACCGTGAACTGATCCTGCCCTCCACCCGCAGTAAACGAGGGAGTGCTGTGATCAGGCATAGTGGAAAGTGTAAGTAAGTAGTCGTGATGGCGAAGCAAGAGAAAGCCCAGTGACAAAGGGGACGCTACCACCATGCAGATGGACCCCATCCTGAACTTCTATACCTGCACAAGCAGGTCAGGGCCCCAAGGTCCAGTATTGGACGTATCCCGCCCGTCATCTTTCTTGGACCGCAAAATAGGTTGGAATAAACCCCTAAAAACTGGTCCTACACCGGAACAATTGCCCCCGAGAAAACAGGGCTTGAAAAGTCCCCGAAGGGCGCTGTCAACGGTCCGGTTAGAGGCACAAATTCGAAAGGTGTGTTTTCTTCCCGAACAAGGCAGGAACATAAAGGAGTGTTAAGAAATATGACCCCTTGTCAGTTGACAAGATGAACAAAACTGTGTGTCGTGAAAAGGGACCTCAGCAACCAGAGAACTGCATCCCAAAAAGCACAGCAGACCAACTGCAACCCCTAGACCAGCAGGTCTGCCATTTCAGTAAAAGGCAAAGGAACTCTGCTAGACATGTCTGCCGGATCTCAACAGCCAGAGATTCCCTTACTGAAATCATGTTGCCCTGTGCAACCTAGAGACAGGAGAATCCACTACCTATGGCAACAGTTCACTTGTAAGAAGGGACCATGATGTGCCGTGCAAGACGGCATATGGGTGTCAAGTAAAAAATGGCCAGCCCTCCTTATAAGTGCGACAACCAGCGCCTCCTCATGAGCCGCTGCAGTTGAGGAGAGATAATCCTCACCACCAGACTGAACCAGAAGTGTGGCCCCCAACCGCAAGGTGGGCCATATCCGAGGTGGCAGAGCTAGATACAGGATCGTTTGAAAAGATGAAGCAGGGGAGGACGGAAGCGCCATATACAAGGCTATACGCCTAAGCGCCTAAGCGCCCTAGTAGAAGCAGAATAAACACACACTCAAGGGGGGGTGGGAGCCACCAACTGAGAGCCCCGGCACCCGATGCCCTGCACCAGGCGCCACACAGGCTCCGCCAAGGGGACGTCTACCAAAGACCCTCACAGTGAGCCCTGGCTACACAGGGTACCATGACAGCCCCCACACAGGGAGCACCACAGAGGCCCCACATTGAGGGCACCACCACACTGGGGCCCGACACAGGGGGTACCCCCACAGTGGACCAAATGCCGCACACTGGGACGCCACCAAGGCCCCACACTGGGACATCACTGAGGCCCCTCACAGGGGGCCACCAGTACCACTCACAGGGGCAACACCAAGGCCCCACACAGGGGGCAATACCAAGGCCCCTCAAAGGGGCACCATCAAAGTCCCACCTAGGAGACCCCGCTGAAGGCCCCCACAGGGGGCAACCACCACACCGATGCCCTACTGAGGCCCCACACAGGGGGTACCCCCACGTGGGACGCCCCCCCACAATGGATGCAGGCCAAAGGCACCGCACCGGGACCCCAACAAGGCCCCCTCACAGGGGGGCCACCAGTGCTCCCCACCGGGGGCAATAACAAGGCACCTCACAGGGAGCACCATCAAAGCATCTCCTAGGGAACCCCGCTGAGGCCCTGGTAGGCCACAAAATCGCGTCCAGTGGGCCGCCGCCTACTAGGTCGCAAAAGCTGCAGCCTAAATTTGAAAATAAAGGGCAAAAGCCAGAAACGGACAGCGGCCGCCCCCGCTCTGGGCCATCTCCCCCAGCCTCCGGTCGGTAGGCCGCAAGCCACGGCCTAAAGGACAGGAGAACCGCAAAGCTGTGGCCTAAATATTAGGGATGGGCCATCAGGACACCTGCCTCCCAGGCCTCTCCAACAGCATGTGGCCCTAAGGCCACCCGAGGATGAAAAAGAGGGGACAGTGAGCCCCACGATGCACCTAGGCCAGAAGCCTGGGCCTCACCCAGGGAGAGAAGGGAAAGGGGGGGGTGAGGGAAGATGGAGGAGAACCCCAGAGGGACTGACCACCTGAGGGAGCACCTGCGCTCCACACCCCATCCAGGGAAGGAGTGGTGGGGGCCCCCTTAACTCACCGATCCAGCGAAAACCATGCGGGTACGCTTCCAGACAGATCCTCCTCGCCCCTACATTGCCCGGGGGCTGTCGGCCATGAGCAATGCTGAGACACAGGCCTAGAACCTGTTGTATGCGACCTCACGAGATATTTAATTCGCAGGGATAGCCCCCGTCCAGTGGTGCTATGTCGCGGCCTACCTAGCGCGTAGCTGGCCAGACTGGGGAGACCCTCTGGCCCTATAGTGACCAGTCTGTCACCTAGCCCGGCAGTTGATTGCAGATCTCACTGGAAAAATCCAAGAAAAAAAGAAAAAAAAAAACAAAACAAAAAAGGAAAAATTGTCAGGACTAGAAATCCCAGCAGGGACTAGGTCCTTTCTCCTGGCTAGGCAGAAAAGGTCTATAGAAGAGAGGGGGGTGTACATCACCTAGGACTGCCCATAGGCGTAATCAAGTCTTTTTTCTGCCTAGTCCTACTCCTGAAGGGGGCGATATAACCCTATCGTAATGGATCGCTGTGTCTGTCAATGAACAAAAAAGAAAGGTCAATTCACCCTAAATTTCCATATTACCCATGGCTAGTGTGTGGTGGGTTAAAACACCCACTGGCTTTTCTTTTAGCGCTCTAGGACGTCATGGCAAGTGCTCTATACTGAAGTATCTGAGTCTCCTCAGTCATTATGTATTCTCAATCTAAACACATATAAAATCAAGCTGTGCGCAGAAGACGACTGACTTCTGATCAAGGATGGGCTCGGGCATGTTCGAACGTGCCCGATCCCGCCAGGAAGTTGACACTGCACAGCGCAAATCACAGGCAGTGAGGCACTTCCCGATCTGCAGCTGCAGCGATCGGGAAATGTCTCACTGCCTGTCATTAGCTGCCTACAGTGTCGACTTCCTGGCAGGATCGGCACGTTCGAACATGCCCGAGCCCATCCTTACTTCTGATGTCTGATGCAGATGAGAGAAGAAAATTCTGGAGCTCAGGACCGGTCCTTAACCACTTCCCGCCCGCAGGACGTCTATTGACGTCCTGGGGTTTCAGTGGTGATATCTCAGTGATGCCGGCACCTGCAGGCATCATTGAGGTATCATTTTTTAGAGCAGGCGATTCCCATCACCGTAAGAACGATCATAGCGGCAGGTTAGCCGCTTGATCGTTCTTACAGGCGGCGGGAGGGGACGTCCCCCCCTCCCTCCGGTGCTTCTCCCGACTCACCTGAGCGATCGGTGACCGGGAGAAGGAATCGCCTGCCGCCGGATGCTGGTGCCAGAGATTTCCGAGGGACAGATGTCCCTCGGTCATCTCTATGGCTCTCGGAGGCCCGGGCGCACGTCGTGACGTCACTTCCGGGTCTCCGAAGTAAACAACAGCCGTTAAAGGGGAAGGAAAGGCTGAAATCGTCAGTTTTTTTTTTCTGATCTCAGCCTTTCCAGCCTGTAGGATAGATGTAGGGTCTTATAGACCCTGCATCTGTCCATAAAGAGGACCTGTCACTCACTTTTCCTATTACAAGGGATGTTTACATTCCTTGTAATAGGAATAAAAGTGATCAAAAAAATAAAAATAAAGTGAAAGTGTCAAAATAAAAAAAATAAAAGTAAAATAAGAAAAAAAAAAAAAAAATTTAAAGCGTCC
>BLSH010135440.1:288625-300514 GCA_018402905.1 Glandirana rugosa
CCCCCCCACGAACTCCTGACTCCAACTCTTGGTGACGAAAAGTTCATAATTGTTCTCTTGAAAGGGAGTTTATCAAACCCTAAAAGTCCCGTGTCTATTATTTCAGCTTAATATATATATATATTTTTATATAAAATAATGTTATAAGACTTCATTTTTTTGTCTGTTCAGTAATGCTGTTTATATCTTTCTGGTATTTCATGAATATTAGTTTGTCCTCATTTAAACTTGTCGTTTCCAAAATGACAGAACACTTAACGTACTAAGAACGGTTCATCGAGTTAATCGGGCTGTACAAAGTCCTATAAGGTTAGGAAAGAAGTCAAATTTACTCCTGTTTGATTATAAGTACTTTATGGTCTTTCTATATTTGTCGTAATGACTTGTCTGTTTTTTTACTTCAGAATATTGTAATAAAATATATTTTTATATATATATATAATTCGACTTTATTATCTGTGCCCTGAAAATCCCAAACTATTTGAGGGAAAGTTCTCTTGTTAATACTTGAAAAGCAGTGGTTCTCAACCTCAGTCCTCAAGCACCCCCCCTCCCCCCAACGGGCAATGTTTTCAGGTTTTCCTTTACTTTGCACAGCTGCTTTAAATCAAGATCAATGACATGGTATTGATAAGAGCTATTTTATCTAAGGGAAGTTCCCAAAACATGGCCCGTTGGGGGTACTTGAGGACTGAGGTTGAGAACCACTGGTGAAAAGTACTGCGAACTGAACTGAAATTAAACAAGGATACCATGGGTAACTTGGACTTAAAATAGTAAACGTTGAAGAGGAATGGATTTCTGAAACCTTATCTAAGGAGAACCTGTCAAGTCCACCCAAAGAGTTCCAAATCATGTCTAGTACACACGATGAGAAAACTGGGCGAAAAATACCGCTTTTGAAGCGAGCGTAGGATAATCTGATTAGTACACAGCTTTCAAAAGCCAATCATGACAGTTCATTTAAAATTATCCAAAAGGAACAAAACACAAAAAGGTTTCTTGTACAACACCAAGACGTACGATATTTGTTTAATCAGTACAGTATTCATCCAAAATAAAAAAAGGGATTTTATTAAAACTTACTGTAAAATCCTTTTCTCCGAGTTCACTGACAGACGCAGTTCTTCATTACGTGTGGGTTTATGCTTGTCCAACTAGGAGTTAACTAGGCAGGGAAAAGAAACAGCTGGCCTCTCCCATGGGGCCATCCTCTCTTCCCACATAAACCCTCTCCATAGCCTAGCTCAGCAGTTCGTACACAAGCCGTACAGAAAACAGAGCACAGAGGGGGTGGGTGCTGCGTCTGTCAGTGAACTCGGAGAAAAGCATTTTACGGTACGTTTTAATAAAATCCCTTTTTCGCCTACGTTCACTGACAGACGCAGCTCTTCATTACGTGTGGGGATGTCCCCAAGCGGTGTCAAAAAGAGGGGTGGGTAAACAACAACTGTACCCAACAGAACCTCTAAGGAGGCGCCAGACGCACCTACACTGCCGCCTGCAAAACTTTGCGGCCAGAGGCAGCATCCGAAGATGCTGGCACATAAACCTATAAAACAGAGTAAGTGTGTGCCGAGGCCCAAGAGGCCGCCTTGCACACCTGTGACACTGAGGCCTGGTGTCTAAAAGCCCAGGAAGTGCCAACAGCCCGGGTATAATGAGCCGTGACCGGAAAGGGGGACCTTGCCCCGAACAGAATATGCGTGGGTCGCGGTTTGTCTAATCCAACGAAAGTAGTAGCCGGCGAGGCCACCAAACCTTTGCGCGGACCCCGTCAGCACAATAAAGCATCAGCCTTCCGAAAAAAGGCTGTGGCAGCTAAATACATTCATAAGGCCCTCACTACATCCAAGGCATGCAACTCAATTTTATTTGGGTGTGATGGACAAGGGCACAATGAATGAAGAACAATATTTTCATTAATGCGAAAAGAAGAAACCACCTTCAGAAGGAAGGAAGGAAAGTTTCGCAAGACCGCCTTGTCCTTATGCAGGACCAGGCAGGAAGACTTGCACGATAGTGCTGCCAAGTCAGACACCCGTCTGGCGGAAGTGACGGCAGCCAAAAAGCCACCTTTTGCGACCGCAGTTGTGAAGGAATCACCCTGATATTTACATAGGGTGGTTCCTGAGGTACAGAAAGTACCAAAATCAGATCCCACTGGGCCATCGGGTCTTCACCCGAAGTGCCACATGTCGCACACCTTGTACAAAGGTACGAATCAATGAGTGCGAAGCCAAAGGTCTCTGGAAAGGAAATCGCCAGAGCCAATCTCAGGCCCTTGAGAGTACTCAAAGCCATTTTTTTTTGTTCAGGTCCTGCTGCAAAAAAAAAAAAAAATCTGGACCCTGGACACTAGGTAAGAGCGAGGGTTATGACCCTCCGCCTCGCACCAAGCTATAAAGGCCTCTCAGGTGCGTTGGTAAATCTTGCGAGAAGTACACTTGCGAGCCTTCAACAAGGTAGGGAACACGGAGTCAGCGACTCCCCTGTCACTTAGCACCTGGGACTCAATAGCCAGGCCGTCTAAGTCAGCGAGGGTAAGGCAGGGTGCAAGATAGGCCCCTAAGACAGTAGATCGCCTCGCAGCGGGAGCCGCCAGAGGGTGTTTGCCACCATTTGCACCACGTCGGCATACCAAGTGCGCTGAGGCCAATCTGGAGCCACCAGGATTATTGGTATTCCCTCTGCCACTATCCTGCATATCAAACGCGGTAGAAGTTTTATCAGAGGGAAGGCAAACAGAAGATGATAACGGCCCCAGGGGGCCACCAGCGCGTCCGTGGCCACTGCCAATGGATCCTTCGTTCTGGACACAAAGGTCTTCACCTTGTGATTGAACCGAGACGCCAAGAGATCCACGTCTGGCGTCCCCCATCTGCGACAAATCTGTGGAACACCTCCGGGTGGGGAGACCACTCTCCCTGGTCCAGCGTCTGGCGACTGAAAAAGACCGCCTGCCAGTTTTCCACACCTGGAATGTAAGTGGCGGAGAGTGCCGGAACGTGACGTTCCGCCCAACGCAGTATCAGAGCTGCCTCCGCCGCAGCTGCTGGACTCCTCGTGCCGCCCTGATGGTTCACATATGCCACTGCCGTGGCATAGTCCGACTGAATCCGAATCGGACGACCCTTCAACCTCACTGTCCAGTGAGACAGGCACAATCTGATTACTCTCAGTTCCAGCCATTGATGGGGAGGCGAGCCTCCTGTGCTGACCAAAAGCCCTGGGCAGTGACGATCACCCACTGAAGGGGCAGGAAGGACTTCCCCTGAACCAACGCCGAGTCCCGAATCCACCAGGTTTAGAGACGCCCTGGTTTGGGAGCCCAGGCAAATCAGAAGGTCCAAGGACCGAGGGAACCTGTCCCACCGAGCCAGGATTGCTCGCTGAAGGAGACGAGTGTGACTCTGGGCGTGTGGTATTGCCTCGAAAGTCGAGACCATGAGCCCCAGCACCCGCATACAGAATCGTAATGAAGACAGACTGTGCGACAGGGGGGATCACACTGCCGACTGCAGTGACAGCGACTTGGCTGGAGGAAGGAAAACCTTGCCTGCTCTGAGTCCAGAATCAGGCCCAGATACTCCAGGCAACGGGGTGGAGACACCGTCGACTTCTGCAGGTAGAGCAACCAGCTAAAGTCCTGCAGCGAGTCATTGTGCTCTTCCAGAGCAGAGGCGGACTCCGCTTACAGGAGCGGGTCGTCTAGGTAGGCTACTACCGCAATGCTTCTCTGTCGCAGCCACGCCAATAACAGTTTTGTGAAAACTCGAGGGGCTGAGGCAAAACCGAAAGGGAATTCCACAAATTGATAATGGAGGTCTCCTACTGCAAAGTGAAGGAAACGCTGATGCCGTGGACAAATAGGTACATGGAGGCACGCATCCCTGATGTCCAGAGACGCCAGAAATTCCCCCTGATGGAGGGCGGCCACAACCCAGCGGATAGATTACATACGGAATTTCCGCACCCTAACATACCCGGTCAGGGCCTTCAGGTCCAGTATTGGCCGGACCCCCCCACCCCCTTTTTGGGGACCACGAACAGATTTGAGTAAAAACCTTTAAAACTCTCGCTGGAGGCACTGGCACGATCACCCCTTGGTTCGAGAGTGCTTTGCCTGCGGGAGCCTTAAAGTCGAAGGGAAGAACCTTACTGGGAGCAGAGTGTTGAACTCAGAAACGTCCCCCCACCCAAAGCCCGGGTGGGGGCAACCCATCAGGCTGAGGAGGTTTGTCCAACGCCTTTTCGGTTTTGCGCTGCCACTGCCGGTACCCGGCCCCTGCAGCGACCTCACCGGGACGGGTCCCTTTCCCCGCCGCGCCTGAGGCACGAAAGAACCTTTTCCGACCCCAGGTAGGGGGCCCGTCTACGGCAAAACTCACGCCGCCGGGGCTCTGGGAGGAAGGTGCACTTACCTCCTGTGAAATCCTTAATGATCTCACCCAGCCGTGGACCGAATAGACGTCCACCCTGAAAGGGTAGGTCTATGAGACCTTTTTTGGAATCATGGTCAACGGACCAAAACGCAACCAGAGTACCCGTCTGAGGATACGGCAACGCCGATATCCTGGATAACATAGGAAGTAAATCAAAGGCCGCATCACCAAGGTACTTGAAACCTTGGAGCAAAAATTCAGCCCTCCGCGGCGTATCCATTAGGCAGCCGCAGTCCAGAACATTCTGGAGCTCCGCCATACGCTCAGACAGATATTGTGCCGCCATGGCGGACGTCAGGGTTGGCCGCAGAGCCTGCCACCAGGAAGAGCGATTTTAACAGTGCCTCTGTCTTTTAGTCAGCGGGGTCCTTGAAGGAAGGAGCCCCTTCCAGGAGGAATGGTCGTCACCTTAAGGCGAGCTATCAGCGGGACCACCACAGGCGACTTCTGTTTATTTATAAAAAAGCTTTCAAAGGGATAGCGAGCAGCGAACCGTTTTGACCTATGCTCTCGAAGTGTGGCAGACTTCATGCAGGGAGGTCATGGCTAGGATCTGAGCCAGCAAGCATTTTGCTGTCAGGCGCAAGTGCTACCCACTACACCACTGTGCTGCCGCGAAAAGAATGCTGCGGACGTTGCCATTCATGATAACTAAAGTGATCAAAAAAAATTGATCATAGGGGTAAGCCTTGGGGGCCCTATGGGGCCTGGAGGACCCCACACACATGCGCAGAAGTCTGCGATTCGTCATCCTTGCAGCGTAGTGTGAATTCCAGCGATCATGGCGGAAAACCGCCGTCCCCTGATCCCTTTCTCCGAGGGATGCTTCTTGGGGGCCTGTTGGGCGCCATCCGCCCGGAGAGCATTCACTAAAGACCGCCACAGCTGGTCCAAAAAAGCCCTTTGTGCAGATGCGTCTGAGCCAGCAAGCAAGCAGGTTCAGCAGTATAGTCTGACATCGTTCTCCCCCCCAAATCCCCCTTAGTAACACACAGATGTATACTAAAAGTTGAGGGCACCCCCACACAGCCGCCCCACAGTGCACCAGGGAACCCCAGAAGACTGCACACGCCGCCACCAGCACCCACAGGATAGCCCAGCTATACTTGCTGTTTGTGCCTGTAACCTTTGAGGATCGTCAGCAGAGCCACGCCGTCCGGAGCACACACCGTTCCAAAGAGAAAGGAAAAAACATTTTCCATATGTTGTTGCATAGGCAGGGGACTCCAATATGGCCGCCATTGAACACTAGAGGCCGAAAACCACCTGCAGGGAACGTGCAGTACCGCAATTGGCCGCTCTGAGCGCTAGAGGGAAAGCTCCATAGGCTCAGCATGTCCGCGGCTATGGTAAAATGGCGGCGGTCCGGGAGATAATCTCAATTTGGATAGAAGTTTAGGCTCTGTATACAGCCTGGGTGTAGGGATCCAGGAGGCTCTCCCGACACAAATGAACCGAAGACCAGAAGAGCTACTTTGAACCTGAACTCAATCAGTGATGTTGGTTTATACCAGGGGTGTCCAACTGGTGGCCCACGGAGCCCTCTGATGTGGCCCGTGACCTCCTGCTCTGGTATAGCAGGTTGGCAAGACCAGATCGTGAGTTGCCGACCCGCCATCCCAGTCCACCAGTGTTGTGAATGGAGCCGGCGGTAGGGGAAGCAAGTGGCTGCAAAGGGAGCAGAGCCGCATAAGCAGATGCTTTCGGTATAGCGCTGGCTCCTTATACAGGTGGAGTGATACCATAATGTACTCCGCCCGGGACAGCAACAGCCGGTGATACCTGAATGGAAGACGGCTATTAAAGAAAAGTTTATTACTAAAATCACAGAGTATATATGGGCATATCTGTTCTGCAGTGGTTACTGGGCTGCTTTCAAACAGATCTACTGCACCTGTGGGTTACCAACACTAAGCCAAAAGACTTATATTTAGGGGTGCACTGAATGGAAATTTTGGTGCTGAAACTGAAAATGACAGATTTAAAAAAAAAAAAAAAATTAAATTTGTATTTTATTCCACTTTTTAATTAATATCATCAATTTAAATTAATATGAAATTTATTGTTGGCCATTATTGGCACCTTTAGTGCAAGAAAGGCTCAAGAAAAATGCAGTCTGCAGTCTCCGACCATCTCTTGTATTATGTCTGTGTAGCCATGGTCCCCCTTAGGGGTGGCGGTAGTTGTGGTCCACCTGCCCGCTGCCCTCACACGATTTCCACACATCCGGAGTCACTGAACAGACCGGTACTTTGTTTTTTGTTGTTTTGCTTAAGGGGTAAACTTGGATACCCCAACACAAACCCAAAGATTGAACATGGGGCCTTTTATATACACCGCCGGTATAAACACTCCTTCTCCTCCAGCACACTACTTGCTGACCGTTACACTTCTTCCTCTCCCATGCTTAATACTTGATTCCTAGGCCTGTCGAGTGGCTCTCCTTCCCCTTGCTTGGCTTTTCCAACCTCTACAGACTGTCACTATCCTTACCCAGCCTGTCTCAGCATTCTCATCCAACTCCCAGGTGCCGGCACTCACGACACTGGTGGATCCTTTAAAGAGTCTACTTTAATGTAGAACTCTGCTGCTCTCCTGCTTCCTTGTGCCACTCCAGGAGCAGAATCCCGCTCATGGCTGCACCCAAGCCCCAGGCCTCAAGGTCACCCCCCCAGACTTGGGGCACCCCTCCTGGACAAGGCCTGATCTGCAGTACCGGCTACATTCTCGCTCTCTTCTACCCAAACTTTCCTCCCACCTGCTGGTAGATTGCTGTATTTAAGGAGGCCTGCCCCCTGCCAATCCAAACTGTGGATTGGTCAGGGCTCCTTGTCATACACCAGAAAGTGACACCTCCTCATCCATCCCCCTTTCCAGAGCTTTCCAGCTCAAAAAGGGAGGAGTACCCAAGGGGTGTTCCTTCCTGCCACCTCCAGACCTCCCTGAGCCACTCCCCAGCCCAGATCAAAACATTCAGGTCTGCACTCACTGTCAGGTCTGATAGAATTTACCTCTCCTAACAAAAATAAAAGCACCTATCATTATGGGGGCGTTACATCTGCAATCTCTTAAACTTAAAAACATTTCTAATAGTATTAGCAAAATTTCCATTTGTTGCACCTCTAGCAGACAGACATACTACAGGAGATGGTCAGAGTATGCAGACATACTACAGGAGATGGTCAGAGTATGCAGACATACTACAGGAGATGGTCAGAGTATGCAGACATACTACAGGAGATGGTCAGAGTATGCAGAAACACTACAGGAGATGGAGTCTGCAGACATACTACAGGAGATGGTCAGAGACAGCAGACATGATACAAGAGATCAATGCAACCTCACCAGTGTCCATCTCATGCAGCCTCCCCAGTGCCCGTATCATGCAGCCTCCCCAGTGCCCGTATCATGCAGCCTCACCAGTGCCCGTATCATGCAGCCTCACCAGTGCCCCCCCTCTGATGCAGCCTCACCAGTGCCCCCCCTCTCATGTAGCCTCACAAGTGCCCGGATCAGAGCGGCAATCTCCCACCATGTCATGGAGCTGGATTTGATTTTCCCAGGCAGGACGGCTGCAGTAACAATGTCCCACCTCCTGTGATACGTCACACTGATTCAATGTCCCGGCATTGGATCAGTGTACAGTCTATCACAGAAGGCGAGACATTGTTAGAGCCCTTTCACACTGAGGCGGTAGCGGTAAAGCGCCGCTAGTTTTAGCGCTGATTTACCGATGTTATAGCAGCGTTTTGACCCTAAAAAAAAAAGGGTTTAAAAAGGGGTTAAAAGTGCCGCTGCGCGGTGCTTCCGAAGCAGTATTCAGGACGGATGACACCCCCTGCAATGTGTGGTACCCAGGCTCCCCATTTGCGGCTCAATTATCAGCATTTTCTTCTTTCGGCCAATTGTCGAAAAGACCGTCGGGCCCTCCATTCACCTCTATGGATCAGCAAATGTAAACTGACTTGTGTCCATTTGCACATGCCTACCTCCAATCCGATCCGCTAAAAAAAAAAAAAAAAAAAAAAAAAAAAAAAAAAAAAAAAAAACAGACCCGTCTGGGCGGATCGGATTGGAGGGCCCATAGAGTAGAGCGGCTGTGTCCGTGTCTGCTCTGCATATCCAAAGTGGAAAATGACCTGTCATCCACCCGCCCTGCTCATTGTGGCCTGCGACCGGTTACCAAGTCACTTAAGTGGTCTTTGCTCTTCAAAAGGTTGGGCACCCCTGGTTTATACGAGTTGGTAGACAAAAGTTCACTTTCAAAAGGAATCCCATGAAAAACCACCTAAAGTACTGTATTTCATAGGCTGTACATAACGGGGCCAGGGAGAGGAATCTAACTCTTCTTAATATTAGTTCCTATCATTCACCTGAACAGAAATAATAGCCATTTGATATGTATAATATGTAAACAGACAAGCTGCGATCTCATTTTCACACGCAGAAGTAATAGAAGCAATCAGAGATAGCATTCCCAGTCTCTCAGGAATCCTGTGGATTTGTAGCGGGCAGACAGTCTTCCATGTTATTAAAACTAAGGGGGGTCCATTTACTTCTTGGAATTTTGTACAACTGACAATATGTGATCAACCAAGGAAGAAAAATAAATAAATAAATAAAAACTAAGGAGGGTCATATTTTATCCCCTGCTTAGAGGCACAATGTGTACATGTTAATTAGGGAAGTGTTTTGATTAAAACCAATAATGCATGAAGGTAGCTGTATATAAAGTGCCCCTTGGCAGTCACCTCAAAACACTTACATGTTAAAACACATTTTCAATCTCCAGAGCCAACATTCATCTTTATTATTTGCACTTCAAAACAGGCTGCATAATTTACAGCGCAATCTGAAAATTAAAATTCTGAGTCTTATTATAACAAGAATCTGTCAGCAATTACTCCACTGATTGCAACGTAACAACTGAACAAGTGGTTAGCTTTGCAGAACATCCATAACGACCCCTTTCTTTCCCAGGACACTTCGATTTTTGACAGGCTACATACACACAGCGTTCTGAAAAACGAGCTGTAAAGCTAGTACCGATGACAGGAAAAAACCATGTTAAAAACCACGATTTTACCAGCGTTTTGCATTGGCCTCAATGCGGGTTTTTCTGCCTCTATTCAAAATCAATGGATCAGACTTCTGGTTTGACTTCTATTCAAATCAATGGGCTCCCATAGGGAACCATTGGTTTTGAATAGAGGCAGAGGAACGTCTGACGAGGCTTAAAACTGTGTATACAACAGCTGCATTTTTGAATGTTTTGCCGGTGTCAGTGGCAAAACTGCTCTAGTGCTGGAGCTTCACAACGCACTGGTCCTGGGTTTTTTTCACAGCTTAAAGACGCCTATGCCACTTACAGCTCAAAAATGTCAGCATGTGTATAACATAGAAACATAGAAAAGTGACGGCAGAAAAAGACTGAGTAGTCCATCGAGTCTGCCCCTTTTTATTTTTATTTATTTTTTATTTTTTTATTTTTTTTACATTAACCTTGTTGTTTGACTATGGATTTATGTTTATCCCAAGCATGTTTAAAGCCATTTACTGTTGACTGTCTCACAACCTCTGTTGGTAGTTTATTCCAATCATCAACCACCCTTTCAGTAAAATAATACTTTATAAGATTAGTTTTGAACTTCCCCCCCAGTTAGTTTGAGGTCATGTCCCCGTGTTCTTGATTTTGGTTTCATATTGAAAAGACTGCCCTCCTGAACCTTATTCAACCTCTTGATGTATTTAAAGGTTTCAATCAATCTCCCCTCTCCCTTCTTTCCTCCAGACTGTACATATTAAGTTCCTGAAGTCGCTCTTGATATGTTTTATCCCCCAGACCTTTCACCATTTTTGTTACCCGTCTCTGAACTCGTTCTATTTTATCAATATCTTTTTGTAAGTGTGGTCTCCAGAACTGGACACAGTATTCTAAGTGAGGTCTCACTAAAGATCTATATAGAGGAATCAGAACCTCCTTCCGCCTGCTGGTGATCCCTCTACTGATACATCCCAGAATTCTATTTGCTTTTCCCACTGCCTGGTTACACTGCTTATTTTACAATCATCTGAAATAAGCACCCCCAAATCTTTTTCTTCTGTAGTGCTGGATAACACTGTGCCCCCAATGCTGTACTCTCTAAGCGGATTCTTTTTCCCTAGATGCATTATTTTAGGCCACTGAATAACATGGAGAGCAGTTTTGAAGTTGTAAAAACAGCTCAAAAACGTGGCTGTAAAAACTCCTGTGTGTATGAGGCCTTAAAGTGGTTGTCAACCCGTGACAACCACTTTAACCTACAGGTAAGCCTTACCTGTAGGTGCCCTGCATATCTCCCAAACCTGCACGGTTTAGGAGATATACAGTGTACTTGATGTGCCAACGCATTCACCTCCGTGCTGTTTCTTCACTGTGATCGTGCCATGACAGTCACAGAGCCGGAGTCGCGGCCCCGGAAGGAAGAGGGGCAGAAGATGGACGTTGCCTGCACAGGGGACATCGCAGGCTTCATTTGCAGGTAAGTGACACATTGTAGCCCATTATGCTTCTACTTTGCAGGGGAATACAGAGGAAGTGAACCTCATCAGGTCATCCTGTACCGTTTTATGGCATTGCTTGAGAACAGCCAAACAGCATAGTAAGGGTTGTGCAACACTAAATATGGCTACATACAACCAGACTGATTCAACTTCAGATGTTTTAGGGTTGGTTCACACAATACATGCATTAAAACTGATGGGAAAGCTGCACAGATTTCACTTGCAGAGACATCAGTTTTCAGGCACGTCAGTTATGTGCCCTATTCACACCAATGTTGAAGTCATGTCAGTTTTTTTCCCCGTGCAGAAAACTGCATACACTTTGCAGATTCCTGCGCAGAAAAAAATGTGCAAGAAGTGGTGTGAACAGGGCACATAGAGAACCATTGCTTTATTTTTTAGCCCTTGCAGAATAGGTGCAGAAAAACTGGACGTCTCTGCACCACAGTGTGAACGAGGCCTTAGAGGGAAAGGAAGAGAATACTTACTCGATCGGTCATCCATTATCACAATCCCCTGTTTGTTGACATTGTAAACATTGTGCATTATGTGCTTTCCCTTTGCCTGCTTTGTATCCATCACATCATTCAGAGAATCAAGACCCATTATCTTCTGTAAACTGTATGACAGGGAAAAAGGTAATACATTAATAATCCAACAGCACAAAGGATTTACCAGAACAAATACAAACTTGCAGAATAAAAACAAGCAAGGATAGTACAGTCATGAATGGCAAAGTTGAACAATTCTCTCGCGTAAATCACTGAGATCTGTAAACAAACTGGCTCAGCATTTAGCAGTGTGCAGGTAGCCGGTGCCCCTTGGGAACGCTGGAGATTACAGCCAAAGTAGCCTGGTTCCGTCAGGAATTAATAGTCGATGTGCTTGCATTAGTCACACA
>BLSH010135440.1:300524-317179 GCA_018402905.1 Glandirana rugosa
TAATTTTCAGTCGTCGATGTCATGCACATCGACGACTGAAATTAAAAAAAATCATAACCCACCTGGCGGCGAAATTCTGCAATCACAACATTGGTGTGAGAACATAAATAAAAGTGGAAAACTGATAATTTCATACGACTTTTACAGTTGTTTTACAACACCCCAAATGGATGAAAAATATACTGAAATACACACTATAGATATAAAATTTTTGAAATGTCTGAAAAATCTGTCTAAATTTAATCGAACGTAGAATTTCAGATTTATTTAAGAGACAAAAGAGACGTTTAGAATAAAGCACAATTAAAAACACTGTAAAGCTCATAAACACCAGATTCATTCCCTCAGGCAGCTATACTGCAACTCTATCACATGCAGCCATGCGATATCCAAATTGAATAAGATTTGCAGAGAAAACAGAGAATTTATTTAGACTTTAAGATGCAAGCTAATTTAAATCTGTCTAAAAAGTCTGTAAAGTTTTTAAAATATAGATATCACACATAAAGTCATATAAAAAGTAGGTAAACCCCACAACATTTTGTTGACATTTTCAGCATACTTTAATAGTCAAAAGGTGAAAATAAATACAAGAGTGTGGTTACAACACTAACGTCTTAAAGCGGCGGTCCACCCAATACTAAAAAAAATTAAAGTCAGCAGCTACACGTACTGTAGCTGCTGACTTTTAATAATAGGACACTTACCTGTCCTGGAGTCCAGCGATGTCGGCGCCCATTGCCTATCTTCGGATCGGGGGTCGGGCGCAGCCGCGTCCATTGCGGGTAAGGGAAACCGACAGTGTAGCATTAAAGCTTCACGCCGGGCACCCTATTGGCCTGGCGGCCAGTAGAAGAGCGAGGAGGGAGCTGGGTTGCTGACGTCAGCGGCTGCCGGCCCGAGCTCCCGAATGTGTGGAAAAGGACACCTGTCTAAAGACAGATGTCCTCTTCCCCCTCCCCCCAAAAGGTGCCAAATGTGACACCTGAAGGGGGGAGGAATGCAACCAGCGGAAGTTCCACTTTTGGGTGGAACTCCCCTTTAATAAAGAGTAAAGGCAGCCAGGAGATTAATGGACACCCTCCTAAATGATAGAAAGCATAAGAAATAAACAAATACCCTGTCAGCAAAACCTAAGGCAGATATAGAAAGTTTGAATCTCGGCTGACTCAGCAGGGACCGGCAGAGATTCGAAACAGGCTGAGTGTACCCAAGTTGATCGCTCAACCTGGGTATAACCAGCCAGCCAGATTGTTCAAGCGATTATTGCCAGCGGCTATAGCCACTAGCAATGATCACTGTGTGTTCTCTCGGCAGGGACGGCTACCGCCGAAAGAACACGACTGCTCCACGGGAGGGATTCCCTCATCAAACACTGACTGTGCTGATGGGGGAATTGAGTGAAAAAGCAGAAATAGCCATCTGTTAGTTCCCCAAGTGAACACTGGCAATTAGCTACACTTTCAATAGATTTCACTTTCGAAAAGTGGCGTATTCTAGGACTATCTGAGTTTGGGTCACAAGTCATTGTCTTAATCAAAAGTGTTGTAAATGCTTCATAAATTTGGCCAACTTCATTAACAAGAGAGATTAATGCCAGAAAAGTGGAACAGCAGCTTTATTTAATTACCCTTGAGCGCATACAGCTCAGTAACACGTCTGAAATCATATAATGTTCATTTTCATAAATTGGCATGGACACCTGGTATTGCATAGACAGTGGGTATAGAAAAGAATCACCCCCTTTAAAATAATTAAATTGTGTTGCTTTGCAGCCTGAAATGAAGACAGACGCAGTTTTTGTTTTATCCAGCTGTATTTACTCTTCAACTTAAAATACCCAAGTGAAAGATATAACACCAACATGTCAGAAAAAAATCAAATCAAAATCACTGAGTTGGAAAAAGGATCACTCCCCTTGTATCTGTATTTTGTTGAACCAGCTTTTGCTTTAAATTACAGCCTTTCCTCTGTTGGGATTTGTCTCTACTAACTTTGCACATCTAGACTTTGAAATATTTGCCCACTCTTCTTTGCAGAACTCTATCCTACGGCATCTCCTAAACGCTGCTAAGGCCTGTATTCCCAGACTCTGGAAAAAATCCCAACCTCCATCAATAACAAATTGGCTGCACAAAGTAGAAGATATAAATAGAATGGAAGATTTAGTCTTGACCTCGCATCATAAACGCGAACAATACACTAAGACTTGGGGAGCATGGAATATGTTCCTCCTTTCTGACGAAGGCAAAGCCCTTTTCCAGCAAAATACCCCATGATAACCTGATCTGACCAAATAGCCGAAGGTATTTGACATCTCCGTTGTCCCTCCGTACAACCCCCCCCCCCCCTTATCCCTTCCCTTCCTCTCTTTTCATGTGGTCCTTTCTGTTCTCTTTGTTTTATTCTCCTTTTCTTGATCACCCTCTTCGCTAATTTTTGTTTCTTTGTTTTTACCCAGCACAACCTATTATCCTCACTACTGTTTTTTCCTCTTTTCTCTTTTTCCTTTATGATTAGTAATTGGAAAATGTTGCCGGACTGGGGTTCTGCAATGTTATTTAGATCACGATGAAAGAAGTTCTAGATACACTCTCAATAAGTGGAGATGTTGCAAAGGGCCACGTTGACCCGTGCCCTAGAATGTACTACGCACAGACGCTTAAGATATAACTGTAATCGACTTATTATTTCTTTGCTGCACCTGAATATATACTGTCTATGCTGTTGTTTTACCCTTGCCGGACACTGGCAATAATAAACATTATATTTGAAAAAATTTAATGGTGACCATTTGTGGACTGCAGTCTTCCAGTCCTTCCACAGATTCTCAATGGGGTTTAAGTCTGGACTCTGACTAGGCCATGCAAGGACTTTCACCTTTTTCTCCTTCAACCACTGTGTGGTAATTTTTGCCGTATGCTTTGGGTCATTGTCATGTTGGAAGGTAAGTTTTCTTCTCACTGATAACTTTCTGGCAGAGGGCAGCAGATTTTCCTCAAGAATTTGATGGTATTCTGCCCCATACATTTTTCCTTCAATCCCGACAAGTGTTCCAGTCTCTGCTGCAGAGAAACACCCCTATAACAGGATATTACCACCTCCATGCTTTACTGTAGGAATGGTGTTATTTGGATGATTAGCTGTATTGGGTTTCTGCCAGACATATTGTTTGATGTTGAAGCCAATTAATTCAATGTTAGTCTCATCTGACCATAAAGGGATTTTATTAAAACTTACCGTAAAATCCTTTTCTCTGAGTTCACTGACAGATGCAGCCCTCATTGACAAGTGGGGTTATTTGCACATCCTACTAGGAGTTAACTAGGCAAATAGAAAGAAAGCAAGCTGGCCCCTCCCAGGAGGCCGTCCTCTCTCTCCCATATAACCCCCCTGCTCTGGTTAGCATATCAGTTCGTAACAAGCCGTACAATGCACCACAGAGGGGCGGGTGCTGCGTCTGTCAGTGAACTCAGAGAAAAGGATTTTACGGTAAGTGTTAATAAAATCCCTTTTTCTCTTGCGTTCACTGACTGACGCAGCCATCATTGACAAGTGGGGATGTCCCAAAGCTGTGTCAGTAAAGAGGGGTGGGTAAACGACAACAACTGTACCCAACAGAATCCTCTCAGGAGACACCAGTCACGTCTACACTGCCGCCTGTAAAATATTACGGCCAAAAGCAGCATCCGAAGATAAAAAACTTAGTAAATGTGTGCACCGAGGCCCAAGTAGTCGCCTTGCACACCCGTGACACCGAAGCCTGGTGTCTGAAAGCCTAGGAAGTGCTAACAGCCCTGGTGGAATGAGCAGTGACTGGAAAAGGGGGTACCCTTGCCCAGAACAGAATACGCATGAGTCACGGTCTGTCTGATCCAACAGGAAACGGTAGCCGACGAGGCCACCAATCCTTTGCGCGGACTGTCCGTCAGTACAAACAACGCGTCAGACTTCCGAAAAGAGTCTGTAGCTGCCAAATACACCCGCAAAGCCCTCACGACATTCAATGAATGTAACTCAAATTCCTTAGGATGTGAAGGATGCGGGCATAACAAAGGAAGAACAATATCTTCATTAATGTGAAAAGAAGAGACCACCTTCGGTAAAAACTAAGGAGATGGGTGCAAGACTGCCTTGTCCTTGTGAAGGACCAGGTAAGGAGGCTTGCAGGACAACACTGCCAACTCAGACACCCGCCTAGCGGATGTAATGGCCACCAAGAAAGCCACTTTCTGCGACAGCAATTGTAAGGGAATATCCCTGATCTTCTCATACGTTGGCTTCTGCAGCACAGAAAGCACCAAATTCAAATCCCACGGTGCCATAGGCGACCGTACCCGAGGAGCCACATGGCGCACACCTTGTACAAATGTACGAATCAACGAATATGACGCCAAAGGCCGATGAAAGAGAATTGCCAGAGCCGAAATCTGACCCTTGAGAGTACTCAAAGCCAATTTTTATCCAGGACTTGCTGTAAAAAAGTCAGGACCCTGGACACAACGTAAGAGCGGGGTTCCAGCCCCCCGCCTCACACGCCTTCCAGGTGCAATGATAAATATTGCGCGAAGTACACTTGCGCGCTTTCAGAATAGTGGGGATCGCGGATTCAGCGACACCCCAATCCCTTAGCACCTGGGACTCAATAGCCAAGCCGTCAAAGTCAGCGAGGGTAAAGCAGGGTGCAAGATGCGTCCCTGAGACAACAGATCTTCACGCAGTGGGAGATGCCAGGGAACATCTGCCACCATTCACACCACGTCGGCATACCAAGGACGCCGAGGCCAATCCGGAGCCACCAGGATCAATGGAATCCCCTCCGCTTCCACCCTGCGCAGTAACCGTGGTAGAAGCTTGATGGGAGGATAGGCATACAGAAGACGGTACTGACCCCAAGACGCTACCAGTGCGTCCGTGGCGACTGCCAATGGATCTCTCGTCCTGAACACAAAGTTTTTCACTTTGTGGTTGAACCGAGACGCCATGAGGTCCACATCTGGCGTGCCCCACTTGTGGCAAATCTGGCTGAACACCTCTGGATTTAGGGACCATTCCCCCTGATGCAGTGTCTGGCGACTGAGAAAGTCCGCCTGCCAATTTTCTACGCCCGGAATGTAAATGGCGGAGATTGCCGGCACGTGAAGTTCTGCCCATCACAGAATGAGAGCTGCTTCCACAGCTGCTGCCGGGCTCCTCGTTCCGCCCTGATGGTTCACATACGCCACTGCCGTGGCACTGTCCGACTGAACCCGAACCGGGAGGTCATACAATCTCTCCATCCAGTGGGAGAGGCAGAGTCTGATCGCCCTCAGTTCCAGCACATTGATCGGAAGGCGAGATTCCTGCGCTGACCAACGTCCCTGCGCATACAACTGTCCCAGGACTCCCCCCAGCCTGATAGGCTGGCGTCCGTCGTGACTATCGACCAAGTCAGGGGAAGAAAGGACTTCCCCCAACAAAAGGGCCAGGGCCCGAAGCCACCATGTCAATGACCCTCTGGTCTGAGAATCCAACCTGACTATCAGGTCCAGGGACAGTGGGGACTTGTCCCACCGAGACAGAATCGCTCGCTGGAGTAGCCGAGTGTGTCTCTGGGCGTAAGGGACCGCCTCGAAGGCTGAAACCATGAGCCCCAACACCCGCATACAAAACCGTAAGGAAGACCACCGGCGTGACAGCAGGGTTCGCACCGCTGCTTGCAGGGTCAGTAACTTGGCCAGAGGCAGGAACACCTTCACCTGTGCCGTGTCCAGGATCAGGCCCAGATATTCCAGGTGACAGGACGGTGTCAATGTCGACTTCTGCAGATTGATCAGCCAGCCAAAGTCCTGTAACGAGGTTATGGTGATAGCGACGTTCTCCTCCAGAGCCGAAGCAGACTCCGCTCTCAGGAGCAGGTCGTCGAGGTACGCTACCACCGCAATGCCCCTCTGCTGCAATAGGACCGGGGCTACTAGCTTGGTGAACACCCGGGGAGCCGAGGCCAGCCCGAAGGGAAGTGCTACAAACTGGTAGTGACGATCTCCCACCGCAAAGCGCAGAAAGCGCTGGTGTCGGGGACAACTGGGGACATGGAGATACACATCCCTGATGTCCAGAGACGCCATGAATTCCCCTTGGTGCAGGGCGGCCACGACCGAACGGATGGATTTCATCCGAAATTTTCGCGCTCTCACAAAGTGGTTTAGCGCCTTTAGGTCCAGAACTGGCCTGACCCTCCCCCCCTTTTTTTGGAGACCACAAATAGGTTCGAGTAGAAACCGTGAAACCTCTCCAACTGAGGTAATGGCACGATCACCCCCTGGTCGGAGAGTGCCTGAACAGCCCTTAAGAGGGCCTCTCGACGCCCCTGAGGGAGTCTCAAATTCGATGGGAAGAACCTGTCTGGGGGTAGAGTACTGAACTCTATCCTGTACCCGTAGGACACCACTTTCTGCACCCAACGGTCGGAAATGCGGGCAGTACACCTGTCTGCGAACCCCAGAAGACGTCCCCCCCCACCCGATGGTCAGGTGGGGGCAAGCCATCATGCAGAGGAGGACTTGTCCTGTCTTTTCGTTCTTGCGTTGCCAAGGGCGCTTCCCGGCCCCTGCGCCAGGCTTGCCGAGCCTCGAGCCCTTGCCCGCTATACCAGGGGCACGAAAAAACCTCTTCTGACCCGAAGAGACAGGCCCTTGCTTGCGGCAAAACTCCCGCCGTCTGGGCTCCGGAAGGAAAGTACTCTTCCCACCAGTGAAATCCTTGATGATTTCATCCAACTGTGGCCCAAAGAGATGGCCACCCTGAAAGGGAAGGTCCGCAAGACCTTTTTTAGACGCGTGGTCACCCGACCACAACCATAACCAGGAGAACTCGTCTGATAATGACTGCAAAAACAGACATCTTAGACAACATGGGAAGCAGGTCCAGAGCTGCATCACACAGGTACCGAACACCCTGAAACAAATTGTCTGCCTTTTGTGACGCTTCCAGCGTCCTGCCGCAGTCAAAATCATCTGCCAACAGGAAAAGTGCCTTGGACACTGCCTCCGTCCGCCTATCGGCTGGGTCCTTAAAAGAGGGGGACCCTTCCAACAGAATGGTCGTCGCCTTGTTCAGGCGAGCCACCGGAGGATCCACTGTGGGAGACGCCCACTTCTTTACGAAACTATCCTCAAAAGGATAGCGTATAGCGAAGCGTTTAGGCAGGGCGCTGCCATTCCTGATAGACAAGGTGGTCAAAAAATGTATCATAGGGATAAGTCTTAGGCAAACTGGGCGGCCTAGCAGACCCGCAAACATATGCGGATGCCTGCGACTCTCCTGCCTGGTCAAGTCGCAAGGACGCATGGATACCAGATATCAGTGCGGATACCAGCGCTTTTTCGCATGCAACTGAGGCCCCCTGGTCCTCTTTGTTGTCTGAGGGTACCAGCTCACCCTCAAAGCTCCACGGGGGTCCCTGTGACCCCCGAAGCCATTTTCAGTTCAGAATCGTCCCCAGAGGAACAAGGGGGAGGCGGGCGTTTTTAGGGGCCCCCGGAGCATTTCTAGGCCCCACCCAGGGAAGAAATTCCTTCAACTGATCCAAGGACACCAGTGCTCCCAGCGCAGGCTGCGCTGCCGCTGACTCCTCCTCAGAAGGTCCTGCAGGATCATCTGCCATCGCACCACCAAAAATGACAGTCAAATTTTGTAAAAGAAAAATGCACCGACACCCCCACTATGCAGCCCCACCACCGCCCCACAGAACGCCAGGGAGACCCCAGGAGGACTGCACCCACCGCTACCCCACCCCAGGGAAGGCCCAGCTATACTTGCTGTTTTGTGCCACAGAGCTGCTCCCAGCAGGAGTGCATAAACCAGGACCACCAGAAGAAGCGCCGTTTGTTTTCAGCCATGCTGTCCCACTGAAAAGGAAAGTAAAACGGCAGTAGCACGTTTTACATTGCTCCGGGGACATCCAATATGGCCGCTGAGATCATCCACAAGAGGCCAAAAGCCTGAATACAGGCGCGACTACAGGAAAATGGCCGCCCTGGCACTAGAGGGAAACCCTCAGCAAAATGGCCACGGCTACGGCAAAATGGCGGCGATCCGCCGCAAAATGGTGGTGGATCGCCGCATGGTGGTACAAAAACGCACAGAAGTGTTTTTTGAATGGGGTGCGGGAGGGGGGCGAAGACACCCAGAGCGACATTAGCCCAGTGACCACCCTCCACCGGTCGGCCTAAAAACGCTACATTACGGCCAGCGCCCCCCTCCCTCCGCACCCCAGGGGGGGAAGAGGGGGGGTCACTCATCACTCTGACGGGCGTAGCGGGTAGCCACCTAGTCGCAGACCTTCATCCCCGTCCAGAAAGGGATGCGGTAGGCCAAGCACCTGGACAGGCACAGAGTCCGGTCACCGGGTGTAAGTGGGGGTCACCCACTGGCCACCCGCATGGAACGGGCATGATGCGGCGGGTCCCGCCTCAGCATAGGACTAGCTCGCATCGGTCGGCCGTGCTGGGGAGAATGCAGGATGCTAGAAATCCTCTGTGCACCAGACAGCTTCTTGATAGCTGTCTTCATCAGATAGCTTGAAAAAAGAAAAAAGCGGTAGCAGAAAAATCTAAACCGCAGGTCCCATAAGGGAGCCAGGTCAACTCCTTGCATATTTAAACTGATATGCTGAGCAGAGCAGGGGGGTTATATGGGGGAGAGAGAGGATGGCCCCCTGGGAGGGGCCAGCTTGCTTTCCTTCTTTTTGCCTAGTTAATTCCTAGTAGGATCTGCATATAACCCCACATGTCAAAGAAAGGCTGCGTCTGTCAGTGAACGTAAGAGAAATAGGGTTGCACCGATACCGGTGCTGATACTAGGCATTTTCGTGAGTAGCCGAACGCCTCGCCCACGCAGCGGGGATCAGAGCAGTAGACATCCCTCCAGCACAGCAGTGGTAAGAGTATGCCCTGATCTAGGGAGAGGTGGGGTGCCCCCTTCCAAGCCCTCCACCAACCCTGACGCTTGCTGGCAGTCTCCCACCTTGAGCATAGCACTAAGAGCTCCTCCTTCCCCATCACATTTCCTTACAGCTACCGTGTGCACAGTATATAGCTAGCTACTGCCACCAATTGCCGTTCCTACCATGGAATTTCACAGGTTAGAACTGCAACCAGTAGCTAGCTATACACTGTGCACATTGTAGCTGTAAGGGAATGGGATTTCAGCTCCGGTGTGTGCTGTGTGGGGAGAAGGAGCTCTGCCAGTGTAAACGCTGTGTACAATGCAGGGATGGGAGACAAAGCTCTGCCCAGTGACATCTATACTGTGACCTCCTAACTCCATTATGATGCCCTCTTAACCCCCCTTACTGTGCCCTAACCCCCCCTTACTGTGCCCTATTGCCCCCCCCCAATAGTGTGCTCTCCTGCCCGCCCTGTACTGTGCCCTCCCTGTGTTGCATCCTTCTGCCCTCCACCAGCTGTTACCTCTGCCCCCATGTCTGCCAACGACCCTCACATCTCCATCCTCTTCCCCCCAGCGATCACAGCCTTTTCCATCCCAACTCTCCCACCCCACAAGCCCCATTTCAACCAACTCTCAACTACCCTGCCCTCACTAACCCCTCTATCCCCCATTCCCACCCTGCCCTCACCCAACTCCCAAAACAACCACCCCCCTACCTACTCTTTCTAGATGATCGGTGTCGGTAATTAGTATCGGCAAGTACTTCCAAAAAAGTATCTGTACTTGTACTCGATGTTAAAAAAGTGGTATCGGTGCAACACTAATAGAATGTATAGATATTAGCTTTATTAAACACATCTAGACAATACAAAGCCCATTATCAAACTCATAAAAGCATAATTGGCCAATTATTAAAATTACACACAACCACGGCAGCTGCAGGGAAGTTTTATAAACAACCTCCTCTCCCAAAAGAAAAAAAAAGAGGAGAAAAGCAAAAATATTTTAGCACATATATATTTTAATGTATGTGCCCCAATGGGGGGATACAATACGTGTCAGCAAAATCATGTACGAGTGTCTCCTCCGATTAGAAGATAATTTATAGCACCTGGCTAAATGTTGCAGAAAATTCCATAGAAAGGGATTCTCTAGTGAACTATATTCCAGAGATAGTTAGAATTGAATGCTATATAAAGTCTGTCAAGAGACCTTCTCCTAGACATGTAAAAAGATCCAAACTACATGTTGACAATGTCACCCCTGTGTGGCCAACACTTATGGACCGTGATGTGAGATCTACCCAGTGGAGGGTGATGCAATGGGCCACTGCATATGGCTAGTAGCCTATGAAGACCATAAGGGTATCCTATATGATATGAGATCAGTCCTTATGTATCTGACTTGAAATGAGAGTGAAGTGGTAGCTTATATGGCAAGCGTCAAGTACAAATACAACTGGAAAACTCCCAGGGAGGGATGTCCCTATTATCACATATAGTGCTCTTACGGTACATTAGCAAGCGTCCGCTGTCCTCCCATAATTGGCAAATGAAGCACATTTGAGATTTCTCCAACCGTGTGATATGTGGTTGATCATTGCCCAGTGTGGGAGCCATCAGTGTAATTTGAAAAGAAACCAAAAGCCATTCAACACTCAAAGGAAGTGTACTTTGCCATCCATGTGGATCTTGAAAAGTCCAAGCTGTATTTGTGGCAGTAAAAGTGTATCAGTCCATATCCAGGGCAATATCAGTTCCAAAAGCTGGCTTCATCGGACCAAGCTAGAAGCCTGACTGGTTTTGCCGGTTGCTTTAGAGGCAACGGTCACCTTTCTATATGAGGGAGGTCTTCAAATATACTTAAAATGGCCGCTTTTGGTGGCAAAAAAAAAAAAATGTACGTTGCAACATCATCGCGCCCGACATAAATATACGTCCTTTTTATTATGATTTTTAAATAAATCACAACACCTAGATGGGAGGTGCCCTCTTGTGTTTATATGGGTTTGTTTTTTTAGGAAGTGGAACTTCCCTTCCTCAATTGGTGTTTTCAGCGGGTAATGTTGCCAATTTCAAAAAATTATTGGGCGTCCTTTGAACACAAAACAGGGATATGGGAAGTGGTAGAGACATAATACATATAAACATTGAACCATATGGAATTCTGTCTTTATTGAACCTTACTATGCAATTTTTAGATGTGCATTATATGACTTATAGGTAATTTTTACATACTCAGTGGGGTTGATTTACTAAAACTGGAGAGGGCAAAATCTGGAGCAGCTGTGCATAGAAACCAATCAGCTTCCATGTTATATTGTCTAAGCTTAATTTACCAAGCTGAAGTTAGAAGTTGATTGGCTACCATGCACAGCTGCACCAGAATTTGCACTCTCTAGTTTTGCTAAATCAACACCAGTATGTTCTTGTTTTAGGTTATGTCTGGTGTATGAACAAACAATGCTCCATCGGTACTAAAACAGATCAATAATTAAATTAGAAAGAAGAGAGTTTAGTGTAAAAAGCTTTGTGAGGTGCTACCTTCACTAGCTCTGGGGAAAATACACTTTGGGTAAAACACATTAAGCTTGGAAGTGATGTCACAAAGTGCCAGCATGAACACACACGAGGATACAGAAAAGATCAGGGGTCTCTGGTTTACAGGGACAATATGTATTCAGCTTAATCCAGTGCTGGAAAAGCCGCATTTCGTTGCACAGATCCATGGATTATTTTTGTAGCAAGGAGTTGTTTGATGTAAAGTGCAATTAGAACAGCGGATCATTGCAGACCTGAAAGTCTGGCGAGTACAGATTAATATACATTTCCACAGAGGTGTTGATTGAACACTTGTGAGTACAGAGATTTATTTATTAATGGATCCATTATTACCTGGACATTTTTTTTCTACTGGTTTGAAATTATATCTACCATAGAGCAGTTTACTAATGAACCGTTTCTTGCTGTTTGGCACTAAATGAATTGTCGCTGTAGTTGAATAGCATTATTTTTATGTGTTTTTAGAACTATTTCTGCTTTTATTTTATTTTTTTTATTGTGATCTTATTAACACAGCAGATGATACATTGCTCAGGTATAAAAGAGAAGGCCTGCACGTATAGATATATCCAGGTTCTCTCTAAACAATAAATGTGTAAATTCACCCCATCAACCTGTGTCCATACTGCCTGCCCTCTTCCCCTCACCGACCACAATGTGCTCCTCACTCCACTCATACCTGTGTCTGCTCGCCTCTCTTGGACCCCTTTCACACCAAGGCGTTTTTCAGGCACTTTTGCGCAAAAAAAAAAAAAAATAGCGCCTAAAAAGCACCCCCCAATACACCCCAGTGTGAAAGCCAGAGTGCTTTCACACTGGGGTGGTGCGCTTGCGGGACGGTAAAAAAAGTGCTGCAAGCCGCATCTTTACAGTGGTGTGGGAGCGGTGTGTTCACCGCTCCTATATCGCCCCTGCCCATTGAAAATAATGGGGCAACGCTCCCAAAGCGCCAGAACACCACTTCGGGAGCGCCGCAAACCAGCACTTTTAACCCGTTTCACCCCTTGTGGGGGGTTAAAAGCGCACCGCTGCACGAATAGTGGCGCAATAACAGAGCGGTAAAGCGCCGCAAATTAATGGTGTTTTACCGCTGATGCTCGGGCAGCTCCGGTGTGAAAGGAGCCTTGAGGATTCGTTGACATTTTACAGACTCTCCTGCCAATGGTCATACCACACAGGGCTTTGCTGACTTCCATCTAACCAGACTACTAAAGAAAGGTCTAAGCTTGTAGTAATGAATGACTACCATGATAGTGTCTTGGATTTCCATATTTCTTCAATGTTTGCTGCTGTTAACTCTCTGCGATGAATCAGTCGACATGTAGGTACCTCTCCTATTGCGATACTATGACGTTTATACCACATCTCAGAGTTCTTGAAAAAGAAGAAAATATAATTTACATGTTGCTTTAACATACAAAAAAAATACATATTATGATTAATGTAATAAATATCACAGTCCATTCATGCATACAAAATAGCGATCTTTAGAGGCTCTGATATAGGCATAACATCTTCCGGTCTAATGCTACACATATCATCAATGTGCCTACATCCATCTGCACAATGTACAGAGCTTACAACAGGTACAACAAAAGCATCAGCACACCAAAAATTGGTGAATTACATTTTTAAAGCACGAGTTGTTTCTTAGCTGTGCGAACATGCGATATGCACTAGAGCGACCTTCACTGTGGAGATGAACAGCGGCTGAAGGTTGTGAAATGCGACAAAGCTCAGCTGGTATGAAGAACAGGCACTCTTGTAGAGTAAACTTGGTAACTGTTAATGATTTATTATAGTTATCCCAATTGTGTTGTACTGCCAAAATATAAAAAGTGCATGTGCATCCCAATAAAACAATATCATTTATAAAGAATTCATAACAATTCATATATGTGCTCTTGAAAAAAAACTTGATTATAAGTCCCACATGATTATAAAGTGCTAAGTGCAAAGTCCATATCCAAAGGAAATCATGTACTGATACAGTAGCCCAAAAAAGTCCCACAAACAAGTAGACTCTTCGCCACTTGACACCAATAATCACAAACTGCTTGCCAGATTCTTAGACCTCAATGAAAAGGAGGTTTGGTTGCACTTTTAGAGAGAAAACCCAAAATGGATGGATGATGACTTCCTAGCATATCAAACAAGGCTTAACTTGCCAACAGCAGCAAGCCACTATATAACAAGCTGACCTGAGATTATGTCAATGACAAGCAAGAGGGAGAAGATCTCAAATGATGTAGTATGAAAAAACAAAAGATTTTATTAAAATAAGACAGCTACTCACAAGTGTAAAAGAGGTATGCACGTGCACTTTTTATATTTTGGCAGCACAACACAACTGGGATAACTGCTAGATTTCATATGTGGAAATACAGTGAGTGCAGCTGCCCCTGAGATACTTACATTTTATTGGTTAGTGACACTTTAATGCAATTATGCATTTTATTTTAACCAGCATTTGTAAAAAAAAAAAAAAAAAAAAATGATATGCATATTTTTAGATTTTAAATCAAATAATATATTAACTTAAAGAGGAGCAATATTACATTAAGCCAGGAGCATTTCAAAGAGTTTCTGTAATTATGAAACACTCATATTCCATGTACTATTTCTTATACAATACGACTAAATTACACTGAAAGTGGCATTGATAGAAGCAGGAATAACAACACACAGATTAAAAGACTATGACAAACAGGTACATACACGAGATACAACACGCTGGTATACACATACAAGTGCAATATGTACAGTGTATGTGGTTGGTAAGTTTTCTGCACAGCACTTGTCTCACTCATCCTTAAAGTGGTTGTAACCCCTTACATATACCCAGTGATGTGACTGGCCTCGGGTGATGCACAGATGAAAGAAATACTCCTACATAACTTGTGCCTGTTTATCTGCAGTCTTCTCTACATCCGATCAAAATCCAGAGAATTTATAAAGCTTGTCTGAGCAGTCATAAAAAAAGGGGGCAGGGAGCTGAAGTCACACTCAGGAAACCTCTGAGAGCTGACTGGAGGAAAGGGAAACACCCCCCTTTACACAGCACACAGGAACCGAGCTAAGGCTGTCAATGAGCTGGAGGTCAGAAAAACTTGGCAACAGAGAGAAATGACACTTAGTGCTTTGAATTGAGACAACTAAACACTATAGAGGGATAGGCTTTGTTCATTTTTCATGTCTGAGGTTTACAACAACTCTATCCCCTTAAAGAGGTTGCAAACCTCAAAAAAAAAAAAAAAAAAATAGATTTTTTTGTATAACTTACCGTAAAATCCTTTTCTCTGAGTTCACTGACAGACGCAGCATTCTTATGACACATGGGGTTATGCTCATCCTACTAGGAGTAGACTAGGCAAAATAAACAAAAGCATAGGTTGGCCCCTCCCAGGGGGCCGTCGTCACCTCAGCATATAATCCCCCTGCCCCGTACAGCACATCAGTTCGTGACAAGCCATACACAAACCAACGCAGAGGGGTGGGTGCTGCGTCTGTCAGTTAACTCAGAGAAAAGGATTTTACGGTAAGTTATACAAAAAATCCATTTTTCTCTTCCGTTCACTGACAGACGCAGCAATTCTTATGACACATGGGGACGTCCCAAAGCTGTGCCAATCAAGAGGGGTGGGCAAAACTATAACAACTGTACCCAACAGAAAAACGCCCTCTCAGGCGGCGCTAACCGCGCCTATACTGCCGCTTGTAATACTTTGCGGCCAAAAGCAGCATCCGAGGATGCTGAAACATCAATTTTGTAAGACTTAGTAAACGTGTGCACTGAGGCCCAAGTAGCTGTCTTGCACACCTGAGACACCGAGGCTTGGTGTCTAAATGCCCAGGACGTACTAACTGCTCTGGTGGAATGAGCCGGGACTGGAAACGGGGGAACCTTGCCCCGAATCTCATATGCATGAGTCACGGTCTTCCGTATCCAACGAGACACGGTAGCTGACGAGGCCGCCATACCTTTGCGCGGCCCTTCCGCCAGCAAAAATAAAGAATCAGACTTCCGAAAAGAAGCTGTAGAACTTAAATATACCCGCAAAGCCCTCACCACATCCAAAGAATGTAGCGGAGCCCCTCTTCCAAATGTTGTGCCCGCTGTACTTCGGCCTGTGCACATTCACAAGTTAAACTAGTGTGCAGAGTTGCAGCATGCTCCCACAGAGACTGCGCCGCCATCGCAGTTGCTAGCGCCGGCCGCATGGCTGACCCAGCCAACAAGAACAATGCTTTAGACACTGTTTCTGTGTGCCGATCGGCCGCCTCCTTAAAGGATGGAGACCCCTCCAAGGGAATGGTGGTCACTTTATTTACATGAGCCACGGCACGGTCCACCACCGGGGAAGCCCATCTCTTAGTAAAGCTCTCCTCGAAGGGGTAGCGAACCGGAAAGCTTTTAGGCAAAGAAAAGGAATTTGGTGGCCTACGCCATTCCTTAAACACCGCCTGCTTAAATACTTGATCATAAGGGTAAGCCCTAGGGGCCCTAGGTGGTTTAAGTGGGCCACAAACATAAGCGGACTCATGCGATTCCCCTGCTGGATCAAGGCGCATGGAATCGCGGATATCAGCGATCAGTGCCTCCACTATCGCTTTATCACGCGAAGACTCTCCTGACTCTCCTCGCCCTCTGAGGGGGCTCACCCTCTGAGAGGTCCACAGGTGTGACCATTGAGGCGCTTTCCAGATCCGAATCCTCCCCTGAGGAAAGGGGGGGGGGTGGGCGCTTCTGAGGACCCCTCGGAACGGCTACCTCTGCCCGGGGAAAGAACTCCCCAAACACCGCCCTCAGCTGTTCCAAGGACACTAATGTTCCTGGGGTGGACTGTAGATCCGCAGGTACTCCTGCCATAGTATTGCCGGCCTCTGACCTTCCAGCCTTCCGGCACCCCCACTGTGTAACCACCACCTCTATCCCACCAATCAACCAGGGAGACCCGGGAGGATTGTCCACACCGCTACCGGCACCCAGGAAGGGCCAGCTATACTTGCTGTTAAGATGCCTCCGCACTCCGACCGGAAGAGCAATGTCCACCAACTACTGCACGCCAGGAGCCTGCTACTGTGTGTCAGCCATGCTGTACAGGCGAAAACCAGAAGAGGGGAGGAGGGGAGTGGGGGGGGGGGGGGGACGGAGGATTATCC
>BLSH010135440.1:317189-328420 GCA_018402905.1 Glandirana rugosa
TACTGCGGGATGAGGGGAGGAGGGGAGTGTAGGGGGGGACGGAGGATTATCCTCAAAAGGGTATTACCCAATATGTCCCTCTAATGGACCCCCACCGGCCGGCTATCACCAAAGCTGCCCAGGTGCCCACTCTCCACGCCCTAAGGCGGAAGAGGGGTCCACTCACCAATCCGACGGGCGCCGCGGTTAGCCACCGGAGCAGACTTACCTCCCCGAGGAGAGCCATGCTGCAGGCCAGGCCACTGGACAGGCGAACCAGTCACTGGGCTCTAGTGGGTTTTAGCCACTGGCCGCCCGCACGGAACGGGCGCTATGTGTGGGCCCCCCTAAGAGGGTTTGCATAGTGTTGGCCAGACTGGGGAAAGATCAGGATTCGAGATATCCTCTATACCACCAGCTAGCTTCTTGATAGCAGTCTTCATCAGATGAATCTTCAGGAGACCGCCGATCCCATAGGGAACCAGGTCTACTCCTTGCACTAGGCAAAAAAAAAAAAAAAACTGATGTGCTGTACGGGGCAGGGGGATTATATGCTGAGGTGAGGACGGCCCCCTGGGAGGGGCCAACCTATGCTTTTGTTTATTTTGCCTAGTCTACTCCTAGTAGGATGAGCATAACCCCATGTGTCATAAAAATGCTGCGTCTGTCAGTGAACGGAAGAGAAAAAATAACCCCTGCAAGACAAAGGCATAAGGAGCTAGTATGCATCGCATACTAGCTCATTATGAAATACTTACATGAGATTTAAGCTGTTGCAGCGGTCCCCGCACACCGCTGTCACGGCCGACATGTTTCTGGGTTCGCGGGCTCTAGCACTGTGATTGGCCGGAGCCACGATGACGTCACTCCCATGCATGCACATGGGAGCCGTCAGTCACGGCACAGGCCGTTTCTTCAGTGTGCATGCAACGATGACGTTGGCAAAAGCATATATGGTGAATATCTCCTAAACTGTTTAAGTTTAGATTTTCACAGTACCCTACAGGTAAGCCTTATTATAGGCTTACCTGTAGGTACAAGTGGTGTATCATAGTTTACAAGCAATTTAAAGTAAGCTTTTCATACAAGTTCTAAACCAACATATTTATATTTGTGCAGCTATGCATCTGCACCAAAATAGAATTGCAAAAAAAGAAAAAAAAGGAAAAACCGGAGTTAGACTTACCGGTAACTGGGTTTCCAGGAGTCTTCCAGGACAGCCCTTAAGAGATGGAGCTCATCAGACCTGACAGGAAGCACTCTTTAAAAGGCGGTCCCTCAGGCATTTGGTCAGTTTTATCCAAGAACCGAAGGACGGAGCTGAAAGATGCATAAAGTAAAATCGGTGTATGTTAACTAAGGGTGGGAGCGTGCTGTCCTGGAAGACTCCTGGAAACAGAGTTACCGGTAAGTCTAACTCCGGTTTTTCCCCAATCGTCTTCCAGGACAGCCCTTGAGAGGATACACAAGTACTCACTCTATTTAGGGGGGGACCACTGCTTGGAGGACTTTCCTTCCAAACACCTGATCCTGGCTACTCAAAAGGTCCAATCGGTAATGTCGAACAAATGTGGACATACTTGACCACGTGGCAGCCTTGCATATCTGCTCCGGAGGAGCACCGGCTCTTTCCACCCAGGATGTAGCTAATGCCCTTCTAGAACGAGCATTTAAACCCTGCGGAGGATTCAAGTGTACTGCCTTGTAACCTTCTGCTATAACCATCTTAATCTCCCTTGCCATCGTCCCTTTAGAAGCTTGTTTCCCCTTACGGTTTCCTGAAAGAGGACAAATAGAGCTTCGATCTAAAGTCTTTTGTAGCTTCCAAATAAGCTATTAGGCTGCTCTTAACATCCAATAGGTGTAACTGTTCCTCTTTACTGTTGGCTGGTTTATTACAAAAAGAGGGTAGGACTATGTCCTTACTTCTGTGAAAAGTAGAAGAGACTTTAGCAATGAATGTTTGGTCGGTTCTGAGAATGACCCTATCCTCCAATATCTGCAAAAAAGGCTCTCTGATGGACAGGGCCTGTAGTTCGCCGATTCTGCGAGCTGATGTCATAGCAATAAGCAAAACAGTCTTGAGTGTAATCAGCTTTATGGACGCTTCGGATAATGGCTCAAAAGGATCCGTAATAACAGCCTTTAAAACAATAGATAAATCCCATGTTGGGGTGTTACGACACAGAATAGGTTGTATCCTAGAAACTGCCTTGCAAAACCTACTTATGAGCGGATCCCGCTGCAAGGAGCTCTGTAAATATACTGAGAGGGGTGCTAATTGTACCTTAATTGTGCTTAAGGCTAGACCCTTGTCCAGTCCCTCCTGCAAAAAATCCAGAATTGTTGGAGAATCAACTTCCTCTTCTCCTGTTTCTGACAACCATAAATTAAATCTCTTCCAAACCTTCATGTTAATTGCCCTCGTGATAGGTTTGCGACTTTGTAATAAAGTTTTGATCACTCTATCTGAGATGCCTTTTGCCTTCAGGATCTCAGTTTCAGATGCCACGCTGCTAAGTTTAGCATGGCTGGATTGGGGTGAAGGACTGGGCCCTGTGAAAGTAGTTTCCTTTTGCAAGGCAACATCCAGTGTGGCTGACTCACTAGCGACAGAAGCGTTGAAAACCACGCTCTTTTGGGCCAGTACAGCACTATCAGTATCAAAGTTGTGTGCTCTGTTGTGAACTTCCTTAAGACCTTTGGAATCAAATGGAGTGGCGGGAAGGCACAATATAGTTTGAAATTCCATGCTGTCTGGAGGGCGTCAACCTCTACGGGTCGATCCCTCGGATTGAGAGAGCAGAAACTTCGTAGCTTTGAATTTGACTAGTTAACAAATAAGTCGACTTCTGGCAGTCCCCATCTGGCTACTATCTGAGCGAAAACTGCTGGGTCCAGTGACCATTCTTCTTGAGAAACAGACTGTCTGCTCAAGTAATTGGCCAGAATGTTCTGTGTTTCATTCAGATGGACCGCTGAAAGGGATTCTAGATTTTTCTCCGCCCAGATGAAAATCTCTTGGGCTATACCTCTCAGGCTGGGACTTTGGGTTCCGCACTGCTTGTTTATGTAGGCTATTGTCGTTGTTGTCTGACCTGATCTGTACATGTTGACCTCTGAGCTGGTCCTGGAATGCCGCGATTCCCCTTGCCACAGCCTTTAGCTCCCCGTAGTTGGACAACCGTTGTCCCTGTGACTGAGTCCAAGTTCCTTGAGCCCAGTGACCATCCAGATGGGCCCCCCAACCCCAACTGCTGGCGACTGTGGTCAGTATGCGGAAAACTGGAAATACCCATAGTACTCCGTTCTGTAAATTGTCCTGGTGTCTCCACCACCATAGGGCCGGTTTTATCCTTGATGGAATGAATACCCTGTCTTCTAGATCCTCTCTCCCTAGATTCTGAAGGAGAAAGGACTGAAGCGGTCTCTGGTGGAATCTGGCCCATCTGACTGCTGGAATGGCAGACGTCATGAGGCCTAGCACCAACATAACTTCTCTCATGGTGACTGGAAGATTGATTTGCACCTGAGCTATTCTCTGTATGATATGGTCTATCTTCTCCAGTGGCAGTGAAATTTTCTGCTTGCTGGAATTGATAGTATACCCCACAAATCGGATCTCCTGGGAGGGAGAGAGAGATTCGCCTTCTCTAAAATGACAATCCAACCCAGGTGGACTAACCACTCCTGCGCTACCCTTAGGTCTTCTTGAAGCCTTTCCTTTGTTGGGGCTATGAAAAGTAAGTCGTCTAGATAAGGTATTACAGTTATGGATTGCAGTCTTAGCGGTGCGAGCGTCTCTGCCAGGATTTTGGTAAAGATCCTTGGCGAGGAAGAAAGGCCGAACGGCAAGGCTCGGCTTTGAAAGTGGTATACCGGTTCTCCTATTTGTAATGCTAACCTGAGGTATTTTTGGGGGCTTTCCCTGATGGGGATGTGTAAATAGGCATCCTTTAAATCTATGGTTGCCATGAAGTAATCCTTCTGGAGTAGATTTCTGATTGAGTAGATTGACTCCATCCTGAACCTTTTGTATCGAATTGCTTCGTTCAATGGTTTACAGGTTTAGGATTAGGCGATATTTGCCTGAAGGTTTCTGCACTAAAAAGACTTGTACCTTCCCCCTCTTTCTGCTTTGGCACTAGTACCAGAGCTCCTAGGTCCACCATTTCCCCTACCAGTAGCTGTAGCGCTTTGGCTTTCGCCAGCTCCCTTGTTAGCTGAGTGATCAAAGTTCTTGAGGGGGGCCTTTTGCTGAACTCCGTGTACCCTCTTTCTATCACTCCCCGGACAAAATTGTTGGAGGTCATCTTTTGCCACTGTGGAAGGAATTTCTCCAACCTTCCTCCCACTTGGCCTATGGCATCACTGCTTGTACCCTTCTGCCTTGGTATTCTGGCCAGGAGGGTTAAAGAGCACGTTCGCTCTCGGTCTGCCCTTCTGACCGGTCCAGTGCTTCTTCGGTTTCCCCCTCTCCTGTGGGCTCCTCCATTCTTCCCTATTTTGACCCTTATAGGGCCGAAAATTTTTTTTGGGGTAGAACTTCTTGGTTGAAAAAGTCTTTTTCCTATTGGCCTGTGCGTTCTAAGGCCTCGTCCAATTTAGAGCCGAAGAGAAACTTTCTGGAATATGGGATACTACACAGACGTAGTTTGGACGAGGTATCTCCCAGCCAAGTTTTAAGCCAGAGGGCTCTTCTAGCTAACACTGACAGCACAGCTGATCTGGCTGACAATTTCACCGACTCGGCCGGTGCATCTGTGATAAAACCAACTGCTTTATAGAGCATGAGGAAAGATTTTAACAAATCTTCTCTGGCAGTTCCCGCTGTTAAATGTCCTTGTAATGGTTTTAGCCAAAACTCAAAGTTTCTGGCTACACAGGTTGTAGCCAAGGCTGGTCTAAGGTAGGCCATCGCGGTGTCCCAAGATTGTTTGAGGATTATATCCCCTCTCTTATCTATTGGGTCCGCCAGGTGTCCCATATCGTCAAACACTATGTCTGAGTGTTTTGACACTTTTGCTAATGGAGCATCCAGCTTTGGTGCTTGGTTCCAGACTGACTCTGGATTATCGTCAAAAGGGAACCTCCTCTTCAGGCTATTTGAAAAGAAGTGTCTCTTTTCAGGTTCCGACCATTCCTTCAAAACAAAATCCGACATGATTGTGTACTGGGAAAATCCTGGGCTTTTTCTTATCCAGTCCCTGGTACATCTTGTCATGTCTAGAGAGCGGAGTTTCCTCCTTCTTGATCTCTAGCGTGTCATAAATAGCCCCCAGCAACTCATCTACCTCTTCTTGTGATAGTTTAAACCTGGTGGCTATTGAAGCTTCCTCCTGACCTTCGCCCTGTCCTGAGGACTATGCGGAATCCGGGTCAGTGGAAAGATGGGGATTCTCCCTACTCCCTGACGGCTCTCCTGAGCCTGAAGGCACCAGAGTAGGTGAGGTGGGCACCTGTGCTGACTTGTCAAGGGTCTTCTTACTTGGTACCTGTACCTCTGAAATTAATTTTCTAAAAGATGAAAAAGTGGACTGAACTTAGTCTTTGAAAGAGCAGAGGAACTTAGAAAATGGAGAATCTTCCTCTGCTTTGAGCACACCCGAGAAGCATGTCGGGCATAAGGTTTTGGCATAAACTGCAAGCTGGGCATTTCTTTGCCTGTTTTTGCAGCTGCTTTCTCCGCTTTAGAATGTTCTAAGGGAGAGGGTGACACAAAATAGGGAAAACTTTAAAACACAGCTCTAATAACAGACTGCACTGCCCCCTCCGCCTATGGTGCCCACCAGAGCTAATGAAGGTTCCCCCAGGGACTACCTAGCTCCCCATACACATGTATAACCACAGGACAAAGAGGTTCTGGCACCGCCAGCCTACCTGTGAAGAGCCGGTGCTGGCTTCACCTAAAGCATGGGCTTCCATGCTTGATGTATGCGGCGTCTGTAGCCATGCTGTGGCACCTTTTAAGTGCACCGGCCCGGCCCTCCCCTTCCTCTCTGCGCCTGGAGGTCGAACTGCTACCTCCAGCGCACGGCGATGACGTCACGTCTGCCGGAAGTGACGCTCCACGCTCTTCCGGCCTACAACATGTTTTTAAGTAAGGAGGAAGGATCCTCCCCCCACGCCGCCACCGACATCCGTCACCGCCGCCCGCTCCCTCGCCGGGTTCTGGAGAGAGTGAGGGGACGGGGATCTCCATACCCATGTGGAGGGAACCCGAGGCCACAAAAACAGGAGATTCTTGCTGCGTATGGAGCGCTCTGTCACCATCTAGCAGGTACTTGTGGGACATTCTGACTCTGACCTCACCTCTATCCTGGGCAGCCCTTGAGCGGTGGAGCTCTCCAACCCACTTTTCCCTTCAAAAGACTGTTCCTCCTGACAACAGGTCTCCTCGGCTGAGGAAACACAAAAAAACTGACCAGATGCCTGAGGGACCACCTTTTAAAGAGCTGGGTAATGCGTTTCCTGTCAGGTGTGATGAGCTCCATCTCTCAAGGGCTGTCCTGGAAGACGACTGGGGAAAAAAAAAAAAAAAAAAAAACACTATATAATCGGAAATGTGTACAGCTGTCAAAGGTAAGACCCCACCAATCTTCACACATCAGTATTCATGTGAACAAGCCCTTTTTACATACACCATATGTTCTAATATAGCTGATGAATGGATAAAACATTCCATAACAAAACATTTGCTCCTCTTTCATTAGAAAGAAGGAGAACAATTAGTGATGGTATATTAAGGGTGTTTTCAAAATCTCAAAGAATTTCTACAAGAACAGTGTACAAAATGTGCTCTTTAGCTCTCGTACATGGCCTGACTGTAAAAAGTGATGCACGAATTTGCAACGCTTGTTTTTATTAGGCAGTTTATGGGTCATTCAAAAAGGTGATTACAGAGAGAAGATAATAAGGCTGCAACTGTAGGTAATTCCTGACCTCTCCAGACATCCACTAGCTGATCTGGGCTAGATTTTCTGACTGGATAGGATTGTCCAATAGTTTAAAATAAACCATTGCTGGCATTGTCCCAGGGTCTCTTTTTGAGATAAATCATTGCCTGTGGTGTCTATAAAGTTCCCCTCTGCAAGATAAGCTGGTACCATGGATGTCTATCCTGGTTACTCCTCCAAGATAAGTCAGCATCAGGGGTCCCCAAGTTCACACTCCAAGATAAGTCAGTCACATGCCAAGGGAGTATATCTGGGTCCCTCTTCCATGATAAGCCAGTGCCAGGGGTGTCTAACCTTGTCCCTCCTCTAAGATAAGCCAGCGACAGTGGTGCCTGAGTTCACCCTCCAAGATAAGTTAGTGCCAAGAAAGTCTATCTGGGTCCCTCTTCCAAAATAAGCCAGTGCCAGGAATGTCTATCTTGGGTCTCTCCCCAATGACAGGGATGTCCATCATGGGTTCTTCCTCCATGATAAGCCAGGGATATCTTTCCTGGTGCCTCTTCCATAAGCCAGTACCAGGGGTGTCTACTGGGTGTCTCCTTCAAGATAACCCAATGGCAAGGGTGTCTACCAGAGTTCACCTCCAACACAAGCCGGTGTCTATCTTGGGTCTCTCCCCCATGATACACCAATGCCAGGGGATATCTATCATGGTCCTTCCTGCATGATAAGTCAGGGCAAGTGGTGTCCATCTGGGTCCTTCCTCCGTAAGCCAGTGACAGGGGTGCCCGAATTCACCCTTCAAGATAAGTCAGTGCCATGGGAGTCTATGTGGAGCTCTCTTCCAAGATAAGCCAGTGTATTTCCTAGTGCCTCCTCCAAGATAACCCAATGAAAAGGGTGTCTACCAGAGTTCACCTCCAAGATAAGTCAGTCCCAGGGTAGTCTATCTGGGTCCCTCTTCTATGATACGCCAGTGCTGTCAGAGTTCACCCTCCAAGACAAGCCAGTGCCAGGGGTGTCTATCCTGGACCCTACTCCACGAGAAGCCAGTGCCAGGGGTGTCTGATGGACATCCCTGGCACTGGCTTATTTTGGAGGATGAACTCAGGGATAATCAGGGCCCCTTCGAGATTCACCAGTCTCTAATGTGTTTCTCAGGTCCACCACACCCTTTAGCTGATTTGAACATTCATATTTATAATAAGGAAAAAGGTTTTACAAAGGATTTCTTGAATCTCCCACTGCCGTCTGAGGGCTATAGAAAGCCATGCAGATCAGTTGGTCTCCTTCTGTGCAGCATCCAGAATGTCAGATTTCAAAGAGATTTTTAAATCAATAAATGATTGGCTTCTCCAGAAATCACTGAGAAACAACCTTTACAAACACCTGACACTCCAAACACAAATTCCACTCGCTAGCACAGCAATTTCTCCAGTGCTTGAATATTGAAGAGCCGGCTACATGGGATGAGAGGAAACATGTTTGATTAACATTTCTCCCTTATGTCATTTGGGATATTATTAGCATAATAGAATATCAACCATGAGGATTAAAGTGCAGCAGGTGGCATATTAGAATACATTTAGAAAATTATACAATAGGAGAAAATAATTTGCTTGGATCGGTGACAAGAGGATTACTGCAAATGCATGTGTGTGATGGTGATAAATAATACATTGGGTGAAGCAGGGCATCACAATTTCTCATCATACAGAACATAGCATGGAAATGTGAACTCAGAAAACCCAGACTCCTCACGTCATACTCAGCCTTATGCTTCACACTAAAACTGATTATTTAGGACAGGTTGCAGCGTTTGGAGGATGTGAGGCAACATGGATAGGTCTTATTTAAGGAAGAAATCTGTTCTAAAGCAAAACTTTCCCAGAATCTGTAATGGCAGTATCACTAGATACTATATAACCTATGTAACTCTGTCTCTGTTTCCGCACCTGGAGGGACAGCAATTACACAAAAATAGGTGACCATCTAAACCAGGTACTCAGAATAATCTGAATTTAAAACGGATATTTCAGTTGAGCTTTAATTTGAAATCTGATAGGCTGTTAATTCTGACACATAATCATTGCTCTTTGCACTGCTCTTTAAAGGAAGGCCTTTTATATGATAAGGATAAATACCAGATGTGGTTGCATTAGAGCAGGGGTCCCAAACTCAAACCTTCCAGCTGTTGCAAAACTACAAGTCCCATCATGCCTCTGCCTGCCAAAGTCATGCTTGTAAATGTCAGCCTTGCAATGCCTCATGGGACTTGTAGTTTTGCAACAGCTGGAGGGCCGCCAGTTTGAGACCCCTCAATTAGAGTCTTGTCTAAAAACATATTACAATAATAAACATCATAAAATGATAGCAGCATTGTCCAAGTGCCAGACGAAAAAAAAAATTATAGTAAAGACAAACACCAAACAGAACTGACCATCACTAGGGGTTTCACAGGAATATGACTATGGGAGGTCACAGCGTCCTCATCACTCCATCGTGGGAACGGAAGGGGCTCCAATTTCTGTGGGGGTCTATTTGGGTATGGTTTAAGTGGGGAGGTTGGTGGAAACCTGCAAAGAAAGGCAAAGACTAAGCATAACTAAGGAAATGGAATGTATTAAGGAACCACATTTTGTATTATGTAATACCAGACACAAGCTGTCCAACTCTGCTGCAGCATGAGGTTTACGTTAAGGCCTCATACACATGGACGTTTCTAAAAAAAATAAACAAAACGTCTGGCGCGACGTCAAGGAAAAAAAGTCGGCGTTTTTCGGCGTTATGCATCGGCGTTTTTGAGCGTTAGTGAGCGTCGGCGTCAATAGCCGTTTTTTTAAAAAAAATCATCCCTCTGCTATTTTTCAACCTAAAAACGTCGGCGTCAAAAAACGCCGGTATAATATTAGGTGGCGTTTGTTGGCATATTGTGGCGTCGGCGTCAAAAAATACCAAAACGTTACAGCCTCAGAACGCGCTGGCCGTGGGTTCTAGTTTCAGCTCACTAACGCTGACGCCATCTACAGCTCAAAAACGTCGGCGTTTTTATGGGACCATTGACTAACATGGAGAGCTGCAAAAAACGCCAGAAAACGCCGGCGTCAAAAAACGTCCGTGTGTATGAGGCCTTAAAGCTAATTTATCTACAAGATACCATCTGACACAGAAATAGAGCATAAGCTGTGGATCTGAGGCTTCTACAATCACTTAACTACATGAAAATAATACAGGACCACTGACAGGTTAAAAAGTCTTCTTTTTTTTTTGTTTAAAAATAACAAACATGTTATACTAACCTGCTCTGTGCTGTGGTTTCTCCTCATTGGCTTACTGTCTCAGCCAGCGAGGAGGTGGATCGAGATGGGGCTGAGAAGGGCTGCTGCACACAGAAGGTTTTTAGCTTAAAGCGGTTGTATGCTCAGGAAAAAAAAAAAAAAAAAAAACCCTGTGGCAAAGGCATAATGAGCTAGTGTGCATCGCATACTAGCTCATTATCAAATACTTACCACAGAACGAAGATCCAAGAGGTCCGCCTGGTCCCCGCAGAGGGAGCTGACATTTCCCCTTGGGGGATCCTTCTGGGTTCGCGGTTCCAGCGCATGCGTGCGGGAGCTCTTCTTTCTGGCAAGGTCCGGCGCTATACACCAAGCAAGGTGAATATCTCCTAAACCGTACAGATTAAGGAGATATTCACTTTACCTACAGGTAAGCCATATTATAGGGAATAAAACTGCTTTAATGCATAGAATGCATTAAAGTAAAAACCATCTGCTTTTAGAACCACTTTAACTACTTCCCACCCACCCACCGTCAAACTACAGGCGGAGCGATGCGGCTCTCGTTCTGGGACAAGGTCATATGACGGCGACCAGTTTCGCCATGATTGTGCACCCCCCGGGGGGCATGCGGGGCGGTGTTCACAGGCACGCCGTGTTCATAGGACATGGTGCGACCCCGATCTCGGCAAAGAGCCGCAGCCGGCCATCAGTGCCGCCTCATCAACACACAGTGTAGGAGAAAAATTACTTATTTAACCACTTCAGCCCCGGAAGGATTTCACACTTTAGGACCAGAGCGCTTTTTGCGATTCTGCACTGCGTTGCTTTAACTGACAATTGTGCGGTCGTGCGACATTGTACCCAAACAAAGTTTGCGTCCTTTTTTTCCCACAAATAGAGCTTTCTTTTGGTGGTATTTGATCACCTGTGCGTCATTTCTGATTGCCGCTATAAACAAAAGAATAGTGATAATTTTGCAAAAAACAATATATATATATATATATATATATATATATATATATATATATATATATACACACACAAACATTTTTTTTAAATCTGTTTTGGCCGATTT
>BLSH010135440.1:332128-345093 GCA_018402905.1 Glandirana rugosa
CCAGCCCCCCCCCCCCCAAAAAAAAATAAATATGCCAAATGTTAAAGAGGAGGAGACCTTAAAGCTAAACTTCCCCTTTTGGGTGGAGTTAGCTTTAAGTAGTGTGTAGAATATTTTAGGAAAATAAGCATATGATTTTACTTTATGAAGGTCCATGCAAGCTCCACATTGGACTTGCCATCCATCAGATCTCTGTGACCTACTCAACGATCATGGAAAGATTTATCATCAATATAAGAAGGCAGCTTTACTGCTGTACTGAGGAAGCACTGACTTCCACCTGCTCACCCCATGCGGAGTATAACAGTGTGTACATCTCCCAGGAAAACCTTGGCTCCCAAGTTTGAGAGATATGGAGCAGCCACAGAATATGTGCAGTTATGCAGAGGGGAGCACGCCTGATCTGAGGTCTGCTATTTACAGGATGGTTTTGGGGGCAGAGGGGAGCCTTATAGTTATGCAGGTGCACTTCTCCTTTAATCTTCTGTCCTACCTACAGTCCATCAGTATCACATTAGCATTTAGTGCTAATAAGAGGAAGATGGGAATACTTTTGCATGCAAATGAATTATTAGAATTCACCTGTAAAGGTTGTTGTTATCTTCAAAGTCCTCTTTCCCCCATCTACCCTTCACATCTTCTATTACATGGTTCTTCGTGAACTTCTTTAGGAGCTGGATAGTCTGAGCTCGAGTCACTTCTGGTCCAAAATTCTGGTTGCACTGGAGCAGCTCATGCAGCCAGTCTACAGCCTCCGAGGCCGTGAAACAGTTCTCGTAGATCTTAAAGTGCACGCGATGCCGCTTCTGTGGCATTCCAGCACGGAATAGCTCAATTGTTTCATTCCACTGAAAGAAAACAATACAAAATGTTAATGGCATTTTCACAGTGCACCAAAGCCTCTTTCACATAGACCTAGCTGCCGATTTAGGATCGGCAATGGATCGCACTGTCCCGCAGTTAGCAGGCAATTGGGAGGCAAATATGCTGCCCCCCACATGCCTACTTGAAGGATTTCACACTGACATCCTTGAATTCTGTGACACGTATTCATTATGCCCTGTGGGTAGGCACTGCTTTGTCGCACATTTCACAAAGCCTGCCTTCTGAACTACAGAGATGCTGAGGGGGGGGGGTGGGTCCAGGAGGCGGAGTCAGTACAGGAATCACTGCATGCAGGCAGCAATGTACCATGGGATATGTAGTTCTTAGAAATGGAAAGTAACCAGCAGAGGAGAAGCTGCAAAGCATGCAGGGAATCCAGGAAGTTGTGGGAAAAGATGACCAGCAGGCAGAACTCACAACATGAAAGGAGATTTTTCCAAGAACAAAATTGGATTGTCAAAAATAACTATCGTATGGCTATTAAAATAAGAAAGTGACCAGACCATTCATTTTACCAAAAATCTTCCCACGGGATTATATGTGCATTTAACATTTTATGCACATTATTTCCCTGTAAAAGCCTCCCTTGTGTAGACATCCAAAAAGGCCTAAAGCAGGGGTGCTCAGTCTTTTGAAAAGCAAAGGCCACTTTTAAGTGATTTGTCAACCGGTCATGGACCAAAATGAACGATTGGGTTTACCACCCCACAAACTGCAAATGTAAACAAGCTCTTAGTCTACTGAGCCCCCTATAAGGCTGCTGACACACCGATGAGCTGTGGTTTACCCGCACCTGCAGCTTTGCTGCCTTGAGCCATAGACTTCTATTAGATCTTGCGGGTGTGGTGCACTGAAAGCACACCGAAAAACTGCATAATTTCAGAAAGTGCACAAAGTCCAAAAGGATATAATAGATGTCTATGGCTCAGAGCAGCTAACCCGCTGGTGCACTTTGCTGCACCTGCAGATCAGTGTGAAAGAAGTCTAATAACCACTTTTTAGAAGTGTTAATATGTCCATTGCAAAAATGCAGTGTATGTGATGTATAATACACTGATCTTTTCCTCTTCCAGCTTCTGCTGGCATCAATCTCCAGGCTGCTAAAGGTCCCAGGCGAAGTGCACTTGGAATCACTCTGCCTGGGACAGGAGCCAGTGCTATAGAGGAAGCATTGGCTTATGGGGCTCCTGCTCTCTCCGCTGCCAGCACTCTGATGCTCTGAGATGACAGGTCGACCTGTTGATCGTGATCTGGGCTTGCTGACCCACAATCCCAGAGCATGGGCATGTGGTTCCCTGGTTTTAGGTCGTGGGCTACATCTTTGTGGGCCACAGGTTGAGCACCCCTGAACTAAAGCTAGCCATACACAGATTGTTTTCATTCAGCCTGCAAGCTGAACAGGAACAAATTCCTCCTTCCGCACTACACAGTGCAGATGGATGAATCCACTGTGGCTATTGTGTTCCGACAGCTGGCCCCACTGGCTGTTAAAATACCCAAACAGCAGCTACATCTGATGTTTTAATCCCTGTTTGGCCAACAATTCTCTGCCCAGCTATTTAATTTTTTCAAATGAGGGATGTCGGGCAAGAGGCAGTTGACAGGGAAACCCATTGAGCAAAGATCAGTCCGTTCATCAGGAAATAGCTACAATTTGAACAGCGCATGGCCAGCGAAAGACTGCTGGCTTGGTGCAGCCATCTCTGATGCAATATCAGCAGCGCCAGCAATCTCAGATGCCACTTAAGTGTTCCCGTTCATTCCTCCCCTGGATGGTACATAAAAGGTCATGTACTGGGGTGGGTAGAGGAGCTGGGTGAGCATAGAAAAAGTTACACTTGCAGAAGAGGAAAGGGCAATGGCGCATAACAGAAGAGGATTCTGTGTGAAGAAATGGACTCTTCCTGAAGTAGTCAAACTTTCTACCAAAGTTTAAAAGCATATTTTATGTAAATACAACATTCATTGGTTAATGGAAAAAAAACGCTGCAAGTAAGCATTTTAGAATACTCGATATTTCGATGCATTCCCCTGCAATTTCTCATGCTGGCGATAGGGTCTCTTTAAAAAAGTTCTTAGATTCCTTAGTTTACCTCACCGGTCCCATTTTGTACAGTTACACATATAAGAGATAAATTAGATGTGCAGTCATGATCCACGCACCAGAATCAGTGTCTACATAAACACGAACCCTCAGTGGAACATTCCAGATTATGAATGTGTAGAGTGGTGGATGAGTCAAAAGCAAATACCTGGTATCGGTTTATTGAAGAAAAAAAAAAAAAAAAAAAACGGACAAGGTTTTCTAACCCATCAGATTGTTACTCACCGATTTCTCACTGTCAGTCAGCAGTTTCGGAGGTACCTCTAAACAGCTTACTGCCCAGCCTGACACAGCTCCAACCCCTAGACTCACGTGTCACCAGGAAGATCTTTAGCCTGCTCTCCAGCCATGTCCTGACTTCCTGCGATCGTCCATTCACTTACTTAGTGAAAAGACAGATTAGTACTGGCGTAGGCTCCCCCTGGTGGCAGCTCCACGGGAACTGCAGGCAAGACCAAGCATGACTGTCTTTCTAGACGACTCCTCTGGGTGGTGAGAAAAAAAGTGCAGGCAAAAAGGAGGGAAAATTTAAACAAACTGTTTCCTATATTTGCAGGAAGCCAGCTAGGTTCAATAGCATTATCCCCATTGGGAATTACTCACCATCCACGCCCCAGGGCCTGGAGGAGACTGCAGGCCCAACCTTCACCGATCACGGCGGGCTTTGTCTCAAGGACCGGGTACCCATTCTGAGGGTCCACTCCCTTGGACCTGTATAGCACCCTGCAGGCGTACCTTGGTTCAGTGTTCCAGGTTTACCTTCACGCAGGATCCAGCGGCATATATGGTCGCTTACAGGCAAAACCTTACAGTTTCTTCGGTCTTCTTAGCGAGGTCCGGGTACCATTTATATTAGCTTAATGCCGTTTGAAATAGATCCGGTATGAAGGTTGTCCCTTATTCTAAAAGTACCTGTATGGGAACCCGCATAGAAGCTCCACAGAGCTGTAGAAGTGACCATCCACCTTCAAGACACTGGCGAAAAAACTGAAGTGCTCCCATTGTGGGAGGGGTTATATAGGAGGGGGAACTTCCTGTTTGTTTTTTATTGATTACCAGTGTCCATTCACCTATAGGTGGCGTATAACCCAGTATGTATATGAATATATAGCCTGCTGTGTCCCGTAATGTCCGAGAAAAAAAAACACCCCACAAAAAAAAATGCTCACATAGCACAGAGATTCTTTTTTTTTTTTTTAATAATTGCTGTTTGAAGTGGGCTTATCATTACAATTTACATTAAACATCAGTTAACAGACTAGGTCAACCCTTCTAAATTGAATAAGTACCAACTATTTGCCAGGAATAAAAAACTGTCGCGCTCGAGCTTCATCATGTGACTTAAAGCATAGGATAGGATCACACGGTCTCTGCCTACCAGATGTATGGTGTTCTACATCAGTGCCATTGCAAAAGTTCTTGCAAGATGCCTTGCAGTGAGCAAATATTACCAGCAAGACACAACCACTGTGCAGCACTACCAAGCAGGAAATAAAGCCTACAAATGTAATGAGAGAATGGCTGTCTCCAAGTATATATTCAATTGCAAAACTGAACAGTACACAAAAGGATTGGAGATATATTATAGGTACTTTACTCTGATCTTTTACACAGATACCAGACTGAAGAAAAAAAAAAAAAAAAAGGGAACTAGATAGGTATAGTTTCCCTTTAAGAGCCACCAGAAATAACACGTTGGTATGATTCATTTCCCATTGAGGTTTCCTGAACATCTAAAGTTGCACATCAGCATGAAGTCTTTCAGCGTAAAATGAGGCTGAGCCATGAATACTAATCATTGGTTTCTGTAACAGGTCACCCTGTTATTTGGTTCTATTGTTAAATGGTTAACGGCCCATGAAACTGACCCCTGCGGCTCCCTCCCCACCTAAACAAACACCAATCAAGCGGTTAGTGCCAGGCTGGTCATTCTCTTATTGTCTTTGTAAATGAATAAACGTGACACTTTAAAAATGAGTTTTATATGGAAGATTTCAATGTCGTTCACCACACTAGGGAACAAAGCAAAATCATTGCGATGGAAAACCAAGGTGGGATTAGCTGATAATTATATGAATACCTTTTAAAGAATTTAGAATTCGGAGTTCTCTGGTAACTTTAGAAAAAGTAACGTACTCAGGCTAGGTTCACATTTGTGCATTGCAGGAGCACGCTTTCCCGCAACACACAAACGCACAGCTCTTTTGCACATGTGTGGCTGAGTCATTAATTCTTAAAGTGGTTGTCAAGTCATGACAACCACTTTAAACTACAAGTAAGCCTACAATAAGGCTTACCTGTTGGTCCAGGAATATCTCCTAAACCTCTACAGGTTTAGGAGATATCCCCTGTATCTGCATGTGCCGACGTCATCGGCACATGCGCACTGAAGAATCGGCACACGGGGTAGCCCAAGGTGCCGTTTCTTCTGTATTCGTGCCATAAATGATGGCTCCCGTGCGCATGTGTGGGAGTGACGTCAGCCAATCACATCACTGGAGCCCGCGCTGTGATTGGACAGAGCCACAGACCCGGGAGCCGAGTGCCGAGATCGCTGCAACAGCTTCGTTCCAAGGTAAGTGTTTCATAATGAGCTAGTATGAGCTGCATACTAGCTCATTATGCCTTTGCAGGGTTTTTTTGTGGGGGGTAGCGGGCGGCCTTACAACCACTTTAAAAGTGGAGCTCCACCATAAAGTGGAAGTTCCTCTTGTTTGCACCCCTCCACTGCCACAATTGGTACTTTTTTTTGGGGGGGGGGGTACCTGGTTTTGACAGGCACCAGCTCCCATGGTTCAGATCACCATAGCAATCTGAGCCAGAAGTTCAGCCGCCCCCCTCCTTGCCCGCAGACTTCACGGACACACCACAAGTCCCATAGGCCTATGGGGTCATTCACAAGGTGCATGTGCAGCAGGAAACTGGCTGTAATGCCGCAAGGCTTCACTTCCCGTTCCCCTTACTTCAGATGCCGAGGCCTGCAACCAAAACAGATTGAAGAATTGGCTCCAGTGAGGACATTGCTGGATCCCTCAAAAGGTAAGTGTTCTTATATACTAAAAGTATTTGTAGCTGCTGACTTTCATTTTTTGAGGGGAGCCTAGACCTCCTCTAACTCCCTTGAATGGTCTTATGTCCCTCATTGGTGCCAGCATCTTCTACCCAGCTTTTACCAAGTGCCAGGCAGCAGGCGTATACCTTGGCCAGTGTGGAATGTCACTCCTGTGCATGCGCAGAGGTGCAGTCTCCCTGGCACACAGGCACTGTGCTGGATGTAAACTAATCTGCAAGCAGGCAGGTTTCTTTCATTGCAGAAGGGACCATGCATGTCCCTTCTGTAATAAAAAGCCTGTTAGCTGATCTTAAAGTCTAACAAAAGGCATTTTTTTTTTAGTTTTTGACAAATAAATGTGGTGATGGTGGAGAACATTAATAAGAGGAATTTAAAGGTTAAAAAAGATTAAATTTATTAGACAAATTCACCCTCTTACCTAGAGCTGCACGATTCTGGCCAAAATGAGAATCACGATTTTTTTGCTTAGAATAAAGATCACGATTCTCGCGGCGTAATATATTAAATATACAAAAAAATTGGGCTAACAGCACTGTTTAGGTTTTTGAAAGGGTAATTTTTCCAAAAAAATTGCGTTTAAAAGTCCGCTGTGCAAACAGCGTGTGAAATAAAATATTGCAACAACCACCATCTTATTCTCTAGGGTCTCTGCTAAAAAAATATATATAATGTTTGGGGGTTCTAAGTTGTTTTCTAGGACAAAATAATGGATTTTTATTTGTAAAGAGCAAGTGTGAGGAAAGATTTAGTCTTTAAATGGTTAAACCAAACAACTATAGAAGGGAAGTTCATTCAGAGTTCAATGCTTTTGAAGTAAAATTACTTTGTATCTTTTAGTGTCTTTTATCAATGATGACTCAGAACTTGGCTCTCTGCCCAGACTTCCCCTGAGACTCAAGTCGCTGAGACTTGAAAAGGCTTCAGGCAACTTGCATTCACTTTTATTACTGCAAGTTGGACCCCATTAACTGCACTGAAAATCGCGGTAATGCCCAATGGAGATCGCGGGGGGGGGGGGGGGGGGGGAGATCGAGATCGCGATTTTAATACGATTAATCGTGCAGCTCTACTCTTACCTATCAATTAAAAGCCTGAGGAGGGCAGAAATTATTATCTACTGAATCCCAACAATCACCCAACTCTAGGATGTACAAGATCGAGCCCACAAGCAAACTATACTGGAGCCTTTTCCCTGTAGTGCCCCCTAGTGGCAGACATGCATACTTCTCATTTGAGAACTAGTGTTACTTGAACTGTGTTTCAGGATTTGTTTCTCTTCAGCTGATAACTTACAATAATTTAAAGTGCTCCTAAAAGGCATTTTTCCCTAAATAACAAACATATAATGCTTACCTGCTCTGTGCAATGGATCAGCACAGAGCAGCCCAGATCCTTCTCTTCTTGGGTCCCCTGCCAGCCCTCTGGGCCCCTACCCAGTGTCTTGCTACGAGGCCACTTGGCGGGGGGAGAGGCCCACTCATGCATGTTCGATCCCGAGCCCAGCTTTCTGTGTTCATAAGACACAAAGCATGGCTCGGCTCAGTCTCCTGCCCCCCCCCCCCTCCTCCCACTGGCTGTGACTGACAGTAGCGGAAACCAATGGCTCCTGCATCTTGTTTAATGAGAAATGCGAGACCTGGGAGAGCCAAGATCAGGCTTAAGTATTGAGGGGGCTGCAAACTGAAGGTCATCTTGGAGACCGGCTGCGGATATGGTACGGCGCGGTGCGAGATTTACAGACTGCATGAAGGTAAAAAACCTTCAGCCTTTAGAACTTTAAGACTTCAAAGTCTCAGAAATCTTTCATTAAAGTGTTACTAAACCCACAGCAGTAAAAATCAGTCTGTATTTTGTTATATCTATAATATCGGTTATACTCACTGTGGAACCTAAGGGGCGAATTAGGGTTGCCACCTCATCCCTTTAAACCCAAACACATTAATTACACAGGTTCTGTGGCTGATTAGGGTGGTAATTAAACTCACTTGGTGCCTTATCTGCATTAAATTAGCCTCAGAACCTGTGTAATTCATGTGTGTTTGGGTTTAAAGGGATGAGGTGGCAACCCTAGGGCTAATCCTCTGCATTGTGTAAAAAGGCTGTTTGATCCTGTCTTCACGGATCCTCCCCTTCAACTGACTCCAGAGCCTTTGGAGTCAGGCTCCACATGCTGAGTTTGGTGTGTATTGCTAGAGGGTTTTTTTTTTTTCTTGGGACAGTGCATGTGATCAGCATTGGGCCAATCAGCATTGTCCAGACAGAGGGTCAGGGGTCCTGGATTCTGATAGGGAAGCTCAGTGCAGTATGAAAATTCTTCCTACAAACTTTACCAGGAACTGATAGAAGTCACAAGACTGCTATATACTGCTGATGAGAAAAGGTATTTAGCAGTTTATATTTACTAAAATAATTGAATTTCCATGTTCTGTGTACTGTGGGAGACCAGATATAGTGAATGTAGGATCCTGGTATTCAAAATATATTTAAATGACATACAGTACAATGAATCACATGTAAAACATACTTCATGGATCAATTACTAAAGGAAGAGCAAACAGAGGACGGACAGCAGAGGGTCAGCACCTCCGAGTCAATATTTATCTTGTATTTAACGGTCCAGTGCGATGACCCACAATGACAAGAGAGAAGGGATTTACAACAAGATGTTACCTTGTACAAAAACCTATTACATGTCCAATACACATGTGGAATTCTAGAGTTAGTTACATAGTCAAGTTTATAAAAATAAATGAGCGACACCTTAGGCCTCATACACACGGGCGCATCTAAAAAAATAAACAAAACGTCGGGTCCGACGTCAAGGAAAAAAAGTCAGTGTTTTTCGGCGTTATGCATTGGCGTTTTTGAGCGTTAGTGAGCGTCGGCGTCAATGGGTGTTTTTTTTTAAAAAATCATCCCTCTGCTTTTTTTCAACCTAAAAACGTCAGCGTCAAAAAATGCCGGAAAACGCCGGTACAATATTAGGTGGCGTTTGTTGGCATTTTGTGGCGTCTGCGTCAAAAAACGTCAAAACGTTACAGCCTCAGAACGCGGTGGCCATGGGTTCTACTTTCTGCTCACTAACGCCGACGCCACCTACAGCTCAAAAACGCCGACGTTTTTATGGGGCCATTGACTAACACGGAGAGCTGCAAAAAACGCCGGCGTCAAAAAACGTCCGTGTGTATGAGGCCTTAAAGTGGACTGGAACTCAAAGAAGATTTCCCACCCGATTTATAAATGTTAAAACATCATATTTCCCCACTTTGCTATCATTGAGATATCCAGGCTAGGGCACAATGAAACCCCTTTCACATGGGTTTTCCATGTGTGGGGTCCATTTTTGCAAAGCGGGGATCGATACGCTGATCCTCGCTGAGCCGACGGATGACAGATCCGTGTCCATTTGCTGAGCGGAGATGGAACTGTCAGAACCCCTCTCTCCTGTCTGCTTTCATCCGATCTGCTCCAATTCTACAGACGCGTGCAAAATAGGGTTTCCATCCGTCTGGATTTCACGGACAGGATCGGATCGGAGAGCGGCGGATGTCAGCGGACATGTCTCTGCTGACATCCGCCGCTCCATGAAGCGTCCGTTCAGGGCCACCTGAAAAACAGACAGGTGGACCTGAACGGAAAGCCTGTGTGAAAGGGCCCTTGTTCAACTACTTTATGCCAAAAAGGAACACAATTACAGTATATTATCCTTATTGAAATAATGGTCAGTAACCATGTACAGTGAATCCGTAAAGTATTCACAGCGCTTCACTTTTTCCACATTTTGTTACAACAGTGATTCTCAAACTGTGTGCCACGTGAGATTTGCAGGTGTGCCCTGGGAGTTTTGAAAAATAATTAAAATTGCTAGCATTTTGAAACCTTGAACGTAATCGCAAAATTAAATGGTAAATCAATGTCGCAAAAGTTAAAAAGTAATATCTATAAAAACGCAATCTGTCTGTCATTCATTGGTTTTTCGTAATGCGAGACTTGTGCAAGATCTCGATCGTTCTACTTAAATTATAATAGAGACTATTCCATTCCAATAATGTTTATAAAGTTTGTTCATTGTTTAGCGATGGAGAAATACTTAATCAAGTCTGGAACTCAGAGAGAAACTGTAAAATGAAAAGCAAGGAAGCAAGCGAAAGTACAAAGAAGCTTCAATCTGATTTGCTCTCGAAAGCAGGCACATCCTTCACATTATATTTAAAATTAAATATATATGTAAAAATAAGTAAGTTCTTCACCACAAAAATTGTTAAATCTGTTCAGGTGTGCCGTCAAAATTTTTTAGATCTTTTTGGTGCGACAAAAAGACGCTTTGACAAACACTGTTACAGCCTTATTCCAAGATTAACCACTTCCTTACTGGGCACTTAAACCCCCCTCCTGCCCGAACCAATTTTCAGTTTTCAGCGCTGTCGCTCTTTGAATGACAATTGCGCGGTCGTGCGACATTGTACCCAAACAAAATTGGCGTCCTTTTTTTCCCACAAATAGAGCTTTCTTTTGGTGGTATTTGATCCCCTCTGCGTCATTTCTGATCGCCGCTATAAACAAAAAAAGAGCGACAATTTTGAAAAAAAAATAATATTTTTTACTTTTTGCTATAATAAATATCCAAAAATAAAAAAAAAAACAAATTTATTCATCAGTTTTGACCGATATATATTCTTCTACATATATTTTTGGTAAAAAAAAAAAAAAAAACGCAAATCGGCGTTTATTGATTGGGTTGCGCAAAAGTTATAGCGCCTACAAACTATGGACATTGATTTATGGCGTTTTTATTTATTTATTTATTTTTACTGGTAATGGCAGCGATCTGCGATTTTTATCGGGACTGCGATATCGGGGCGGACATGTCGGACGTTTTTGACACATTTTTGGGACCAATGACATTTATACAGCGATCAGAAATTTAAATGTCCACTGATTACTGTATAAATGTCATTGGCAGTGAAGGGGTTAACCAGCAGGGGGCAGTGAAGGGGTTAACAAATGTTCCCTGGGTGTGTTCTAACTGTGGGGGGGCGGGGCTGGTCGGGACATAACAGATCTAACTGATCCCAGTGACAGGGATCAGTAGATCTGCTATGTCCCCTGTCACAGAACGGGGAACCGCCGTGTTTACTTCGGCGGTTCCCCGTTCCTCCTCTCTGAAAGGAGATCGCGGGTCTCCGGCGGACATCGGGTCCGACCGACCCGTGGGCACGCTCCCGCAGGCGCCCAGCACAAGCCAAATGGGAGGACGTCTATTGACGTCCTCCCGGCATTTTAGAGCCGCGTTGTAGCCGTCATTCGGCTATGGCGCGGGTGGGAGGAGGTTAATTAATTTTCCTCAAAATTCTGCAAACAATACCCCATAATGACAACGTGAAAGAAGTTTGTTTTAAAACTTTGCAAATTAATTTAAAAAAACAAATCACAAGTATTCGCAGCCTTTGCTCAATACTTTGTTAAAGCACCTTTGGCACCAATTACAGCCTGAAGTCTTTCTGAGTATGATGCTACAAACTTGGCACACCTATTTTTGGGCAGTTTCTCCAATTCTTCTTTGCAGGACCTCTCAAGCTTCATCAGGTTGGATGGGGAGCCTTGGTGCACAGATATTTCCAGAGATGTTCTATTGGGTTCAAGTCTGGGCCACTCCAGGACATTCACAGAGTTGTCCCATAATAACTTCTTCCATTTACGGATGATGGAGGCCACTGTGCTCATTGGGACCTTCAATGCTGCAGAAACTTTTCTGCACCTTCCCCAGATCTGTGCCTTGATACAATCCTGTCTCAGAAGTCTACAGGCAATTCCCTGGACTTCATGGCTTGGTTTATGCTCTGACATGCACGGTTATCTGCAATACCTTATATAGACAGGTGTTTATCTTTATAAATCATGTCCAATCAAGCTGTAGAAACATCTCAAGAATGATCAGTGGAAACAGGATGCACCTGACCTCAATTTTGAGTGTCATGGCAAAGGCTGTGAAGAATACAGAAGTACGTGTGATTTTTTTTTTCTATGTTTAATTAATTTGCAAAGATTTCAAACAAACTTCTTTCACGTTGTCATTATGGGGGATTGTTTGTAGAAATTTGAGGAAAATAATGACTTTAATCCATTTTGGACTAAGGCTGTAACATAAAATGTGGGAAAAAAAATGAAGCTGCACTGTATTTAACCACTTCAATGCTATGCACTTAGAACACTTTACTACCAGACCAATTTTCAGTTTTCAGTGCTGTTGTGCTTTGAATGACAATTGCGCGGTCGTGCGACGCTGCACCCAAACAGTTTTTTTATCATTTTGTTCCCACAAATAGAGCTTTCTTTTGGTGGTATTTGATCACCCCTGCGGTTTTTATTTTTTGCGCTTCAAATAAAAAAAGACCGAAATTTTTGAAAAAAAAAAAAAAAAAAATTCTATTTTTGTCACAAAACTTTGTAAATAAGTAAATTTTCACCATCACTGGTGGGCACTGATGAGGCTGCACTGACTTGGCAGTACTGATGATGAGGCACTTATATGCAGCGATGATGAGCACTGTTAGGCGGCACTGATAAGCAGCACTGACAGGTACTGAGAGGTGGCGCTGATATACAGCACTGATATGCAGCACTGACGGACCCTGCTAAGCGGCACTGATGGGCACTAATAGACAGCACTGATTGGCACTCATAGCGGCACTGATAGGTGGGCACTGGTAGGTGGCAATGGTGGGCACTGATATGTGGCACTGGTATGCATTGATAGGGGCACTGATAGGGGCACTGGTGGGCATATACACTGATAGGGGCTCATTCCCTGGTGGTCTAGGGTGGCATCTTAAGGTGGCACTGTGTGCCATCCACACTGGGATCTATGTCACTTACCTGGTGGTCTGGGGGGGGGGGGGGGTC
>BLSH010135440.1:359738-375120 GCA_018402905.1 Glandirana rugosa
AGCGATTGGGGGGATTTATGAAACTGTTCTGTATGTTAGTTAAGGTGACGTGGCTTAAGTGATTATTTTTGATCTCCCCAACGATATAAATAAACGTTGTGATATTAGAAACTTCATGTTTTCCATAAATTTTCTACAACTGTCGTCTAAATATTATTAATTTCCAAAAGAATTGTCATTTCGATATTGGTATCGTAGATATATATGACATACGGGGTTCGTGTCGTGTTCGTAGAAAAAAGTTTTGTAAAAAACTATAGAATTGAGTTGTACTTAGGAGTGTAAATTAATGACCACCGCTAAAGTTAAATCGACGGTTGGGAAGAAAATTTAGGAAATGATTTCGTTGAGGGTGTAGTTTTGCTTCTATCTAAGGAAGGGTTGGCAGCTAAATTGAAATCGCCACCAGTAATTAAATGTGAGGATTCATGTTGAGTTAAGATATCAAAAAATGTTTTGAAAAAAGATGCTTGTGCTGTGCTTGGGGCATACAGTATATATAGATGCTATGGTTATAGCTTTACTGTTAAGAAAACCTTTAATTATTATAAATCTGCTGTCAACATCTTTTAAATACCTTTTGTACTTCAAAGATTATAGTGTTGCAAATAAATATAGCAACCCCTCTAGTTTTTATTAGTGAATTCGGTGCAGTGGAATTGATTGTATGTCTTGTCAAAGTATTTAGGGGGGTTAGCGATGGAATAGTGGGTCTCCTGTAGGAGAATTATATCTGCACCTAGTCGCTTATAATGGCAAAAGGCCTTTTTCCTTTTATGAGGGGCGTTAAATACCTGAACATTGGGTGAAATAATCTTAAGACCCATTATTTATAAAGATAGGTAGTATAATTTATATTGCCTTTTATTAAAATGTTACTAAACCTAGGACCCTGCATTCACTATATCTGGTCTTCCACAGTACACAGAACATGGAAATGCAATTATTTTAGTAAACATAAAATGCTAAATACCGTTTCTCATCAGCAGTATATAGCAGTCCTGTGACTTCTACCAGTGTCTGGGTAAAGCTTGGAGGAAGTGTTTTTTCATTCTCCTCTGACTGTCCTATGAGACTGCAGGACCCCTGACCCTGCGTCTGGACAGTGCTTTTTGGCCCTGTGCTGATCACATGCACCCTCCCATAATAAAAACACCTCTCTAGCAATAAACACCAAACTGAGCATGTGCAGCTTGTCCCCTGCGACAATTCGGGATCGTGGGCAGATCCATGCCCGCCCGCAGTCTGCAACACCATGGTGTGAATGGAGACTTATGCCCCATACACACGATCTGGGAATCAGACGACAGATCGTCCGTTTTTTTTTTTTTTTTTTTGCATGCTAATCTCAGATCGAATCGGAAGAGTTTACTGAAGTCAGGAAAATTCTCATACGACAGAATGAAAAATCTGAAGTGATGTGATGTGTTGTAATGTATTTGTATTGTATTTTCGGACAACTGTACTGATTAAACGAAAATCGTACGATCAGGAACCATGCATGTCCAATCAAATATTATCTGATGAACTGTCATGATCGGCTCTCATAAGCTGTGTACTAACGATCCGATTATTGTACGATCGCATCGTATGCGCCATTTTTCGTGCGATTTTCGAATCGTGTGTACGGGGCATTAGAGCTGCAAGCAGAAAGTCGCTCAGGTGTGAACGGGGCATGGGGTTCCTTTGTGAGCGACAAACTTCTCTCGCCTTGTAATTGCAGCACGATTTACCACTCAGCAAAATCACAGCGCATAATGAAAAGTAATGAAGTAATGGCATTGTTACGATTTGGAACTGCAGCGATTGCGTCCTGCGATGAGGTGCGAATGGAGAGATTGTACAATTACATTGTATGGTGTGTGGTGAGCTTATAACAGATCTTTTCATGCAAGTTTCTTTTTTTATTTTCTGTTGAATATTTAGATCTGATGCCCCCCAATGATTGTACGACCAGACCACCCACAGTGATCTCATCATGTGAAGGGAATCACCGGTTAGAGAAGTTGTAGGGAAAGGATACAATTAGAACATCCGGAAAAGTTCGTTTCCTGCCCACAGATCAGACTGATAGGAAAAGATCAGACTTCCCCCACAGATCAGACTCCCTCCCCGGTCTCCTCACCAGTTTGGTGGCCCGGTAGGGCCCCGGTCCGATCATGCGATGCTCCATGCTGACCCCCGGCCTGGCTCCGGGCTGTGTGTCGGGTCTCCTGGAGACGGGAACAGTTTGAATCTCGTACCTGTTGGACGCTGAATGCCTATTGCCCTAGTGGCCCACGTGATGTGTGCGGGCAGAAGGGGCGGGGCCGGTGTCAGCGATGGGATTTCCTCTGGGACGAGCTGTCTGGGGGGAGGGGCGGGATTCCTATGACATGCCGATACACGGGGAGAAGGGCGTGACTACCAGGGGCGGGGCTCCTACCAATCCCTCCCTCCAATGCAGAAATACCTGAGACTTATCGTTACAGTCACTCCGAGCATAGATATAACCATAGATGTAGCGCCTAAGTGGGGCAGCATGGCAACCAATCAGCTTCCAGCTCTTAATTTTTAAAGCTTTACTGTACACGCTGAAGGTAGAAGCTGATTGGTTGTTGTGCACAGCTGCTCCACTTTTGATCTATTCTCCCCATAGACATTATAGACAAGAGTTATGTGCTGTGCACCCCGCCTGCATGCATAGAGTGCTATAGGAAATCTAGAAGTAATAGGCTAGCAGCTAAGCAAAGTGGCAGCAATGTTATAATAGCAGTCACATCTCGGTCACATCAGTGTAGTCATGTAGGGGCAATGCCTTGTTACATTGCATCACGCTGCTTACATTTCGTTTTGTAAACCCACCACTTTATCTCTTTTTAAAAAGAGTTGCTTCCAAGGCATGCTGTGAATGATAACTGCCACTCAACTGAACTGTCAATGGCTGATGTCATAACTGGTCACGTATGCAGCACCATGGCAACTGCAGATCAAAGGCTAAGATGGCAGCCTCCTTGGCTGTAAAGAACAGGAGGGTTTAGTTCACTTGTGTGCAGCGTAAATAAAGTGCACACATGCTGCATATTTATGTACCACCCCTTAAAGTGCTTGTCAAGTCAGTTTAAAAAAAAAAAAAACACCTGCAAGAGAAAGGCATAATGAGCTAGTGTGCATCGCATACTAGCTCATTATGAAATGCTTACCTTAGATCAACACTGTAGCAGCGGTCCCCGAGCACCGCTGTGACCGGCAACATGCTAAGTCCGTCGTCTTCCAGGCTCTGACCAATCACAGCGCAGACTCCAGCGCTGTGATTGGCAGGGGCCGCGCTAACGTCACTCCCACGCATGTGCACGGGAGCCATCATTTACAGCGCACTTAGTGAAGAAACGGTCCAGTCGGGCCGTTTCTTCACTGCGCTGTGCCAATGACGTGGGCGCATGCAAATACAGGGAATATCTCCTAAACAGTGCAAGTTTAGGAGATTTTCCTGGAACCTACAGGTCAGCCTGAATATAGGCTGACCTGTAGTTTAAAGTGGTTGTCATGACTTGACAACCACTTTAATGCAGCATTATGGCGTGATCCGAACTCATAGAAAACAATTGTTTCTATGTGCCCTCGTGTTGGACCTATGTTGATCAGCCACTTCCACTATAACAACCGATGATACTGTGTGGCCCAGTCACCTGCCTTCTAGAAACCAATGACACTGAGTGATCCCCCACCTGCATCCTGCATTGACACTGTGCTGCCCAGCGTGCACGCTAGCAACCAATGGTGATGTGAGGTCCAGCCACCTGCATCCTAGCAACTATTGACACTGTGCTGTCCAGCCAACTGCATCCTAGCAACCATTGACACTGTGCTGTCCAGCCACTTGCATTCTAGCAACCAGTGACACTGTGCTGTCCAGCCACCTTCATCCAAGCAATCAATGATGATGTGAGGTCCAGCCACCTGCATTCTAGCAATCTATGACAATGTGGTCTGACTGGCCACCTGCATCCTTGCAACCAGTGACACTGTACTGTTTAGCCACCTGCATCCTAGCAACCAATGTCACTGTGCTATCCAGCCACCTGCATCCTAGCAGGCAATGATGATGTGAGCTCCAGCCTCCTGCATTCTAGCAACCAGTGACACTGTGCTGTCCAGCCACCTTCATCCTAGCAATCAATGATGATATGAGGTCCAGCAACCTGCATTCTAGCAATGTATGACAATGTGGTCTGACTGGCCACCTGCATCCTAGCAACCAGTGACACTATGTGGTCTGACTGGCCACCTGCATCCTAGCAACCAGAAACATTATGTGGTCTGACTGGCCACCTGCATCCTAGCATTAAATGACACCGTTCAGTCTCTCTAACTTTCTTCTAGCCACAAATGTCAATGTGCAGTGTGGCCAGCTGTGTCCTAGCAATCAATGACAACATGTGGTCCAGCTACCCGTATCCTTGCAAACAATGATGCTGTGAGGTCCAGCCACCTGTATCCTAGCAGCCAATCACACTGTGCGATTTGGCCACCTGCATTCTAGCAACCAAAGACACTGTGTGATCTGGCCACCTGTGTCCTAGCAACTAATGACACCGTGCAGTCTAGCAACTTGCCTTATATTAACCAATGATATTGAGCAGTCATGCCACCTGCATCCTAGCAAACAATAATGTTGTGAGGTCCAGCCACTTGCATTCAAGCAACCAATGGCACTGTGTGGTTTAGCCACCTGCATCCTAGCAACCAGTGACCCTGTGCGGTCTGTCCATCTCTGTTCTAGCAACCATTGATGGTGTGAGGTCCAGCCAACTACATGCTAGCAACCAATAATACCATGCTGCCCGGCTACCAGCATCCTATCAACCAAGAGACAAGGAGCAGAGTGTGTGCCAAAAATGGTCAACTCAGGAAGCATGCACCCCATCATGGCCCTGTTGTTGCTGGTCCCCTAGACGTTTAGTTTATTTAGGGGGTCTGGCAGAACACTGTGAAATGTAGAAGCAAGCACTCTGGGGTGCATGTAGAATGCTACTGCTGTGCAATGCCATTGTTACTTTGTATTTTTTTTTTTTAAGGATTTTAAAGCTCCTCACCTGCACCTTGTATTTTTCACCTCTTTAAGATGTGCATTGGCCATTTTTTTATTATGTCATTTGTTGGTCTGTACGCACAGCCTATTGCAGAGGAAATCTTCACATTCCTTTGTCAGGAGTTTCTGTTTATGTTCAAACATGATGCATGTGGCTTGGCGCTGCACAGGTTAATGTATGATCTCTGTCTATAGTCTAAGAACTGACACTTCCTGTGAACCAACTACATATCCCACAATCACTGAGTCTCTCAGTCTCATGCTGATTCAGATGAGGTAATTAGATCTGACATACAGTAGACCAAGCAGGCACAGCAATTAACAGAGATAGATCACCATAGTGGAAGATGTGTTTTCCTCACATTAGCACTCCCACATTTTTGATGCAAAGAGGAAATGGCGAGGCGTGAACGAGATGCTGCGTGACCCGGAACAAGAAGTGTCCTGTCCCTAGGGACAAGCTAGGTGACTAAACACATGAACATAGGGGAATCGATCATTGGTCATCATCAATCACCAGAAGCTGCCCTAATACAGTAGAGATTCCTCCATCTATGCTGTTCATGTGGATGGCGAAGTCGACTGATTTTTTTTTCCTTTTTGCAGGCCAAAATTCAAGGCATTTTTGCCTGCCTAAAAGGCAGACCATCACTTCCCTAAATGACTTAAAAGAGAAGTATGTCTTTTTTTTATGAATCATGCTACCTAGGTGGATTCAGCAATGGTCCGATGCTGCATCTGTCCCCCGCCAGCTCCAACACTGAGAACTGAGTGATCAAACACCGCAAATTGCTCGGTTCTCAGGGCTCCCTAAGCAGAGAGCTAGTGATTGTCAGTCATCAGCTCTCTGAGTGTTGGGCTGTGGAGGGGGTGGGAGCAACCGGCCCAGGCTCTCAGCAGCTTGCTGAGCGGCTGAGCCGGGTGCCGATCCAGGCATGTGGGCGGATCCCAGACTTCATCGTCACAATCTTGCCCAAGCCTGGACTGGCTCTGTGATGTCAGCCGACAGCGGGCTTCAGCTAGCTGTCTGCTGAAAATGGGTCACAGGAATCAAGCTTTGGCTGTACGTCTCCTTCAACCCTCCTGCACTCCACCCTCCATAAATAAAAAATCCTTTTTTTTTTTTTTTAGTCCTGAAAATGCAGACCCTCTACACCCCAGCTGCATGCATTGCACACCTTTGCAAGGTGGTTGAGGTGTGGCTGACTCATATCAGCTTCTGTTATACTATAATATTCATTTTGGATGGACTGAGCAGAATACTCTGATTCTTTCTTTTACCAAAGAGATCCAGGATCCCAATAATCATGTAGCACAGAAAACAAGCATACAGCCATTATTTACAGTATGTAAGTCTCTCCATGATATCATTTAGCCAGTAGAATAAACATAGCAATGTGTACCTTGTATAAATATGACAGTTAGAAGGTAAACATCACAATGTGTTCATACAAGTTGCTATGGATTGATATAGACTGACAGTTGAGTTCAAATTGCTTTAGTGCTTGCTAACCACTAGGGCCCTGTGTTCTCAGGGATGAGGTTCCAGAACTCAGTTCTTCAGCGTTCCAGAGCCTTACCACTGAACACACAGGACCTTAACCACTTCAGCTCTGGAAGGTTTACCCCCATTCATGACCAGGCCATTTTTTGCTATATGGCACTGCTTTACTTTAACTGACAATTGTGCGGTTGTGCGACACTGTACCCAAATAAAATGTATGTCCTTTTTTTCCCACAAATAGAGCTTTCTTTTGGTGGTATTTGATCACCTCTGTGTTTTGTTTTGTTTTGTTTTTTTGCGCTACAAACAAAAAAAAACAGACAATTTTGAAAAAAAAAAACAATATATTTTACTTTTTTCTATAAAACATATCCAATAAAAAAATTTAAAAATCTAATTTCCTCATCAATTTAGGCCAATATGTATTTTGCTACATATTTTTGGTAAAAAAAAAAAATCCCAACAAGCATGTATTGATTGGTTTGAGCAAAAATTAAAGTGTCTACAAACGATGGGATATATTTATGGAATTTTATTTATTTATTTTACTAGTAATGGCGGCAATCAGCAACTTATAGCAGGACTTCGACATTGCGTCGGGCAAATCGGACACTTTTTGACACTTTTGACACTTTTTTGGGGACCAGTGACACCAATACAGTGATCAGTGCTAAAAATATGCACTGTCACTGTACTAATGACACTGGCAGGGAAGGGGTTAACATCAGGGGCGATCGAAGGGTTAAATGTGTTCCTAGGGAGTGCTTGCTAACTGTGTGGGGAGTATTTTTACTGTGGGAAGGCAGAGATCTGGACCTCTACCTCCCCTTCTCACAGAATGGCGATCTGCCTTATTTACATGGGCAGACCGCCATTCTGCCTCTTTTGGGAACGACGGTGGACATTGAGTCCGCCAGACCCGCTGATTGGCTCCCGCTGTGTCCAATCACAGCGGGAACGGGTCGCCGGCGGCATGCGTGCACACTTCAGGCCCGGAAGTGCTGGATCATTTAGAGGTACCTTAACATCAATGACAGAGGTATAAAATTGGAGTATGAGGCTAGTACCTCTAGGATTCATTTTTTGGATCTGAATATAGAGGTCAGGGGGGAGAGGTTGGTGACTTCTACCCACTTCAAAGAAACTGATCGCAATGGGTTTATTGACATAGGGAGTTGCCACCACCCCAATTGGTTGGGTGGTATCCCCAAAGGCCAATTTATCCGCTTGCGCAGAAATTGTTCGGATTTAGACACTTTTGAGAAGGAGGCCACTATTCTAAAAACTAGATTTAAGGAAAAGGGTTACACCAACTCATCGATCGATAAAGCTTATAAGGAAGTCCAGTCGATGGACAGAAATACCCTCTTGCCCCCAAAACAAAAATCCGTGGAAACTAGGTTCAATTGCCCCATGATCACCACCTATAGTTTCCAACACCAACAAGTGACCAGGATTTTAAACAAACATTGGAATATACTGACCAATGATCGGGTGCTGGCTCCCATAATAGGGGACAGACCTACTGTACTATTTAAGGGAGCACCTCCACTTAGACTAACAGTGGCCCCAAATGTCGTTGAACCTCCAACCAAAAAACTCATGTTCTTTCAAAATATGAAAGGGTTTTACCCCTGCAGAAAATGCAAGGTGTGTAAAGTTAACTCTATAAAATCAAAATGTACCACTTTTTCTTCAGTACATGACGGCAAATCCCACACTATCAATTCCTTCATCTCTTGTTCCACTAAAAATATAGTCTATCTTTTGATTTGTCCATGTGGACATTATTATGTGGGGCGCACAATACGTACCCTCCAGATCAGAGTGGGAGAACATCTGACTAATATCCGTAAGGGATATCCCAACCACAGTGTGTCACGCCATTATGATCTATGCCATGGGAGGAATCCTGTAGGTACCAAAATCATGGCAATAGACCATTATGTACCCACGTGGCGGGGAAATAATATCAGGAGAGAGATCTCTAGAATGGAAACATTCTGGATATACTCCTTGCGCTCATATGCCCCTTATGGATTGAATATAGAATGGGATGTGAATGCCTTTATAAACAATGCGTAGAGTCTTCGATTAATGACAACTTTTTTCTGTAATATAATCTAATTCTTGTGATGTTAATGATGTGAAATTGTCTCTGATCACTAGATGGCGTGCGTGTTCAGTTTCTCCGGTCATTGCGGTGAATAATAATTTTTAATTTTATTTGCATATATTTTAACATGATTTCCCTTGGGAACACTTCTTGAAGGAAGAGGTTCCTTTATATTATGACTTAATTTGGATTTCTGTTGTCCGCAGGTAAATGTTTTTGTCTAGAGCTGTAGCTATAGATTAGCAACCCAAGTACTGCGCTTCCTGTCATGCTGGTTTCTGTACCAGCGGCTTTAAAGCGCAGATCATTTCTGCCTATTCCGGTCATAAGGTGCTGGCGTCTCCTGGCAGCCACACCCCCGACGACGTCAGCAGATGACGAAACGCGTTGGGTGGACACCAGGAGACGTACGCTCTGCACATGACCGGACAACCTGAATCGCGGACGCCATCTCTCTTCCTGGACGCCGGACCATCCATGCGGTGTATCCAGGCTTAGTGACCTCGAGTCGCGCTTCTATACGCTTCCACATGCTGTCTTTTTACTACCTAAATGTGAGTGACCACTCGTTTTTAGTTTATTATTACAGTCTATTTTAGTACCATCTGCACTATTGTACGCTTATGTTCTTTACATGAACGAGCCGGGATCTTCTTTGAGGAATGTGTTGAAGTGGAGTCCCTTTATCTGAACGTTTGAGTCTAAGTCCCTTGCTGGAGTTCATTTTACCAAGGCGCTTTTTGACCCTCCGTAATAGGGGGTCATTGACATCCGGTAAGGAGCTTGGTGTGGTGGTGCCTCTGGTGGTGGGCTGTTTGCTGAACACACAGGACCCCGTTCAAGATTTTCTTTGCATGGACTCCCTTGTTTTATGTGAACCTTTTGCGCTGCAGTTTCATGTTTTATCTTTAGAGGGTTATACCAAAGACCTTTCTGCGGAGTCGCATTCATGATATAGAGCTACATACTTTTTCTCGACCCAAGAGCAGGACTTTTTCCTATATTTACTTGATTCTGCACAGGATAGCCACCTTGCCCCTGTATATGTACAGTATACGGTTGGCAAGTGGTTAAATACCAGTACCACCTGGTCCACTCTTCATCCCCATCTAGCCGTAGTCTGCCACAAACTTTGAAAGGCTAATTAAAGGGGGCTGGACGTTGTACCTGTCTCTCCCTGGTACGCAAAGTGCAGGGGGGGGTGTGCACTGCAGATGTACAACCTCATGTGAAAGTGACTAAAGAAGCTAGTTGTGTGTATTGCGATGCATTGTGGCCACTCGGCATGGGCGCCATTCAGAGAGAAGGCTTTGCAATCACTGAATGAATTCAAAGCGTTCTCTGATTGGATGAGATAGAGAGCATGATGTCACAGCCTCTTGTCCTCGTCCAATCAGAGAATGCTTTGCATTCATTCAGAAAAAGCAAATTATTCTCTGAATGGTGCCCGTACTTAACAGCTGACCTCCGGTATTCACAACTCATCAAGCCAGCCGCGCCAGCATGGGACCCAGAAGCAAATGAAGATCACTAGAGTAGAGATGTCTGCTTCACTGATTTCCAACTTCCAGGTATGTATGGTATATACATAGTTACATTAATCCAAGTAAGATCAATGTAACTATGTAAAAATAGACCATGGCCAGGAATTCAATTTTTTTATATATATATATATATATAATCGTTAATTTAATTCTCAAAAAGGAAGGAGTAACATACAGAAAACAGAAAAGAGCATATACATAAAAAAAGAGGGTAATGAACCACGAATCACAAATCTGCATCATTAGGTTCAGAAAGTGCATTGGTACATACAGTTGCAAACATCATATGACTCCCCTTTTTTTTACCCGTACAGCATGAGGGGTTGTGCATATAAGCCAGTGTACCAAACTAGGGCTGTACACCCAAAGACAATATTAAGATCAGTGCACTGATTGTGACATGGAATGAGAAAAAGTGAAGGGGGGTATGAGAAATGGGGAAGATGGCAAAAAGAGGGGATGGGGAAGAGAAGGAGGGGGAATGGGTGGGTCAAGGACCCTATGGATACTAAAATCCCAAATGTTCAATAAAACAAAAACAATCAGCACTTTACTTGAAATCATAAGTGGTATTAACACAAATATTCTGGGTGTCTGTAGCATGCAGGTCTCAGTCCCAAAAAAAACTTATTACCATAGGGGTCTTAGGTACCAATAACCAAGGCATACAGAGTCTAGAGGTAATAATAAACAATGGCACCCGTACCACGTTAGATGTATAATGTATCCAGGTGGCCCAGATACTATAAAACTTTTCATATCTGTCCATACACTTTGCCACCCATTCCTCCGCCGCCATGATAGTATTAACCAGCCAAATCCATTTGGGTCGTCCAGGAACATGAGATGACTTCCAGTGCACCGGGGATCAGGCGTCTGGCAGCATTTAGAAGGTGTGGCAAAACCGATTTACGGTAGATGTGAAGAGGAACGGATGGCACGTGAAATAGGAACTCCAAAAGGGAGTCTTTCACATCACTATCCAGAATAACCTTTATCTGGGCTCTGATATCTTGCCAAAAGGGCCTAAGCCCCGGGCATTCCCACCATATGTGTAAGTAAGTACCCCGAAGACCACAGCCAGACATCCGATTCTGGCCAGAATGGCCGGAACTCTGTACCACCGAGTCAATAGCTTAAAGCTATTTTCCTACATTTACGTGTCCGCAGAACTCTTTTGGGTAAGGTTATACAAGTTATCCAATTTAGTCTCCGTAAATGTATGCCGCAGGTCTCTCTCCCACTCCCATACATATACCGGCCTGCTCCAGGACTCTGCAGACTGCAGCATCTCATAAAGCACTGAAATAGATTGGGGAACAGGGTTTTCAGACATGCACAGCTTTTCAAACGGGGTCAGGAAGGACGGGGGTCTAATGATATGAGGTAAACTGTGAACAAAGTAATGCAACTGTCTGTAGCGCCACTCATTCATCGGCAATCGGCCAAACTGAGAACAGAGCCAGTCCAATGAAACTAGGCCTTGTTCGCCCACGTGCGAAAGTAGGAGAGGTGTTCGAAAGTCAGAAAGGCCTCGGCAATCCTGGAGGAGCCACGGAGCATGAGACAGGTTACGTCCAGCTAAGAATTTCTCAAGGGGGACCCAGGATTTGGTGGTGGTGTGATATTGCCATTATAATAATAATATTCGCTGCAGAGCAGTTGCTTCATAGTACATCCGCACGGAAGGACCCCCCAGTCCTTCCGACCGCTTAGCACGTTGCAGAGTGCGTAAAGCGAGACGGGGGTTCCGACCATGTCAAGTGAACTTTAAAAACAGACTTTTGAGGGCTGAGAAAAAAGACCTGGGTAATGATATAGGCACCATCTGAAGTTAACAGAGAACTCTTGGCAGTACATTCTTCTTTAGGATACTGACTCGGACCATCCATGAAAATGTGGTACGATCCCATCACAGTAGGTCAGCTTTAATTCTGGAAAGCAAAGGGGCATAGTTACAGGTGTATAACTGTGTAAATACAGCCAGTAGGGGGGCGTGTCCAAGATGGCCACCGGGCCAGACGTGTAGGCACAGAGCTCCGCTGCCAAGATGGTGGGAAGTATCCTGTACACTCATCCTGCAGCCTTTGAACCTTGCCTGGGGACACAGAACGATCCCCCTACCTCATGCAGACACGCAAGAAGCAACAAAAAGCACCTAAAGGACAAGGAGGTGTGAAGTCGCACGTGGCGGGCTCTGCCAAGATGGCTTTGCAGCAGGAGGAAGCATCACCAGCTCTCTCGGCCCAGGCTAACTTTGACGCCCTGATGATGGCGATTACGGGCTGTCAGTCTGCCCTTACCGCCAAAATAGATTCGCTGCATATGGAGACGGGCCTGGTGCGACGGGACATTGATAAGATCCGCCATCGGGTGATGGAGGTGGAGCGACGAGCGGGTGACACGGAGAAGGGGATGAGAGATCACACGGCTACCCTTCACTCGGTTCAGGTGCGTCTGGAACACTTAGAGTCGCGGGCCGAGGACGCCAAAAAATAGGAACAGGCGCAATAACCTCCAGATCCTGGGCCTCCCGGAGGGAACGGAGGACCGCAACGCACAGGCCTTTACTGAGTGCCTCCTCTGCACCCTTTTTCCTCAATCTGCCTTCTCCCCCCACTTCGTTGTGGAATGGGCGCATAGGATGCCATCGGCCCGTGGGGCCCCGGGGATGCGGTTGCGCACATTTGTTTTTAAACTGCTGAACTTTCGAGATCGGGATTTAATTCTCTGGGAGGCGGGGAAGATGGAGGACGTCCACCATGAGGGAGCGAGGCTCATGTTCTTCCCCTGACTTTTCGGCGGATACTCATCGGCTTCACAAGTCATTTGATTCGGTCAAATAATCCCTGCGAGCTAAGAACATTAAGTATGCCATGCTGTTCCCGGCCCGCCTACGGGTGGTAGACAGTGAGAATACCCGCTTCTTTACATCTCCAGAGGAAGCAGCCCAATGGGTGAACACTCTGCCTCGCTGACCTTGCTGTTAATCCCTACCTCCCCCCCATCTTCTTGTCATGGACGCTGAGGGACATATGTTGGAAAGGATGCTGTATCAATCAATGGGCCCTGACGTGAGTACTGTTTGCTTTCTCGCTCTATTGCACTGGCGGTAAAGGTGCTCACCGCATCCCCTGGGGACACCCAGGGGGAGTTTGCCCCTACAGAAGCCTACCGGGGAGGTTGGTCGGACTCCATGCTGAGTATTTGCCCTGCTGACTCTTCCTGCTGATCCTCGCTGCGGGAAACATGATTTGGGTGGGTGGCGCATGGCGGACTTCAGCCTAGGGTTATAGGCCTAACGGCTGATCCTGGTGGAGTACTGGGCCCGCGGTAGAAGGAATTTATTTGTTCTATTTATGGCGGGTCTGGCTGATATGGTTGGTGACGGCCCTGGGCCTCTTTTGGTGCAGGGCTCCATCTCCTAACCCTCCTAGGGGTCCAGATGCGGATACAGAGCTGAGACGTTTATTCCCCTATCTCTGTTCATGGCTCCTCTCACTTTAGTTTCCTCGAATGTTCGGGGATTAAACTCTAAAATGAAGAGGGCCCTAGTCTTCAACTATCTGAAAACGTACAGTGCAGACGTTTGCATATTACAGGAGACACACCTGGTGGGGAGCAGAATACTTAGTTTGAAAAAACCGTGGGTGGGTCATTATTACCATTCTATGTACTCCACACATGCCAGAGGGGTCAGTATACTGATCCGCAAGACTATCCCCTTTGATCTACGGGACCTGCATCTGGACCAAATTTGTTTTGTTACATGCTGTAGTGGATGGCCTCCCTATGGTCTTGGAGGGCTTGTACATACCTCCCACGGCCACAGTTGCTTTCCTCTCCAAGATAACTCAGCTGGTTGCTGGATTTCCGGTTGCTGCGGTGGTTTTGGCTGGGGTAACATGGTCCCCTCTCCTAAATTGGACAAGTTGACAGCGGGTGCGGCCCTAGACTCCCCAATTTCGAGATGGGCTGCTGCATTCGGTCTCACGGATGCCTGGAGGTGGAAGCACCCGCAGACACGAGGATACACGTGCAATTCTGCGACATATGCCACTATGTCCCGCATTGATCTGCTCTATGTCAGCGGCCCTGTCTTGGACAGGATTAGCGAGGTCTCTATCCTACTGAGAGGTACCATGCCCCTATGCTCCTATGCCTACTAATCAGAAATGATCCCGTAGATGCTCTTTTGGAGACTTTTGAGGTACTGGGTGTCGAATGAGTGGGTGAAGCCGGTGGTGGACTCGGCAATAGTTGCCTTTTGGGCGGTTGATTCCCTGGGGGAGGCTATGGCTTCCACCTGGGAGCGCTTTAAAACGCATATTCATGGTCAATAACAGTCCGCCATAGGCATGGCCCGCAAGTCCTCCCGGGAGGCCCTTGACCGGGTGGTGACGGAGGCTCAGACACTGGATAACCGCTATATAGAGACTTGGGACGAGGGGCACAGGATAGATTTATCTATGGCAATGCGGGAGGTCCAGCTTCTTAGGATCTCTGCAGCAAAGAAGCAGCTACTTTTTCGGTCACAGAGAATATTTGAGCAGGGGGGGCGCACTGGCAGTCTCCTTGTGTGGCTCTCTAGGGATCATACCGAGACAGCAGTTGTCAAACAAACCTGATTTCTTTTTATGAGGAGGTAAGTAAAACCTTAGACAGAGGGGTGGCTGTGGAAGTGGTATACTTGGATTTTGCAAAAGCGTTTGACACCGTTCCCCACACACGGATAATGTGTAAGGTAAAGTCTACAGGCTTGGAAAGATCAATTTGTAAATGGATAGAAAACTGGCTAAAAGACCGAATTCAGAGAGTAGTGGTTAATGATTCTTATTCTGAATGGTCTAAGGTTATCAGTGGTGTACCCCAAGGTTCAGTGTTGGGACCCTTGCTTTTCAATATATTTATAAATGATATAGGGTCTGGGATTAAAAGTACAATTTCAGTGTTTGCAGATGACACCAAGCTATGCAGTGGAATAACTTGCTTGCAGGATGTCTCCAACTTACAAGTCGACCTCAATGCACTGTCTAATTGGGCAACTATGTGGCAAATGAGGTTTAATGTTGATAAATGTAAAGTTATGCACTTGGGGGCTAAGAATATGCATGCATCGTACATACTAGGGGGAGTACAACTGGGGG
>BLSH010135440.1:376004-392342 GCA_018402905.1 Glandirana rugosa
AAAGGGGCCAAACCCATACTGGTGATATTTGCGTTTCCTGTATCTACCACCATCAACCCTTGAGGAGTCTCTCCAGTGGTCTTGGAGAGCCTTAGACAGTCGATCCCACCGTGACACCCAGAACTTTTTAAGTCTCCCCTACGGTAGGAACGGGCCCCAAAATGGACTGACGTACCTACGATAACGTAAAACCTAAAGAAAGTCTCACTAATCTCGTAGTTCCAAAGGTGCTCGGAGGAGTCACTCGAGTCCCTTTACCTAGCTCAGGTCTTTTCTCAATTTGAGGAGGCCACATGTAGGTTGGGACCTCCTCATATCTCTTTTTTTTTTTTTTTTGGTTGAACTGGATGGACTTGTGTCTTTTTTCAACCTGACTAACTATGTAACTATGTAACAGCACATGTAGCAAATGTGAGGGATGGAGCCGGGAGGTTGGTGTCAGACCCTAGAGAAATAAACTCCTGTTTTGCTTCTTAATAAGAGGATCTATACTCCTCCAGGGTTGGATGTACACCGGAGGAGTTTAACTCTTTTCTGGACTCGATCCATTTCCCTGAGCTCACTGAGGAGGCTCGTGGAAACCTTGATGCTCTAATCACTCTGAAAGAAATCCAAAATGCAATAGCATCCATGCAGTCAGGTAAAACCCCGGGCAAGGATGGCATCCCCTCTGAATTTTTCAAGACCCACAGTGCCACCCTAGCTGACAGATTCCGAGAGGTTCTGGTGACCTCTCTGAGGAGTTCCCAACTACCACCATCTATGTCCTTTGCGTTTATAGTGGTCATACCCAAACCGGGGAAAGACCCTGAAATGTGCTTGTCCTACAGGCCGATATCTTTGTTGAATGCGGATGCTAAAATTCTTACCAAAGTACTGGCAGTCCCCCTCAACAAAGTTATACTCTCTTTAGTACATGGGGACCAGACAGGCTTTATGCCCGGTAAAGGCACTGACATCAATCTTAGGAGACTATTCACGGTGATTGACGGGTTGAGCGGGGGGGAAGGTTCGGAGGTGATCGCCTATCTAGATGCTGAAAAAGCCTTTGACTCGGTGGAGTTGGAATATCTGTGGATGACGCTGAGGAAATTCGGTTTGGCCCGGTTTTTATTTTGTGGCTGCAACTCTTATACGCTGAACCTACAGCACGGGTCCGCACAAACGGACTGCTCTCTGCACCTTTCCCACTCCACCGAGGTACGAGACTGCGATGCCCCCTCTCCCTGGCCCTGTTTGCCCTAGCCATCGAGCCGCTGGCGATACTGCTTAGGGCCTCACCCTCAGTTATTGGGGTGTCGGTTCCCCCGCTTATGGAAAAAGTGTCCATGTATGCGGACGACACACTTCTATGCCTTAATGATGCCCGCCAGTCGCTACGAGCAGCACTGGAGGTTATTAACGTTTATGGAACCTTCTCCAAAGTTAGAATTAACTGGGACAAATCGGTACTATTTTCCCTCACCGCTGCACCACCCAGGGCCGTAGATAATTTTTTGTCCTGGGGGGGTTCAGCAGCAGGTACCAAGTGGTGAGTCGGGGGGGGGGGGGGACAGAGCGGGTGAATACTTTAATTTAAAATCTTTATTTTAAGTTAAAGTCAATTTAAAATGCGGTTTTTACTTTAAAATATGGTTTCTCAGCGGCTGTGTTTTTAGAAAAGGTGCAAGGACCTTTTCCCTGCATTTCCTGCAGGGACAGCAGCCCATTCCCACGCAAATGCAGGCCAAACCGCATGCATAGGTGTGAACTACCCTTAGCCTTGGTTCACGCTATGAGTCACACCAGAACTGCATCACATTTCTGTGCAATTCACATGCGATTCAGTGCAGTGCGATTTGAACCCATTCATTTTGAACGGGCATAGATTGCACTGCATTACACCAAAGTCATGCATGCACCAATTTTAGTAACGCATTGGAACATGGTCATTTTGTATCATCGGATCTGGGGCAGGCAAGCACACTGCATTTGGGTTGTCGTTAAGATTTCACTGACACCCACAGTAGATTGCAAGGGCAGTGCAATTTGAATGTGGTGTAGGACCAGGGCCACCTTTAATATTGATTGGAATCTGGGCAAACTTTTTCTTTGCCCCCCCCCATTCACATCATGACTGCTCACTGATTGGTTGCTGGAGGTTAGAGCACATAATTACAGCTCACCGATTGGGTTTTGGAGGTTACAGCACATCATTAATGCTCACTGATTGATTGCTAGAGGTTACAGCACATCATCTCTTCACTACCTGCACACCATGGACTGCACCAATAGACAGAAAACTCCTAGAACGTGTTATTAGCAAAGAGCAGAGCAGACACAGCTATGAAAGTAGGCACTGCAGTGTGTGTGAAAGAGGCCTTCATGGTGAAAGGTCTACTCTAAACCAGAACAGCTTGTTCTGATTCTCATACCCTGCATTTGTTGTATGGATGTATTGCTTAGTTTGAGACTGCATTCCAGTGATGGTCAACTGGTGAGGTTTTCAGGGCCTCAACTGCAGCCCCTGACACACCAAAGGGTTGTGCATATCATTTACTGCCAGACATACTATGTGAGATGGTCAGAGACTACAGGCATACAAGAGATGGTCAGAGACTGCAGACGTACTACAGGAGATGGTCGGGAACTGCAGGTGTACAAGAGATGGTCAGAGACTGCAGGCATGCTGCAGGAGATGGTCAGAGACTGCAGACATACTACAGGAGATGGTCAGAGACTGCAGACATACTGGAGATGGTCAGAGACTGCAGTTGTACTACAGGAGATGGTCAGAGACAATCCATGTACTATCTGATCTCCTATTCCTGTACATTGTTTGCTGAACACTCACAAAGGTCCTTCCTGATCACCATAACAGGTTCTGTCAGTGTTCCCACACACCACACATGTCATTTACCTACTGAGAGACAACGACAATGAGGACAGGACAGGTCCCAGACTTTCAGCATGGACTGTACAGAGGAGGGAGGAACCATCCCTACCTCTCCTCTCCACTGATCACAGATCTGGTTGTTAGGGGGTGGTGTGATTGGCTGTTAGGGGGATGTGGAGGTCACATGACAGCAGGTCAGGCAGTGGTTGGTTGGGAATTGGAAGAGATGAGGGAGCACCAAGCCGGGAAGCAAGCCGCACAGCTGTAGTCCAACTCCACCCCAATAGTATTTGGCCACCATGTTTTTTAGGGGCAGCTGCTTTGTGCCACACGACAATGACTGGGGCTGGGCCCAGGGTAGCTGCCCCTTTTTCCCCACGTTAAAGATAGCCTTGTGCGGGAGATGCATTGCAGGTTTTCTGAACCAGGGCTGATTATTTAGCCTTTTCAACACAATTAAAAAAGGGCCAGGGCACCGAGGGCAGCAAACAGTCCTGCCTGGCTCTGGCAGCAATGTTGTTGTGCCTGGTAACCCCTCAGCCTTTTGGCTCTACAGTCAGTGCCACAACATAGCTGACAGAGCCAGGCTGGACTGTCAATACCAACCAAGCAGTGGAAAATGGTAACCCACGAATCCAGTGATTAGTGAATAATTTTGCCAGTTGCCATAGACTCAATTGCCTCACTTGCCTCAATGGCAGCACAGCAGTGGTGGCAAGTGGTCTGTGATGACCATCTCTCAGGCAGCAAGCAAGCCAAAAAGGAAAGAGGGAGGCTCAGCTCTTTAGCAGAAGCACTGCTACCTTGCGTGTTCTCCACTCCACTCTCCTCCGAAGTCCAAGGCAGGAAGTACAGAGTGTAGAGATAGTCGGGCACGGTGGGCGGGACTACAGACACCGCCCACTCCCACTGTGTCTATGTCCGCTGGGAACCCAGCACTGCCTGGTTGTAACAGCGTGACGTGAGTGCCTGTGACAGTATGCCTTATACCCGACCTGTTGCAGCCACTTTGCCCGCAATACTGACTGCTGTGCTCCGGTGTTTGTTGTTGCAGTGCTGAGAGGCGACAGGACAGCGACACTTTTTATTTTTGTCAGGATGCTCGGGGGGGGTTTGAACACCCCAAACCCCCCCTTATCTACGTCCCCTGGCACCACCCACTGACGAGCTCCCGGCTCCCCTTCAATGGGTGGATAGATTTAAATACTTAGGTATTTATATTCAAAGACATCTCTCCAAGTATCTGGAGGATAATCTCCAACCGGTGTTCCAGAGGTTGTTACAAAATGTGCAACATGGAGGAGCTTGCCACTCACACCGGTAGGGAGTTAATCTAGTTAAAATGTCCTTTCTCCCCAAGTTCCTCTATGTATTTAGACACACCCCGATAAACATCCCCGTTTCTTTTTTTCAAAAAGTGGATCGGGCCATTGGCTCCTTTGTTTGGGGGACAGGGTCCTCAGGGTGGCCAGACTTACGCTACAACTCCCTCTGTCTACGGGGGGCTTGGCATTGCCAAATTTTAAAAAATACAACTGGGCGGCTGTGTTGGTATTGGTGAGGTGGTGGTTCGTGAAGGATGCATCCAACCCTGCTGTGAACCTCGAAGCAGCTAGGCTGGGATCCTACTCTGAGCTTACTAATGTCGTGCATAGGGGACCGAGATCTAGCCCCCTAGCTACCACTCCCATGAACACGACAGCTTTGGTGTGGAAATGGGCCACGCTGTCTCTGGTTGACCTTGGGGAGTTCTCCCCTTACTCTCCACTCTGGGTAACCCTTCCCTGAGGCACCTACGGACAGTCCCGGACCCGACGATATGGGCCAGATATGGGGTCAGGACGCTGCACGATATTATGCCAGCAGGACAGCTACTCACATTTGTGAGTTAAAAACTAAATTTGCACTGCCGCCATGGATGTACTTTAGGTACCTACAGCTGCAGCATGCTGTGCGTGCACAATTTCCTGGCTCCATCACTCTTAAATCCCATTCTGTGGAACAGCTTCTCACGGCCAGGAACATAGACAGGACACTTTCCTCCATCTACCTCAGACTCAGCTGTGGGGGAGGGGGGGAGCGGAGAGGGTATTTCAGGCCTAGAGGAGAGACATCCCCATTCTAACAGAGGAGGATTGGACTGAGGGCCTTCATCAGTACATCCCCCTTATAATCTCCGCTAGAGTTAAATTTGTGCAGCTAAAGTTTCTCCAAAGGGTGTACTATACACCACAGAGGCTCTCAGTTATCTATCATGACAGGGACAAGGTGTGCCCGAGATGCCGGGGAGGAGTGGGTAACTTTATACACATGGTGTGGCTCTGCCCCTTGGTTCAGGATTTTTGGCAGGCAGTGGTTGCTGACATGGGCAGGATCAGTGGCGTGTCTCTCACTCTTGATCCCTTAATACTATTACTAGGGATAACTGATAATCTACCCACCAATACCCATAAAAAGCTTTTTATATTTTATACGGCATATTATGCCAGGTAAACTATATTGCTTAAGTGGAATGCATCTGACCCTCCCACAGTATCTGCTTGGATAACGTTGGTGAATGGCACCTTGCCGATGTACAAGCTGACTTACATGGGACGGAACTGTCCAAAAAAAACTGAAAAGGTCTGGTCGGCCTGGGTGGAGGCGAGACACCTTACAATATAAATGATCTGTTCCGCAGGCTGCTCTACATGTATTCCTTCTTGCCCATCCCTTTCCTCCCCCTTTGGGAAATCTCTCTTCCCTTTGTTTCATACTCCGCTTTTCTCCCGGTCCTCCTGTTTCTTGATCCCCCTTTTTCCCCCCTATGTCTCATATCCTGCACCCGTCTCTCCTTCTCCCCTCTCTCCCCCCTTTTCCTCCTCTTTCTTCCCTCCCCCCCCCCCCCCCATCCAAAAGTAATTATCTATGAGACTTTGTCTTCTGCCCCACTCTGGTGGAGGTGGAGAAACAGAATGGGGCCTTGCCGAACCCTATGGTCTACTAGTTGTTCACTTATTGCCCTGCTGCATTGTTTTGTTCTGCTTTGATTCATTTTGTCTGTGGAAATTTTGCTGTATCTGTATGGACTCGAAGCTAAAGCATTATAGTGTATGACGATGTGTTCTGTATCACCTGATCTTGCTGCCATTCACATGTACAATACTGCTTTTATCTCAACAAATAAATATTCCTTCTTTTAAAAAAAATACAGCCGGGAGAAAAATGCCCAAATACATAATGTGAAAGAGAAAGAGGCCTGCAATTGGGAGTGCATAGCAGGGGGGGCAGCAAGGGGGAGAATCTCCGACTTGCTATAATTCATTTTAAAGTTAGAAAGGGAGTGGAATCTCTGCAATTCAGCCATGATATTAGGAAGGGAGATCAGCGGGTCAGAAACATATAACAGCACATCGTCGGTATACGCTGACAGCTTATGTTCTGTCCTCCCCATCCGAAACCCCTTAATGTTAGGGTTAAGCCGGATCATATTTAACATCGGTTCCAGGGTAAGAGCAAATATAAGCGGGGACAGGGGGCACCCTGTGTCGTCCCATTCCTTATAGGGAAGGTAACAGAGAGAGTTCCATTCACCCTGACCCAAGCCTCTGGAGAACTATAAAAGGAGTCTATGCACCTAAGGATGTTTTGGCCAAGACCCAATCTAGACAGCATGGCTTGAAGATATATCCAGTCCACCCTGTCAAAAGCCTTCTTCATCAGTGGACAGCAGAAGGCAGGGTGAACCGGTCTGTTGTAAATTTGCCCAATGAATTAGCTGTATAGCTCTGTTGGAATTATCCCTAGCCTCCCTTCCCATTATGAAGCCTGTTTGGTCTGAGTGAATTACCATCGGTAAGATGGGCTTTAACCAATTCGCTAAGATCTTAGCCAATATCTTAATATCAGTGTTTAACAACGAGATCGGGCTACCCAGGGTAGTAGGGTCTTTCCCTTCCTTTGGGAGGACTGTGATATGGGCTAACAGTGCTTCTTTTGGAATAGTTTTCAGAAAGTTCCTGACGCAAGGGCATTAAAATACGTACACATATGATTAGCAAGGAGGGGTGCGTATTTACATTAATAAGCATTGGTGAACCCATCAGGACCCGGACTTTTACCCTGAGGCAAGTCTTTAATTACCAACTCAATCTCCAACACAGAGATAGCTTTATCAAGTTGTTCACTGATTTGTGTCATCAGTTGAGGGGCTAGCGCCTCATCAAGTGTGAAAGGCATTCTGTTTGAGGTGTTTGACCAGCGAGTGTGGCAGGAAGTTGGTAGAGTTGGGCATAGTAGTCCCGCAAAGCATCCGCAATCTTAGAGGACAACACCGTCTGAAATCCCGAGGTGGTTTGAAGTTTATGGACATGAGCAGATGTTCGTTGATGTCGAAGGGCTCTAGCTAGGAGTCTCCCACATTTATTTCCAAACTCATAAAATGTATGTGAAACATATCGCAGTCTATCCCGTATGTGGGTCTCCAATGGATTAGAAAGTTCTTCCCTAAGGGACAGAAGTTCAGCGCGCAGGGTCGGAGTCATTTGGCGCTTATGTTTAAGCTCTGCAGCCCGTGGTTGTTTTGCTTGCGTTTATCTAGCATGGTTACTTGCGTTAAAACCAAGGAAGCTTAGACTTCTGTAGTGTATCAATGCTTTACTAAACAGAAAATCTGCACATACAACTGTAGGATACACAATATAACACAACTCATAGCTTACAAAATATGTCTACAACATGCACAATGCCAATCATCCTTTCTAGCAAAATATAAGCATGTACAATATGTACACATTAGGTAAACTAAACTGTTACGCAACTTAGGGTTTAAGATGTAATGTCCTTCTTGAGTCCTTGTTCAGTCCAACTCAAAATGGCTCCAAAGTTCTCCAGCTTCTAGCAGCCATGTGTTGCTCCTCTGTCTTCTCAAACACAATTCTCGTCCAAACACATGTTCCTTTCAAAAGACTCCCTTTGCCCCTCCACATGCTTGTTTCAAAACCTAAAAACTCCTCCCCCAACTTCTGACATCACATCCTGCAGAGAACTTGTTCTCTAGCCATCTAACTGGTTTATTTACATAATGGAGGGGGAGGGGGGAGCTCAGCTTCCCCTGAAAGAACATGGTCTTAAAATCGAACTTTATATTATTTTTTAAAGTCATCAATAGCCGTGGCAACACATACCACCTCTTGACTTTATACCATAATATAGGAAAATATGACACTTTAACATCTCTTAAAGCCTTTTGTCCAGGAAAGGGCGAAATAAACCCCCCATATTGTAGTCCAAAACTGTGAGGAAAAAATTCCCTTTCGACTCCCATATCTTCTGGGCTGTCAAACTAAAGTCCCTGGGAGGCTGAAACATTACTTTTGAGCAGGGTCAGCAATGTCCTTGACAGTCTGTGGAAGGAAAGTTCCTGATGAAAGAACCTTGTCCTCCTCCTGGTACTTAGCTTCCCTCTTATGGAAAATACCAGTAGCACACGTCCTAATTTTGCTCACAGGTTTAGGCCCTTTGTCCTTTGTTAGGGCATCATTAGACTTGTTTATGAGGGCTGCACACCGCTCATTCAAATCTTCAGCTCTGCCTACAGGGGTTTGAACACACTTCGAAGCCACTGCAGGCTTAACTTTGATTACCCTACTTTCTAAATCTTTTGCCTTGCTTACAGTGTCTTCCAAACACTCAGAGGCCACTGCAAGCTGCTCCTTCAGTAAATCTCTTTTTAATCCCAGCTTTTTCCTCTTTTCAGATTCAATATATAGAGCATGCAGGAAGTGTAAACCAAACACAGCAACTGCCCGCATCTCTCCCTTTGTCAGGTGCCTGGTGGTGGAGTCTGACTTATGCAGGGGTAACCTCTCTTGTGACCCTGATTCAAGAACCCCTGGTAGAGCAGACAGGTGGTTCAGGAGTTAGGATGGCACGAGAGTTGAGCTGGTAACCGGTGACAACTGAAGTGGTTCCTCCGGTCTCATGCTGGTTGGTAGAATGGTGGTACAGGCTGGGTCGGCAGCAGGCGGTCGGTGCAGTACAGGATGATCAGGCAGGAGAATAGTCAGGTACAGGCAGAGTGCGTTAACAGGCTGGCAGTAGATGTACAAAAGAGCAGGCAGGAGAATGGTCGTGGGAAGCCGAGGTTGGTGCAGGCAGAGATCAAGCAGGGTCAAGTCAAGCCGGGTCACAGGAACAGGTAAACAAGTAACAGATAGGTACACCAAACACTGTAGAACAGACAGCACAGCATGGTGCTGTCTGGTTTAAATGGCTTGTCTGGCGCCAATGACAATTAGGTAAACTAAACTGTTACTCTACTTAGGGTTTAAGATGTAATGTCCTTCTTGATTCCTTGTTCAGTCCAACTCAAAATGGCTCCAAAGTTCTCCAACTTCTAGCAGCCATGTGTTGCTTCTCCTGTTCCTTTCAAAAGACTCCCTTTGCCCCTCCACATGCTTGTTTCAAAACCTAAAAACTCCTCCCCCAACTTCTGACATCACATCTTGCAGAGAACTTGTTCTCTAGCCATCTAACTGGTTTATTTACATATCAATGGAGGGGGAGGGGGAGCCGGGCTTCCTCTGAAAGCACATGGTCTTAAAATCAAACTCTATATTATTTTTTTAATTAATTAATAGCCGTAGCAACACAGTCGTTTAACCAATAGAAACATAGAAACACAGAAAAGTGACGGCAGAAAAAGACTGAGTAGTCCATCGAGTCTGCCCCTTTTTATTTATTTATTTATTTATTTATTTATTTTTTTACATTAACCTTGTTGTCTGACTATGGATTTATGTTTATCCCAAGCATGTTTGAAGCCATTTACTGTTGACTGTCTCACAACCTCTGTTGGTAGTTTATTCCAATCATCAACCACCCTTTCAGTAATACTTTCTAAGATTAGTTTTGAACTTCCCCCCAGTTAGTTTGAGGTCATGTCCCCATGTTCTTGATTTTGGTTTCATATTGAAAAGACTGCCCTCCTGAACCCTATTCACCCCTTGATGTATTTAAAGGTTTCAATCATGTCTCCCCTCTCCCTTCTTTCCTCCAGAATAGGGACTGTAGTTCCCCGTTACATGCCCTTTTTTAGCCTGGAGCCCTGAGCGGTAAGCTCCCCCCGGACTACAGCCTTGTGTCCTTCCCACACGGACCCCATCCCCCTCTCCCCCGTCAAGTTCTCCTTGAAATAAAGGGAAATAGTATTTGAGACCTTCTGTCAGGAAAGGTTTTGCTTCCTGGTGGTGCTGTAGCTCCCAGATCTATGGGCTGCAGTTCCGGTGTCCACCAGCAGGTGTCTCTGAGCAGTCGGAGGCTGACGGTCGGGAGAGTATTCACCTACTGGTGGCGCTGTGCTCCAAGATCTTTAGGCTGTAGTTCCAGTGTCCACCAGTGGGTGTCTCTCGGCAGTCAGGAGCTGACATCATCCCCTGCAATCAGGCATCCCCTGATGCTGATTGCAGGAGGTATATTTAAACCTGGGGATTGCTTTTTAGTTTGCTTTGGTATTGTCTCCTTGTGCTCCTGACCTGTGTTCCTGAAACCTGCATCCCTTCTCCTGTTCCTAGACTCTGACTCTGATCCTGCAGCCTGATCCCTTCCTCCCTGCTCTGTCCATCTCCTGACTCACTTTCCCTGTCCTGTCTTGTTCCCAGCTCCCCACTGTTTGATCTCCCGTGTATGACCCTGGCTTGGTACGATTACGATTTGGTTATTCCTTACTCTGTATGTATTTTATTTAGTCTGTCTTTTATTGTATGTTCACTTTTGGTTTATTCGCTGGTTGTATTTCACTATTTACTATATTGGAGGTGCGTTTTCTTTGTTATTTGTTTATCTTACAATAAATCATATTATTTACATTTTACATATTACATTTTGCATTTGGTACACTCTGTTGCAGTCCACACATTTCTGGTCACACCAGTCCCTGACACCTTCTTCTACGCCAGTGGTTCTCAACCCTGTCCTCAAGTACCCCCAACAGGCCATGTTTTGGGAATTTCTCTTAGATAAAATAGCTGTCCAAAATACCAAGCCCTTGACTCTGATTTAAAGCACCTGTGCAAGATAAAGGAAAACCTGCAAAAATGGCCTGTTGGGGGTACTTGAGGACAGGGTTGAGAACTACTGTTCTACGCCATAGCATCATCTAGCAGGTTAGGAATTCTATTTTAATTGTAGTCAAGTGCCTTTAAACCTGATAGTGTATCTAATGCTACCCTTTCCCCAGATTGACAATGCTGCTGTCCAAGGGTGGCTCTGATGCTCCTCCATCCAGAGTGAAGACACCATAAGGGCTAGTTCACACCACATGTGTTCCAGTGATTTTTTTTTCTGCATCCAAAATGCATAGAGCGTAGGTTACATAGTTCACACAAGTGCTTCCAGTTCCAGTGTATTCCGGTTCCAGAAAAAAAGTAGAACATTTTTCCTGCACAGAACTGTACTATAAGGCACTAAAATGCATTAAAAACGCACTGGAACGCACCTACATGCACCAAACCCCAGTACAGTGAAAAAAACACATGAAATAAGAAGATAAAAAACATTTGGAATGCATCCGGAAACGCGCATGCAGAAACTCATCCGGAATGGATCTGGAGGGTGTGAACTAGCCCTAAGACAGGAAGTGTGTTACTGACGGGATCACAAGGTGAAAATAAAAGGAATAAAAACTTTAAAAAAAGAACAAATGCATCAACATTTAAAGTGATACTATTTTTTTTTTTTTTTTTAATGTAGCACTGCCCCCATGGGGACTGCTTAGAATTTTCGGTTCCTCTGCACCGTCCCGACCCCTTAGGCTCTCCAGCACTCCTGACACTCTTGGTTCAGACATGGTATTAGGTACACTTTGATCAGACATTATGACACAGGTCAGAATAATTCACTCTTGGATTTTACTGAAACTGAAGAATTATACACTAGAGGAATTCCAAGCATCCGAGCTCTTAAAAATTGTGCAGGCTCAGATGGAGAATTCCCCTTTAACAACAGCTTAAACGAATTACTGAACAAATGTGAGGAAAACACATTACATGATACAGAGTACCTACAACAAGGAGGATCTTTGCAATATGCTTACCCAGGTTATGATATTTAGAGAAACTTATCCCAAGGTAAAGGGGAGAATCCCTGGCAGTTGGAGCTCTTTCAGAATTGTATCCTATGTATGGTGCAGTGATTTCAAGTAAGTAAACAGCCAGGCTGGTAAAGAGTATTCCTCCGGTATTGGGATGTCTGTGTACAGTATCTTTGTGAAGTGTAAAGATGTTCCCAGGAGCAAGGTGTCTATACACAGTGTTCAAAACAGGTTTTAAAGCAAGCAAAAGGGGCTGGAACAATGGGTGACAGCCTTCTCACCAACTGAAGAACCCATCAGGACTCTCTGTAACAATGGCTGCAAGCGCGGGACCGGAACTGGCAAACCTTTTGCTCGGCGAACGCGGTGATTATGGCTGCTGGATGAGATGGTGCTCCAACGTCCTCTTGCCAATAGCAGTCTGGGGTGAGCCCTCTGGCACCGACCGGAGACACTGGCTCCCTCTGCAGTAGGCCACGATTGCTTTCTCCCCTTGGTGAGGAGAGAGGTGTGTACCCTGCAAGGCCCAGGAAGAAGAGCGCCAAGTGGGCCGGCCTAGTCTTTTAACATCTCTCTCGGTGGCCCCTACCTGTGGACCCCGGCATTCTGGAATGTGTAGTCCTGCTGTGACTTCCTAATTCCAGGATGCTGGTTGGTCGAACAACCAGTCCCACAATCCTTCCTGCCTGAGTCAGAGATATGAAGTCACTTGCTTAACACCCGGCACTAGAGGAACACAACAGTGCACAGAAGATGGCTTGAATAGTCTGCAAACAAAATAACTGTAGTCCATGGTTGGCTACATCAATAACGAACATGTTATACTTACCTGCTCTGTGCAAGGGGTTTGCACTGAGTGGCCCCAATCCTCCTTTCCTGGGGTCCCCTGGTGGGTCCCCTGGTGGCCTCCTCTTCACCAGGTGCCCCCTTGGAGAAGCGATTTCCCTGGGGGCACTCGTGTGGGTGCGCTCCCGATTTCTGCTGCTGCGTCCATTGACACAAATAGCAGGACTCGGCCCTGACCCCCGGCATCATTGGATTGATTGACAGCAGCCGGAGCCAATGGCTCCTGCCGCTATCAATCTATCCAATGAAGACCCGAGACAGTGGCTGGAGCTACTGGGCTTGTCCTTGTCGCTGGAACGGGTTCAGGTAAGAAAAATGGGGGGCTGCTGCAGTACAGGAGATTTTTCCCCTTAATGCATAGAATGCATAGAGCGGCTACTAATCCGCGATCCGGAGGGCACTAAGAGAAGCTGCAAGGAGCGGTGAGCAAATATACCCCAATGGGGAAGAGGAAATCGTGGGATAAACCCCGCAAACTAGAGGCTTTTTACAGCCTGGTTGGGTCCCCATGCAAGCAAGATGGCGCTGGCCCCTCCCGCACCTTACACACAGACAGGCAGGCAGAGACTGCAGAGGGAAGGGGAGAAGGGCAGACACACACATACAGACAGATCCATGATAATGACCCTGCAGGCTGAAATAAACAGCCCTCTCAGAAGCTCAGGAAGCTGTCAGAACCTAAATCACAGGGGAATGAGAACAGAATGGAAGCTGATAACACAGCCCCCATTACCCCTATGGAGAAAGGCTGAATTCCTTTCCAACCACAGGGGCAGCCATATTAGACACTGATATGAAGGAGATGTTACTTTCTCTCAGAGGTGCACTCCAATTTGATATGCAGCCTTGCATGAATAAAACTAAGAAATACATTACGACTTAGGGGAAAGGGTGGACTACATTGAGAATAAAATGATAAACTTTATGGAAGCTCATAATGAACTTTTAGATGACCACTTTGCCTTAGAGGAAGAATTGAAACAACTAAAACTTAACGTCTCAGACCTTGAAGACAGAGCAAGAAGGAATATCGTCAAATTCCGCGGCATACAGCAAAGTGTTAAAAATGGCGAACTCAAACAATTTTTGCAAAAAATGATATTGGAGCTTCTTCCTAATGTAAAAAAAAAAGAATTGGTGATTGACAGAGCTCATAGGCTACCAAAACAACCCCATATCCCAGAGAGATTTCCGAGGGATGTAATCGCCAAAATACACTTTTTTCACGTAAAAGATGCACTAATGCAATTTCCTAGACAACACTCCCCCTTGCCGGAACCTTACGCAGGAATATTACTTTTCACAGATCTTTCCCAAGCAACCATACAAGCGTGGAAAAATGTTATACCCATCACCAAAATTTTGCGCAACCATAATATAATCTACAAATGGGGATTTCCCATGAAATTGATGGTAGATTACAACAGCAAATCATTTTCGATACTATCCCTGGAGGAAGGGCTAAAACTGCTAAAAGCCTGGGGATTACTCCCCACAGATGAAAGGAGACCTGACCCATCAAATAACCCCCAAAGGGAAAATTACAGTTCGATAGAATCCCAGCCATGGATAAAAATGGAGACTAAGCAAACCTAAGGAGGATACCTCCCAATCCAATCCAGCACACTACTCTATAAAGCAATAAGCCCCTCAGGAGACAATTGTTAGGGAACATGGTTCTCATGTTCTCACCCCCCCCCCACTGGTAATCTAACAGCGCATTTCAGTGCTCAAGGATTTCCAACAATCCTTTACCTATTTAAGGTTTATATGTTCGTTTGTTAAAAGTTTTCTTACCGTTATTTTTTCATTACTATGGTTCACCTACAGTCAAATATCATGACATATGGAAGTTACACCAAAAACATTACTAACAAATACTTGAGGAATGCACTATCAAGAATAGTAAAGCAATACCCAAAAACAAAGCAAGATCCGAATGGCTGAATTAAACATTTTGTCACTGAACATTAAAGGCCTCAACAGCCCCTACAAATGGAAAACATTATGGAACAAAGTCCTTAAACTGGGCAGCGATATCGCATGCATACAGGAGACACATTTCACAAAAGACAAAACATCCACTTTCTCCATGTTTCCTAAAATCTTTTCCTCAAGGAATCAATAAAAGAAAAAGGGGGTAACTACAATTATTAAAGATACAATCTCCTTTCAATTACTAAACTCTAAATGTGACTCTCAAGGGAGATAAATTATTTTATTTGCAAATATCAACAATACAGTAATGACATTAGCAAATGTCTATGCCCCAAAAAAAATCTGCATCAGTATCTACAAAAAGTACTAAAGGCTATTAAGAAAATTTAACAAGGTAATGTAATAATTTGTGGGGACTTTAACCACTTGCCGACCGTGTAACGTAGTTGCACGGCCGCAAATGGCACTCATTGTTCTGGGAGGACGTTATAACACGTCCTCCCAGAATCGCGCTCCCGCACGCCCCCTGGGGCGCGCACCTGGGAGCATCCATAACCGCCGGGTCTATGAGACCCGGCGCATCACGAATCACGGTAAATGGCCCCTTGGAGCGGCCGTTTACCACGTGATCGCTCCGTCAAATGACGGAGCATCACATGTAAACAAGCCGGCGGAAGTGCCGGCTTGTCTCACCCCTCTCCGCACCGATCGGTGCAGTGTGACAGGAGAGGGGGTAGAGGGGGGAGAGAGGAGATACAGCAGTGCTGTGGACAGGATTTGAAGTGCCCACAGCACCGCTATGTGCCAGGCAGGGACCCCCATCAAGCTTCACCCATGCCCACGCCCTCATCCATGCCCACCCATCTGTGTCCACCCATCAGTCACCCATAAATCCATGCCCACCCATCACCCATGCTCATCCATCCATCACCCATGAATCCATGCCCACCCATCCGTGCCCACCCATGACCCATCCGTCACCCATGCATCCATGCTCACCCATCCGTCACCCATGCATCCATGCTCACCCATCCGTCACCCATACATCCGTGCTCACCCATCCGTCACCCATGCATCCGTGCTCACCCATCCGTCACCCATGCATCCGTTCCCACCCATCTGTCACCCATGTATGAAAATAACCCAAACCTTATCAAAAGGGGTCTGCCAACATCCCATTCAAGTAGTAGCGAAAAGGTACTCCCCCAGTACATATAGCGGGACTTTAAAGGCAGTACAATGAAATTATAAAAAATACATTTTATTCCAGAAAAAGGAAGAACACAGAATTACAAACATGTGCCAAATCACATATATTGATAAAATCATCAAGACCAAAGTTGTTACATTCCAGAGCTGGTACATGAAAGCGGTGTGGTTCATGTGTAGAGATGGAATCCTGATGGGTAAAGGCCCGACATGTTTCGGGATGGACTACCCTTCTTCAGGGGCCAATTAGTAACCCATGTACATATTCTGAAAGACATCATATCATTATACACTGGTATTGCATGCGACAGGGTTGGGGGTATGGGAACAAAGTCATGGAGGGCAACTCACCCCACACCAGAAGTAGAGGTCATACCGCATATCCAGAGCCACCTCTGAG
>BLSH010135440.1:394117-405333 GCA_018402905.1 Glandirana rugosa
CACTGCCTACTCACTCGTGCCTACCCACTGTGCTCACTCATCCATCACCCATGCGTCCGTGCTCACCCATCCGTGCTCACTCATCCGTCACCCATGCATCTGTGCTCACCCATCCGTCACCCATGCATCCATGCCCACGCATCCATGCTCACCCATCCGTACTCACCCGTCACCCATGCACCCATGCTCACTCATCCATCACCCATGCTCACCCATCCATGCTCACTCATCTGTCACCTATGCATCCGTGCTCACGCATCTGTCACCCATGCATCCGTGCTCACCCATCTGTGCTCACTCATCCATCACCCATGCATCCGTGCTCACCCATCCAGCCATGCTCACCCATGCAGCCTCATCCGTGCTCACCCATCCAGCCTCATCCGTGCTCAGCCATCCAGCCTCATCCGTGTTCACCCATGCATCCGTGTTGACCCATGCATCCGTGCTCCGCCGTCCATCCATGCTCACCCTTGCATTCGTGCTCACCCATGCATTCATGTTCACCCATGCATCCATGCTCAGCCATGCATCCGTGCTCTGCCATCCATCTGTGCTCACCCATGCATGCATGCTCACAAATGCATCCATGCTCCGCCATCCATCTATGCTCACCCATGCATCTATGCTCACCCATGTATCTGTGCTCACTAATCCAGTCATGCTCACCCATGCAGCCTCATCCATGCTCACCAATCCAGCCGTGCTCACCCATCCAGCCTCATCCGTGTTCACCCATGCATCTATGCTCTGCCATCCATCCGTGCTCCGCCATCCATCCGTGCTCTCACATCCATCCGTGCTCCCCCATCCATCCATTCTCAGCCATCCATCCATGCTCAGCCATCCATCCATACTCACCAATGCATCCGTGCTCACCCATCCATCCGTGCGCAGTCATCCCCATCTATGGCTTATGCACCCCCATTCGTGCTCATTTATGCCTCATTCATGTTCATCCATACCACCTCAGTTCTCATCAATGACACATCCATGCCACTACAGCACCCATCAGTGCCACTACAGCGCCCATCAGTGCCACCACAGTGCCTCACAATAATGTAATAGGTAGTCAAATTGGATTTGAAATGTATGCCCCTAGAACGCCTGATGGTGCACCCTGCATGTTGGGCCTCTGTATGTGGCCAGGCTGTGTAAAAGTGTCACACATGTGGTATCACCATACTCGGGACGAGTAGCAGAATATATTTTAGGGTGTCATTTGTGCTGGGTACATGCTGTGTGTTATAAATATTGTATAAATGGACAACCTTGTGTAAAAAAAAAAAGCGTTTTCATTTTCTTTCCACATTTTCCAAAAACTTGTGGAAAAAATGAACCGTTCAAAAGACTCATTATGCCTCCTAGAATATACGTTGGGGTATTTACTTTCCAAAATGGGGTCATTTTTTTGGGCGTTTCCATTGCCCTGGTGCTCCAGGACCTTCAAAAGTGCAAGAGGTAGTCAGTAAATCATATGTGTAATTTATGTCCTTAGAACGCCTGATGGCGCTCCCTGCATGTTAGGCCTCTGTATGTGGCCAGGCTGTGTAAAAGTCTCACACATGTGGTATCACTATACTCAGGAGGAGTAGCAGAATGTGTTTTGGGGTGTAATTGGTGGTATGCATATACTGGGTGTGAGAAATAACCTCTTAATATGACAATTTTGTGAAAAAAAAAACTGAAAAAAAAAAATCTTCATTTTGCAAAGAATTGTGGGAAAAAATGACAACTTCAAAAAACTTGCCATGCCTCTTACTAAATGCGTTGGACTGTCTACTTTCCAAAAAGGGGTCATTTGGGGGGTATTTGTACTTTTCTGTCTTGTTAGAGCCTCAAGAAATGAGATAGGCCGTAAGTGCATCAGGTGTGATCAATATTCAGTGATTGGCACCATAGCTTGTAGACTCTATAAGGCCCCTTTCACACATACGGACCGTTTGTCCGTTTTTCATCCATCCGTTGACGGATGAAAAACGGACTTTAATGCAACTCTATGGAAAAACTGATGACAACTGATGATCAGCTATTTTCATCAGTTTTCATCCGCTTCCGTCAGCATCCGTTTTTTTGAACGGATGAAAGTCCTATTTTTCATCCGTCAAAAAAACGGATCGGACGAAAAACGGATGTAAACTGACGAACGGTCAGTTTTTCATCCGTTTTTGCATTGGTAGTGAATGTAAAAAAAAACTGATGAAAAACTGATGACCACTGATGAAAAACGGATGGAAAAACGGATGAAAAACGGATGAAAAACGGATGAAAAACTGATGAACTGATAAACTGATAAACTGATGAACTGATGAACGGTCCGTGTGTGTGAAAGGACCCTAACTTTCACAAAGACCAAATAATATACACTAATTTGGTTTTTTTTTACCAAAGATATATAGCAGTATAAATTTTGGCCAAAATTTATGAAGGAAAGTTGCTAATTTGCAAAATGTTATAACAGAAATAAAGAAAAATGCATTTTTTTACAAAATTTTCGGTATTTTTCCATTTATTGCTCAAAAAATAAAAACCCCAATGGTGATTAAATACCACCAAAAGAAAGCTCTGTTTGTGGGAAAAAAAGGACGAAAATTTCATATGGGTACAATCTTGCATGAGTGAGTAATTGTCATTCAAAATGTGAGAGTACTGAAAGCTGAAAATTGGTCTGGTTAGGAAGGGGGTTTAAGTGCCCAGTGGTCAAGTGGTTAATGCCCCAATGGACCCAAGCCTAGACACCACCAAAGGAGCTAATTCCACTAGAAGGGGTTTGTCGAGCATTTTCAAACAAGAAGACCTTCACGACCCACGGAGGTGCATGAACTCAACTGAAATAGACTTTACTTATTTCTCGAATGTGCACAAAACATATTCTAGAATCGATTTCTTCGTCATGGATAGACATCTCCAAAAAGTTATAGAAGCACGGATATATAATATTACGTGGTCCGATCACGCCCCGATTACTTTAAAGATTGACCTAGGTCAAAAGAACATCAACACCTCACTATGGAGAAATAACATCTATGTAATGTCCCAGGAGGAGAATCTATCGGTGATGAAGGAAAGGCTCGAAGAATATTTCAAAGTAAACGACAATGAAAATGCATCTAATATGAGTATCTGGTGTGTGCACAAGGCATACTCAAGGGGAATACTGATCCAAATGGCCTCTAGAGATAAAAAAAAAAGAATGCAAATAATCAAACAATTACTCAAAGACATATCCATAATTGAAAAAGAGCATAAAAAAGACCCATCTAAGAGTAGACTACTTCAGAAACTATGTGAGACAAGAAACGAATTAAGAGCCCTTCTAATCAATAATCATGCAAGATACCTTAATGAATTAAAATTGAATTACTATTCACAAAACAACAGAGCAGGCAAAATTCTTGCTATGCAAATTAGACATAGACAAATCAAACAAAAAATACAGAAATTAACCCACCACAAAACAGGGAAAATCCTATATAATCCATAAGAAATAGCAAATGCCTTTGCAGCCTTCTATGAAGAGCTTTCAACCCCAGAAAGCAGACATAAACCAATTTCTAAAGAATAATAACCTGCCTAAAATAAATCAAAACACCCTTAATATTTTGAATCAACCAATCAAGGAAGAAGAAATCAACAATGTCATACAAAACCTACCCAGAAACAAAGCCCCCGGAAGGACTCTCAAGTGAATATTATATCGCATTTTAACTCACTCCATTACTAAGCAAAATTTTTAATCAAGCCGCTAGTAATACACCCTTTTCCACGGAAATGCTCCAGTCTATAATTGTAACGATTCCAAAGCAGGGAAAAGATCCAACCATACCCAGTAATTATAGACCCATTTCCCCACTAAATACGGATTTGAAAATTTACTTCAAAATCATAGCTAACAGATTGTTAGAGATAACTCCCCAACTCATAGGACCTGATCAGGTAGGGTTTGTAAAAGGGCGACAAGGCCCAGATAGTACCAGAAGGATGATAAACCTTATCAATTACATTGGAAATAGCATGCCTTCTCTGCTTCTGGCGTTAGATGCAGAGAAGGCATTTGATAGGGTACATTGGTTATATATAGAAAAGAGCCCTGAAAAAATTTGGATTCAATAACTTTATACTGAAAGCTATAATGTCTTTATGCACAACGCCAATAGCTAGAGAATTCACGGCAGGAAATATTTCAAACAGATTTTCCCTGTCTAATGGTAAAAGACAGGGTTGCCCTCTATCCCCTATAATATTTTCACTAATATTTGAACCCCTAGCAGCCCATATTAGAGCTAATTCCAATAAAAAAGCTATCAAAATCGGAGTAGTTGAACATAAATTAGGACTTTTTGCGAATGACATCATCCTAACGCTCTCGTCCCCAGAATGCTCTCTTCCAGAGATCAACAAAGCAATAGAGGCCTTTGGATGAGTGTCCTACTATAAAACAAATCCTAGTAAGTGTCAAATATTACCTATGAATATCCCCACCGACCAGATCACTCAGATGAAAAACCTCAAGACTTTACAGCCCCCTTTAAGGATTTTGTTTTTGGGTTAATGCCTTCTTTACCACAAATAGATATAACCGATACCAACATTCCAGATGTGTTTTTTCTATTTTAGGCTAACAATGAAAAGGCTCATTAACAAGGAACTCAGATTGGAATTGCTGTGTCCGATGATGGACGGGCTCCTTTTTGGGATATTCCCACCTGTCATTCACACATCTTCACTGAGATGTTATTTTTGAGGACCATCTGGCCAAACGTAGTGCATATCAAAATGTGAGCCTTTTGGTACTAATGCTCCTTTAATTTAAACCAATTGCAGCCCCCTCCTGGCTACCCCAGCCGCAGTATGTTAATACCTTTCTGTGCATATCTTCAACATGTCTTATTTGTTAACACATTCAAATGACAACAGCTGAAATATCTATTCTGAAGCTGACATATGTTTATACTAAAGTCCTCCAACTGAGAGCAAGGTGTGTGTGTGCTACAATGTCTGCTGCCAGGAAAGGACCTATTAGGAGGGTTCCAGATGGTTAGTTTGCTCCCTTTTCCACTATTTGCTTCCATTTCACAATATGATTTTGTTATCTTCATGTATAAGTATAGTTTTAGATTCCAGGTTTGTTAACAGTTATTTTGAATTCCATTGAAGTCAACCATAATTAAAAAGGTGTAAAGTTGAAATTAAAAAAAAAAATTAAAAAAAAATAAAGTTTCAAAATTAGTACTCTTCTTCAATAGGTGTATATCCACTTACCAACCGGAAGGTTTTCCAGCTTTAAGACCAGAGCACTTTTTGCGATTCGGCGCTGTGTCGCTTTAACTGACAATTGCGCGGTCGTGCGACATTGCACCCAAACAAAATTTGCGTCCTTTTTTCCACAAAAATAGAGCTTTCTTTTGGTGGTATTTGATCACTTCTGCGTCATTTCTGATCGCCGCTATAAACAAAAGAAGAGCGACCATTTTGCAAAAAAAAACCTCAAATTTCTTACTTTTTGCTAAAATTCAAATCCAAAAAAAAAAATATAAAAAAATATTTTTTTTCACCGTTTTTGGCCGATTTATATTCTTCCTCATATTTGTGATAAAAAAAAATCGCAATTGGCGTTTATTGATTGGTTTGCGCAAAAGTGGCCGCGTTTACGGATGAGGAGAATTCATTTCTGGGGTTTTTATTTTTACTAGTAATGGCGGCGATCTGCGATTTTTAGCGGTACTGCGATATTGCAGCGGACATGTCGGACATTTTTGACACTTTTTTGGGACCAATGACATTTATTCAGCGATCAGAAATTTAAATGTCCACTGATTACTGTATAAATGTCATTGGCAGTGAAGGGGTTAACCTGGGGGGGGGAGAGCTAGGGGTTAATTGTGTTCCCTGGGTGTGTTCTTACTGTGGGGGGGTTGGTCTAACATGGCCACCTAGTAGCTGATCGCATATCGCCGCCTTTTTACGGCGATTCGCGCTCAGCATCCTGACTGCCGCCGTGAAAACACGGTGTGCAGTCGGGAAGTGGATAAACTGTATACACTATATTGTCAAAAGTATTGGGACGTCTGCCTTTACACACACTTGAACTTTATTGGCACCCCCAGTCTTAGTTCATAGGGTTCAATACTGAGTTGGCCTACCCTTTTCAGCTACAACAGCTTCATCTCTTCTGGGATGGCTGTCCACAAGGTATAGGAGTGTGTCTATGGGCATGTTTTAGGTCAAGCACTGATGTTGGACAAGAAGACCTGGCTCGCAGTTTCAGCACTAATTCATCCCAAAGGTGTTCTATCGGGTTGAGGTCAGGAATCTGTGCAGGCCAGTCAAGTTCCTCCACCAAAAACTTGCTCATCCATGTCTTTATGGACCTTGTTTAAGCACTGGTGCACAGTTATGTTGGAACAGGAAGGAGCCATCCTAAACTGTTCCAACAATGTTGGGAGCATTGTCCAAAATGTCTTGGTTTGCTGACGCTTTAAGAGTTCCCTTTACTGGAACTAAGTGGCCAAGCCCAACCCCTGAAAAACAACCCCAAACTATAATCTCCCCTCCACCAAACAATTTGGACCAGCTTCAGCTTCTTTAGCAAGGCAGTGGTCCTCTTGGAGGTGTGTTTGGGGTCTTTATCATGTTGGAATGCTGCCCTGTGGCCCAGTCTCTGAAGGGAGGGGTCATGCTCTGCTTCAGTATGTCACAGTTTATGTTGGCATTCATGGTTCCCTCAATGAACTGTAGCTCCCCAGTGCTGGCAGCACTCATGCAGCGCCAGACCATGACACTCCAACCACCATGCTTGACAGTAGGCAAGACACACTTGTTTTTGTACTCCTCACCACACACGTTTGACATCATTTGAACCAAGTAAGTTTATCTTGGTCTCATCAGATCACAGAACATGGTTCCAGTAATCCATGTCCTTAGTCTGCTTGTCTACAGCAAACTGTTTGCAGGCTTTCTTGTGCACCATCTTTAGAAGAGGCTTCCTTCTGGGACGACAGCCATGCAGACCAATTTGATGCAGTGTGTGGAGTATGGTCTGAGCACTGACAGGCTGACCCCCCACCCCTTCAACCTCTGCAGCAATGCTGGCAGCATTCATACATTTATTTCCCAAAGACAACCTCTGGATATGACGCTGAGCATGTGCACTCAACCTCTTTGGTCGACCATGGTGAGGGATGTTCTGAGTTGAACCTGTCCTGTTAAACTGCTGGTCTTGTCCACTGTGCTGCAGCTCAGTTTCAGGGTGTTGGCAATCTTCGTATAGCCTGGGCCATCTTTATGTAGAGCAACAATTCTTTTTCAGATGCATCTGTGCTGCAAAAATGAACATTTGTGCCATTTGGTTTCGGAGATATTACTCAAAAAGTTGATGAAACTCTGCCCACTTTGCACCCCATGCTATGAATTTTTAAAAACAATTACACCATTTGTTTGTGCTGATTTATGCCACAAAAATGAATGTTTCAGCCGGTCCAGTTTTTGAGATATTGGAATTCAAATTCAGGTTATTTAACATCAAGCCCCATCCACTTTGCACCCAATGTTATTAAAATAGCATTCGTTTGCACTGCATCTGTACTGATTTGTGCTGCAAAAAGGAACGTATGTGCTGGTTTGGTTTCAGAGATATTGCGCATTATAGTTGATGAAACCTCTCCCACTTTGCACCACATGTTATTACATTTAAATACAATTATACCATTTGTTTGTGTTGATTTGTACCACAAAAACAGTTTTGGAGATATTGGACATTCAAATAGTTTTTGAGTAGACCCAAAACAATATTTTTTACAGTGCATCCTCTGGAACTCACTACCCCAATCTGTCCAGCTATCTCTTACTCTGTCCACTTTTAGGCGATCCCTGAAGACCCATCTCTTCGGGGAGGCCTATCCTACCTTCAGCTAATAACCAAATCTTCTATTTCTCACATCAGTTCATCCCTCACAGTTATTACCTTTTGTTCCACCAGCCATTCCCTATCAGATTGTAAGCTCCCAGGTGTAGGGCCCTCTTAACCCTCTTCTATTGTATTGTATTGTTGCTGTATTGTCTCCCATTATATTGTAAAGCGCTGCGCAAACTGTCGGCACTATAGAAATCCTGTATAATAATAAGAATAAAACATAAGAAGTGCATATTCAAGCCAGTGTTCCCAGACCTTGAGGAAATTTGGTTGCGAGTCATTGAGGAGAAAGATTCTTGTTGACAATGACAAGCAGCACATTCATACATGTTTTAGGTTCTTGCAAGACCACGCAGGTTTCTTCAAACTTCTACCAACTGTCTGTTTAGCCAGGTGTTGGCGAAGCCCGGGATAGGGAGCAGGGTTCCCAACCTCCCGCAGCTTTTTTTACTGACAGAACAAGGAAAATTTACTGACAGAGCACTTTTTTTTTTTAACTGACACCCTGAAAAAAATTACAGAACTCCTATTAGAAACTAAAGCAATTAATATTTTTTCTGTTTAAAAAAAAGCAATTAATATTTAAACAGTATGAACACAATCTGTAAACACTGACAATACCCATAAGCTCCAATTTACACCAGAACTGCACATAACTGCGCATTTTTGACTGCATGTTTACATGCATTTGAAAAGCGATTGAAGCGCGCTTGATATACGATTGGCGCTCGATTGAGTGCATTTTGCGCTGCGTTTGCAGTGCATTTTTCTATATGTTTTTTGGGCTTGGCTTTCTTGGCTTAAAGACCCTGACTCGGCCCGTCCCCTCTCTCCCCTGATTGACTAGCTGATTTTGACAGCAGCAGTGGCATATCTAGGGTATGGCACCAATGGCAAGTGAGTCAGTGGCAATGCGTGGCGCTGACTCAGTCACTGGCATCGCTTCATGGAATGGCAGCCATGCAGACCCGGCCGGCGGCCCGCCAGTGCCCTTGGCCGCAGCGCGGACAGGAAAAGTCTGCTGCCATCTGTTGTTGATGTTGTGTGAGTGAGTCAGCTCAGCCAGCGTGTCACTGGGCGGCACGCTCAGATGACTCCTCCTCGCTCCTCCCCTCCGAGTCCTGAGTCACTCAGACTGTCAGATGAGGAGAAGAGAGAGGCGGCCGGTGTTCTGCTGAGATCGGCCCCCCTGCGAGATGTGTCCTAGCTGTGTCTGCACATGCGCAGATCGCACAGGCAGAGCAGCTGATTTTCCGATCAGCTGATCTGCCGCATGCGCAGATAGAGCAAAGTCAGAGGACAAATTTCCTTCCCGTGTGGTAGGCGGATCTCAGGGGCGGTGTCTGCCGATTGTAGGTAGATGTTTGGGCCATTTGTATGTAGATGTCTGGGGCGGTGTCTGACGCTTGTGGGGCGGGATGGAGGGAGATAGACGGACACATCACCCCACACTACCCAGCGTCCCAAGAACCTGAATCATACGGCTGAAGCGGGGTGGCCCGGAGTGCTTGGCAGAGAACAGCCTGAAGCAGAGGACACACAGACGCCTGGAGCGGCGGCGGCAGCGGAAAGTTGAGTGCTCATCCCTGGGGATTTGAGCAGCTGGTTAGGGGTTGGGGGTCTGGTTGTTGTGGTAGGGAGCAGGGAGTCTAACCTCCTCTCTGCTTTCAGCTCTGACGGCTACAGTGGTTCGGAGGACAGGAAGATAGGCCCAGGCAGTTTATTTTTAATTTGCTTTGTCCAAGCTACATTTGGAAAAGGCAGACTCTTTTCACACCTTTCTAGATGATGAGCATATCATTTGAGAAAAGCACATGAAAATACATGACACTGTGTTGACTTTTTAAATGTAAGGGCCCTTTCACACCAAAAGCATTTGGATGCATTTTAAACTGCACTTCAACTGCATAGACAGCCCAAAATCCAGGTAATCCTATGGGCATAGTTAACCTTATTGCAGTGCAGTTCAGCACAGTTAACAAAAGTAGAGCATGCTGCATTTTTCTGCACCAAAAATGCAGGGAACATGCTACAAATACGCTTCAAATGCACTGCTCCTTTAACCGTGTCCCATCCAGCGACATCCAGCGACATACCTGTACATCGCTGGACTTTCAGTGGTTATACTGGAATGATGCCTACAGCCGCAGATGTAAACTGGTCTATGGTCTATGATGTGCTCAAAGTCAGGAGGAGGAGAGAGGTGGCAAGTCACCTGAGCGCTCCGCCGAGTAGCGCGCTGGCTGAGCTGGCTCGCTCACACAACATCAACAACAGAACACAGCAGACTTTTCTTGTCCACGCCCGCGGGCACTGGCGGGCTGCCGGTTGGGTCTGCGTAGCTGGCATTCCATGAAGCGATCAAGCGATGATTGCAACTTTGTAGGCTTTGTCCTTGTAATAGCAATCTTATTTTTGCATAATCAATAGTTTCTATAGATTGTGCAAAAATAAGATTGCTATTACAAGGACAAAGCTTACAAACAAACTTGCAATCATTTTGAAAAATGAATCTAGGATTCTGCGGTCACCCATAGCATCTACATTCCAGGAGCCTAGTAAAAATGGCTTCTGCAGGGATTGATAGTCCTACTATAGGACTATCAATCCACTCCTTGCAGAAGCCAGAAAGGATCACTTGGCCCTTTAACTTATTTTTATTAGGCTCCTGGAATGTAGGTGCTATGGGTGACATAGAAAGTTGAGTGCTTATCCCTGGGGATTTGAGCGGTTGGGTAGGGGTTGGGGGTCTGGTTGTTGTGGTAGGGAGCAGGGATTCTAACCTCCTCTCTGCTTTCAGCTCTGACGGCTACAGTGGTCTGGAGGACAAGCCCAGGCAGACAGGCACCACAGTGGCCATCATTAACCTATGGAAGGTACCAAGCATTGCACACCCACCCACAGACTGAGATGGAGGAACAGGAGACACCCCTCCTCTCCCCCCTCTCTCCCCCTTCCCTCTCTCCCCCTCCCTCCACTGCCTTTCCCCTCCCCCCTCCCTGCTCCCTCTCTCTCCCCCTTCCCCCCTCTCTCCCCCCTCTCTCTCCCCCTTCCCCCTCTCTCCCCCTCTCTCCCCCCCCCTCTCTCTCTCCCCTCCCTCTCCCATCCCTCTCCCTTCCCTCTCTGACCCCTCTCCCTTCCCTCTCTGATCCCTCTCCCTTCCCTCTCCCTTTCCTCTCCCTCTCTGACCCCTCTCCCTTCCCTCTCTGACGCCTCTCCCTTCCCTCTCCCACTTGGATCCCTCTCCCACTCTGATCCCTCTCCCTTCCCTCTCTCACCCCTCTCCCTTCCCTCTCCCTCTGTG